>CM032232.1:111210000-111557500 GCA_019009955.1 Riptortus pedestris
GTTTTCGCCTGATTGCTCTTCAATGGTCTTCTATTATTCTTTTTTATTTTAACGATCAGTCGGGAGAGTCTTGCGGGGCGAAAAATTGGATCACATGTTTCATTTTTTTTTCTTCTTATTTTGACGATTCGCCGATTCGCTTCAAGTGTTTAAGAAGAGTTATGGGGCTCTTCAAGTTCCTGTCTGCTATGTTAATCAGTACATTAAGTATTTGTGTCAACTTAAGCTGGTAAATAATTAACATATAGGCGCTTATTGATCCTTTTAAGTGAATGGATTTAAAATAGGATTAAGAGTTGATAGAAGACCGAAATAAATTTTTCAACGTTTTACTTTTTATTGCTATTTTTCATAGGTGAAACGTCATTTGTAAACCCTATTTTTATAGTGCGTTTGTTAGAATACAGAATTAGTCTTTACACCAGAGAATAGGATAGTTCCTTCTTTAAAATAATGTGTTAATCAGGACAAATATTTCCATAATCATGAATTGTTTCTTTATTTCAGCTTCCCACCGGTATTGCTGTCACAGTCTTAATAATGCAACTTCAGATACATATATTTACTCTTACTCTGATTTTCTGTTTTATATAAAACGTTTAGTTTTATTCTTATCAAACAAAAACTGCTAGAGCGTTAAGAGATGAATACAAGCACACACACACACACACACACACACATATATATATACAATATTGAACGGATCTCATTTTCGCCATATACGGGGTAGGATTTGTGTACATATTTGGATATTTTTCAAAATCTCCTAATAATGATATGTTACTAACAGATGGATATTATTGTCGGTGGAGGACTATCAATACAAGAAAGAAAGAGAAGCCCGCCAACAATTCAAAAGTTTTCATTAGATGTTTAACTTCTTTCAGTGGTCCATGCCATACTGCCACATCTCCAGAGCTGTCAAACATCTTATATAAGTTTCAGTGATGTTTTCTATAGCTTCTTGAGAAGGATTAGGAGTGTTCCCGTTCATTCTTCTAAGGATCAAGTTCTTCAATGGGAGAAATCGGTCCTCCCTCCAAAACTATATCACTAAGTAAAAGTTAATTCTGCAGAACTTTCAAAACTGGTGCTCTTAGTGCATTAACCTAAATGAAATACCTTAGTGCACCCCTAAATGAAATACAACCAACGAATTCTGTGTTCTAGCTCCAATAGTAATCTAGGAATTCACTGAACCAACACTTCCCTAAGAAATGAATGAATGAATTGGACATAGATATTCCTTCTATGAATGAACTAATCAAAATTCCCCGATGAAAGCACTCAAAATATATAGCTTTAACATCAATTCAGCTTGAATATAATTGAATACTGAAATTTATTTCAGCTATAATTTATGTATTTAATTTTTCTAAGCCTTTTACGGTTAAAATACTCCCCCTACATAGAATTTGAGAGCCTTCTAAATAACATGCATCCCGGGAACTCATAAAAAAATATGGGGTGATTTTATTGCTCCAGAAATAAATTTATTTATACTTCCCTGTGGTTCCGAGGCGACAACAGCCCACTTCCAGTTCGGCACAGCCTAAATCATCGTGAAACAAGCCGATGAGTCCCGGACATCATCGAATTAACATCCATATTTATGCTGGAAAGCCGCCTCTCCGCCTCTAATATACAGCGTTTTTACGATCTCACAATCTCGGAGAGTGCCGACAGCACTTGGCTTGAATATTCCTGAAGGAGAACGGCGAATGAAAAAAAAAATTAAATGAGAAAAGGACCGTAAAAGGGTGTAAGGGCTCAAAATTTTCATAAATGCCCCCTACAAATTTAAATATTAAGTATCCCTCCCCCCTTGAGTTTGGAAGACTCAATCCGAAAGCCTTCAGCACACGGTCTTAGTTGTTTGTCACTAAATGACAACGTGCAAGAAATATTATACATATTTACTCATTCACTTATAAATATTCAATGAAATATTTCGAAACCCCCTATCTGTCACTTGTGAATTGGGCGCATTTTAATTACCTATTTACTAAAAGGTTAATTTATCTTCTATTAACTTATACAAATAGATACGGCATGAATATTCAGTAAATTGAAATCCAACAGCTGTATGAATTTTATTTTCTGGTTGACGGTCCCTTGTTAGTCTTCTTCGGTGAATTTTGAATCTTAAACTTGCATAATTAGTTGTTAGTTTTACTCTGACTGCCTATTATTGGGAATAAATATTAAAATCTACGATTTATTAAGTCACTTACTACGAAACGGTACCATTATTTATTACTGGAATAAGTTAATGGCAATATTATTAGAAATGATAGGCTAATTATCTAGGACAGTCTTTAAACTTGTTTAGCAAAATAAATAACAATCAATCAAGCCATATCTAATTTCCATGAAATTAAAATATAACTAAATTGATGGAAGGTTATGCCTGAGATACTCGCTCTTTCTCTAAACAAGTCTATTATTTCTAAGTATATATTTATGACTATATATTTTCTCAACTAGTGAGTATTGACTATTGACAGTTTCACACGCATTTTCAGTTTTGTCCAAACTTCAAACATAACTCTTTTGAACATGGCTCAGACAGAAGGCAGATGCGATCTCTGTTTTTTACGGCCTCACTAGTGCGCCAAGGTCATTTCAACGAATGTAAAGAAGGAACGAGGACTTCATAACTGAAAGGCCACTGAAGAGGAATTATGTAAGCCACGAAACATTTAGGGCAATTTTGAATAAAATCTGGGGAGGGGGGGGGGAGAATGGTGTTTTTATTGGTGGCCCTTGCCACTAAACTATGAAGAATACTTTTGAATATATGGTCCACAATGAAGAATAATTGAGTCTTTGGTGTACTGTTAATCTTATAACAATTTCTGTCGATAAAGTAGTGTTCTTCGACGGTTGTTCTATGAATGTCTCTCTAACTAATTAACCGAATTATTTGCTGTTGAAATCCTCCACAGCCTCTCCGTGACGGACTTTAGTGACTATATCTTCAATGTCCTTTTTAGAAGCAACACAACCATCAAGAATTCCAATGCTAAGGACAAACAAAAGATTACCTTTCAGCAGATTTCCCTTAAAGGAAGTCGTGCTCATGACGTGATTTTCAGAATTTTTCTTCGAATGACCACCGATCCTTCCTAAGAGTTGACGAAAATAAGATCCGTTCAAAACTGTATATGTAACTGTCTGTCACCGCTCTAGATGTCGCAATTGTTGTTTAATCGTTACCAAACTCGATATTTAGTCGTTTTATGTAAAAATAAAGATCAAGTTCGTTAACAGCTGAAATCGGAACGGGGGGGGGTTAGAGGGGAAGAATTTCGAAAATTCGAAATATCCCTGGTATTATAGTGTCCGATCGAAAATTGTACAGAACAATCTTATTATATTTACTATTAGTATTGTTCTATACACATTTTCCGAATGAGTATTAACTGAGATATTTGAATTTTATAGTTTTACGCTTTCAGTACTCCCACTCCTACTAGTGTCATATTAATAATAATTATATTATATTAATAATTATTGGAACTGTTAAATCGTGAACCATTTCATTACAAGGTTAAATAGCAAATATTGTGTTCAACAAAGCTTTATTATACGAGACACAAACAAATACGTTCTGTTGACCCCCCCCCTTCTTTTGTTTTTGGATTACTGAAATCTGAGTGATTGGGACAGAAATTATTTTGATTCATTTCAAATTAGTCCACTAGCTATAGTAAATAATTTTCAATAAAATTAATATGTGATATTCAGATATATTTCATTAATTATTCATCTTTCCGGTCTAGAATAATTCTGACTATTTAGCGCTGGAAAGTAGGCTGCCCTGTTTGTTTATAATTCAACGCTTTCGTTGTAGATATTATTGTAGAACTTGTATATTGACAGAATGATATCTTATGGACGTTTGTATTTATCTCCTTAACATTCACGGTGGTCTTACCACCGTATCTACCAGTATGTAGATTTATCTGCTGTTTACCTTCCCGTCAGAAATCTGCTTAGTTAACGCAGCCACTGCGCGACGGACTTCTTTTTTTAAGATACTGTCACAAGACCATAAAAAAGCGCTAACGCGTTGTTCTTATTAAGCTCGATTTAAGGGGGAAGCATGGAAAGTTTATGGAGGACTCAAGAAAGTAAATGACATTCCATCCTGCTTAGAAAAATATTCTAAAATGCAGCTAAGTCCCGATTAGCATACTTAAAGTAGATCTTAATGATTCTAAAAGATGCTATTTATTAACGTCCTCTTTGTGCTACTTCTGCAAATTGGGACGGGTTAGCTACCGTCACCAACCTTTTCCAAACAGGCTGAGAGGATTTTATTTCGGCACTTAATAAATTCCCACTGCCCTGGAGGAAATTAAATTCGCTAATCCGTCTTAACCTCATGGCTACCCGAATCCTTAATGTATTTTTTTTTATTTACACTTAATTGTTATTAAATTTGAAAATTTTATAGAATAATATCATAAAATGGGACAATAAAAGTTTTTTAGATTCTCTAGGATTCCTCGGAGACAGGGTTACGTCGACTGCGCCTCGTTATCCCTAGTTCTTAATTAGTTCCTGCCGAGGTCATGGAAATACGAAGCTAGTTAATCATGTGACACATGGTTTCCACCAAACTTCCCCCTCACTCAATTCTCTTGCTCAGTTCTAAGCCAGAAATACACTAGAAGAAACTATTAGCAAGAATTTAATCTATTGTTATTATTAAGAAGAGGAGGGGGTTTACTCTCAAATTCCTCGACATCTTGGGGGTAATGGCCAATTGGTAAAAAAGTAACTCTTTATTCGTTATTCAAGAATATCCTCAATATCCAGCAGTACATAATAATGCAGATTTTTGTGACTGGCAATGTCACATATTTCAATTTACTTTAGGTAAATTAAAATAATTTGTGTTTATGACAGTATTTTTAGGTGCAAGTCCATTTGTTGAAATAACAGTGACAGTAACTCTATCTGATTTAAATTTCTACAGATATCCCATTTTTGTAACTAATACATGGTTTAATTTGTTTTCTTAATTTCTCGGAAATAGCTTTTAGAACATTTTCATCATTTGGTCTGAAGTTTCAATGATATCAGCTGATTTGTTTTTCTTATTATACCTAAGGTTATGGTGTACAGTATGTTCGGTTATGATACTCTCTTAACCATTCGCATCTTAAATTCTTTGAACATGTAGCAATTTTGTGCAATTCTATCATCAATATTTAAATCCACTTTACTAAATTTCATTAAAATGCATCTATATTGGTTGTATAAGAATTAGCCTCTTGGTGAAGAGGTAAAGAGCTTGAAATACGTTGGGGATTTAAATAAAACAGATGTTTTAAGGAAGAAAAGAAAATTTTTGTTCATTTACATTGTTACTAGCTAATGTACCCGGCTTCACCCGAGAAATCATTTGAGGCTGAATGATGATGGGATTTTTGGTGCTTTACTCTGGACAATATTTGTTTACTTTTTTCCGTCTCAATGCCTGTGATTTACAACCCAGTCCTGCATGCTGGGAATATGTTAATAATAAAAGTATTTCTTATGTACTTAATTCCAGATATTACACAATATCTTTATATTACCGTTTTCGAGTGCATGTATATTTTTTTAAATATATAACATAATCATAGATTACCGTATTAACCATATTATTCATAATCATAGAAAGAATTCTGCATTCCGAACCATCTATGAATAATCGTTCATTTCCTCAAAAGTGGATTCACATTTCTGAGAAAAACTCCAAATTACTAAAAGTATAAGCATCAAATCCCATTTAAACATAAACCAATGTGAGGTCAGGAGGGGTGGGGGCAGAAGTAATGATAACATATTTGTACATTCCCTGTTACACTAAAATAATTTTTCCTCATTTAAAACTCATTTATACTTCGGTATACGGCAAAAGTGTATACAACAAAAGTTACTCAAACATAAACAACTTTTGTTATGTCCATATTTGCCGAAAAACTAATAGGAAACGAAATATCACAATATTTAATTTCAGGCCTCCCTTGTAGCCCCCACTCCTGTTCGTCTTAGAGAATATTAATATATCCAAAAACCTAATCTGGGCTAGTAGTAATATACATACCACGTTTCATAAAATTCGGTTCGTCCGTTTACGATTCTGAAAAGTACATACAGACAAATATTCATTTTTACATATATAGATGGGTACATGTTCAAACAATATTTTTATATACAATGTATATATATATATATATATATATATATATATATATATATATATATATATATATATAAAACAAATACTACAAGTAAAAATGTAGCAATTACTATTTATTCAAACTATGTTGAGCACGATAAAGTTATTATTTATAATTTTTTTTATTCATAATTTACTTTTCACGTTTTAATGTATTGTTGCGAAAATTAAATAGATGAATAATCCTTCAGAGAGAGAGAGAGAGAGAGAGAGTCGCGTATTTGGAAAGTGTGACGTAGTCAAAGCAGCCGACAAAAAGTTCTAGCCTCTACTAGTACCTTCCAGCCAGGCGTCGAGGGGTCCAGACAATTCCCCTTTGATGTAACCCGACAAGCTATATAAAGAGCGGCCAGCTGCGAGCCAGTCAGTTTTGTGCTCAGCGATCTTGATGGTCACATCAGTGCTACAGTGCGACTTAGTGCAGTGCGGTAAAGTGTTTTTATAAGAAGAACAGTGTTGTGCCGTGACTGTATGTAACAGTTTAGTGCCGTGTTTAAGACAGTGAAGTGCCGCGAAGTCAAGGACTGTGCAGTGCCGTCTTTTGAATTTCAGTGACCGTGAGTGAATTGTTGGACTGTGTAATCTGAAGAACAGTGACGCTATCAGTGTATACTGTAAGTAGTAATTAAGAATAATTACCAAGTTTATTGTGCATTGTGAAATAAATTGTGCAGTGATAAAAACTGTGAAACTTGCGAGTATTTAATTTTGCTATCCAAAAGAACTCTTATTAAAAACGTTTATTACTGGTTTTGGTAATACAAAACGTAACAGTATATTTTTTGGTCAACAAGATTTTTTTAATTTGTATTAACAAGCCTGTAAACATCGCAATGGTTAAATTTGACTAGTTACCTTATATGTTAATTATGCACTATAAAGTATGTTAATGATGTGTTTGTTGTTTGTTCATATGGTGTTTTTTGTTGTTACTTAATAGTGTTTATAGCCAAAGTTTTGGCATACCATTAATAAATAAAAACTAAAATGACAGCTAATGTTTTCTGGTAAACTGAATATATCCTACTGAAGACTACTTCATTTCGAAACAGGTAAACCTGTGTTGAGTCGATCAACTCTTCCTTTTGTAGGTTCTATATTCGGTCCCCGTTTATGTTCTTGAGAAGACTAGTCCTATCATCCTACTGTTGTATATTTTTTTTTCATCTTCGTATATTAGTTAAAAGGCTCATCTTAGATTCTCTCTTGGCTAATGGCACCTCTAATATGAGACCATCCTCCAAGGGCCCAAGCTGTTCGGTAATTTGGCTCCCAACGCCCGGAACGGGACGAAGCGACGGTGAGTCTTGGAGTTGCCACACACGACGCGAGTAATTAATACGAATGAAATTGAAAGATAATTGATATCAAAACGATTCTAATATGAATGCCTCAAGGGAGCGACAAAAGGAAGTTGAAATTAGTTTTTTAAGTGAAACTATTATCTCGTCAGTCACGTAGAAATGCATATATAAAGGCCTTTTTCCGAAGTTTACTTCGACATTCTTCGAGAATGGCGAAATAATAGAAATTAAATGATATTTAAATAATTTTAAAAAAAAAAAAAAAAAAAAAACTACACAATTAGTTGAAAATATGTTTGGCTTGCTTCAACTAAGTTACTAGAAATAAATAAATAAATCCTTTGTTTGTACATGCATAAATATTTCAAACAGTGATGATACAGTACTATTTTTTTTGGAATTATTCTAGTACTAATTCAACTTAAAGTTGAGATCTTTTGAGTTTGTTTTTGATTTTTCGTGTTCGAATATCTGCTAATTTATTTCAGGTTCAATCGTGGCGCAATAGTGTTCTTCTCTAAGTCGTTTCCATTCTCATTTACTTACTATATAAGAGTTAATTTCTTAACAAATTCTTGCATCACAAACTAAAATAATACATAGGAAGAAGAAAACAATCACATTAAAAACCATACATAATTATACCAAATGAATTATTTTTTTAATGTTAACGACACTCTAAATACATATATATATATATATATATATATATATATATATATTAACATGCTTCCCTATGTAAAAGAAGCATATCGATTCTTTAAGTTCAAATTAAAAAATTACTTCAGGGATTAGATTAGACATGAGAATTAAGGCGATGGTCTTATTCTCATATGATAAAACTAGACTCGTGAGTTCGATTCTCACATGGGAAATATGAATTTACTTAGTAACGAATACATTAAATAAAATCCTCAGACCCAACCTGGCTACAAACGGGTTGTAACCTGTAGATAACCCGTACCAATTAGTCTTAGTAGCACTAAGTGACTATAATAAAATTCAAAACAAATTACTAAAGGGTGATACGCTTTTTAAATCAAGAGAAAATTGTCTCCAATATCAAGATAAATTAAACATTAAATCAAGATATTGCAAGAATGCAGTTGATTAGATTAGGTAAGCATTATATATATAAAGTATATGCCCTTCTTGCATAGAAAAAAAATGGGTTATCAAGTTTTATACAATGTATCAGATGTTACCACGAGACCATTTCACTAATTGAAAGTATTTAAATAAATAGAGTATTCGAATCGGCTGCTGAAAGAACAAAAAAAAAAGGATCTAAGGACAAATAAGTAGCACCTTTCATATGCAAAATAACAATATGTTTATCAGGTATAACTGAGTCTCATAAAATAAATCTATATTTTATGGCTGTGACTGTTTTTAGCAGATTTCTCTTAAGGAGGTCAGCTATTGAGGTTGTACTCACGGGGAGATTTTATACAGATTTCTACAAAAGGCCATCGCTCCTTCGGTTGATTACAAAAATGAGGCCAAATTTGTAAATATGAAATACCAAGTCTGATGTGAATCGTTAAAAACGGAGGTCGATGGGGAGACGGTTCTAGAACTTCTTAACGTGTTTGAATCAAATTGTAGAACCTACAAATTTTAATACTAAATATTTCTTTAAAATTAATTTGATTTTATTACAAAATAAAATGGGATTTGTAAATGAATGAGGAAGATCTCCAATTAAATAAAGCACACAAATTGTTTTGTGTGGAAATCAACTCTTTTTAAAGTCATACCTCCGTTCCAATGCTTCACGTTCAAAAATGTTAATGAAAAACACAAAAAGATCACATTTAAGTCAAATAGAAGACTTGTATCTTCGGTGTGTCGTACAGGTTCAAGGAAATGTTAAGTTGTAATTTTCGTCCTCCTATAAACTCCCCTCCCTCGTAGTTAATTTAGTCAAAAACTAGATGTGACAAAAGTCCTAAATAAAAAAGTCCGTCACGCAGGGGCTGCGTAAACTAAGGAGACTTCCCACGTGGGGTTTCACAATAGACAAATTTCACGAGAGCCGAGCAGTCAAGGAAACGGCTGAACTAGCTTTTGGCGGGAAAGTCACGTCCGTTAGCCGCCCAGATTTAATAAAAATGCAAATATCTCGGTTAATATTCAAGATAGAGAATAAATGTATATAACAATATTTATAGTAAATTTAATTTGCAATAAGATTGATTCTGTACAATATTTCGATCTGACGTATAGTAACGGAGATATTTCGAATTTTCGAAAATTCTACCCTCTAAACCACCCCCCTCCCACTGGTCCGATTTCAACCGTTAACGAACTTGATCTTTCTTTTTACATAAACTGACTAATTATTGAGTTTGGTAATGATCAAACAAAAATTACGATAGCTGATTTCCCTTAAGGGAAATCTGCTAAAATGTAAACATTCTATGCAACTTATGCAAAATAGTCAACAGGGTTCGCTATAATTAGTCAACATGTGTTCAAAAATTAAATTTATTTATTAACGTCCGCTTGTTACAACTATGGCTAATTAGGTCAGGATATCTTCTTCCTAGCCAGGGTGGGACTAAGGATTTTATTTAACGAATTCCGTCACTAAATAAATTCCTTTGCCCAGGCGGGAATACATATTTATAAGATGGGCCAAAACATTTAATTCCGTTGAAATATGAAATGCAATATCCTCAAGATCAGAATATTTCTTTTACCATAAGAGGAATCGAAAATAACTTCATTAGAGTAATTTTTTTTTATTTTCTCCTAAATATTCCGTGGCTTTCCTAGCTGCTGATGCATTTCTTTTCGATTGCCAAATTTTGTGTACTTTTACTAAATTTGTATGTTATTTTACCGTCTTAATTTCGTAATTATCTCATTCTGATATGTAATGCGCTAACCCTTCACGGAGGAAGATCGTTAGAATATCAAAGGCTGCAAATCATTGTACAAGGTCATCGGTGGCAATACAGCTGCATATGGGTAGTAGCAGATGTTTACAGAAACGAAGCAAGAGGATTCAAATCAGGGCTGCGGAAAAGCACGGATTTGGGTGGGAGTATAGTATTGACCTGCAAGGTGAAAGGGTTAACCACCAGCTGGTCTATAAAGGAAGCACCTTTTCCGAAGGGGAACAACTGCTCCTGTTTACAGCCGATGCGCCTTCGGAATATAAGTATGCATCTGCAGACTCCGCGGCCGATATCTCGCACAAACCCTTTGGCAGTGTCTCTGGCTCGCCTTCCCAGACACCTGGCAATCCTTTGGCTAGGGTTACTGAGTCAATCCAACTAGCACTCAAGTGTGTGAGAGTGAGTGGCGAGACCCTCCGCAAACATTAGGGTTTCTGCACTCAACGATAGCCATATGCCGGCTGCTAAAGCTAACGAGCATTTAAATGCTCCTCATAAATATGAAAACAAATAGTTTTTACTCAATGTGATTGATTTTAGCTAAACAGTTTTAACAATAGGCATCCTCGATAAAAGAAAAAAAATCACTTTAAAAGATATCATCTTTACACAGGTTGTCCAAAAGCCGATTTGCATTGCCAGATATAAAAAATTCGTCGTCACGCAGGGGCTGCGTAAACTAAGCAGATTTCCCACGTGATGTTTTACAATACAGAAATTTCACGAGAGCCGAGCAGTTAAGGAAACGGTTGAACTAGCTTTTGGCGGGAAAGTTATTCGTCCGTTAGCCGCCCAGATTTAAAAAAATGCGAATATCTCGGTGAATATTCAAGATAGAGAATAAATGTATGAACAATATTTATAGTAAATTTTATTTGCAATAAGATTGATTCTGTACAATTTTTCGATCCGACGAATAGTAACGGAGATATTTCGAATTTTCGAAAATCCTCCCCTCTAGCCCTCCCCTCCCCGTGGTTCGATTTCAGCCGTTAACGAACTTGATCTTTGTTTTTACATAAAATGACTAAATATCGAGTTTGGTAACGATGAAACAAAAATTGCGACCGCTAGAGCGATAACAGACAAATATATATATATAATTTTGAACAACTTCATTTTCGTACATTTGAAGAGTTTTCGAAAATCGCGTCATGAGTAAGACCTCAATAGCTGATTTCTCTTAAGGTAAATCTGCTTAAAAAAATCAATACCGAAGTTAGCACAATCATTACCAAATTTATTTTCATTGACTTTAACCAAAGTTGAGCTTAATATACATAGATATTTATATATATATCTATATATTTATATATATATATATATATATATATATATATATATAAATTAGGTAATATTTAAAATCTTTTTTTTTTTTTTTTTTACTAAATTTTGAAGTTGGGACATGGGGAAGTAAGAGGAGCTTTATCTATTATTATTTATTTGAGATGCCGCTACTATGGCGATTCATCTTTTAACATGTTTAAATATAATTTTACAAAATTAAATAAATATTAACATTTTTGCTCGGAGCAAGCCGGGTTTGATGCTTAATAATTGAGCCAGAGGCCCAGGATAAACAAATTATTTTAATTAAAAAAGAAAATATTATTTATATGTGTATTTACATTTGGGAATTTCATTCATTTCGAAAGAAATGCTGGATCCTAATTGTTATTATTAGTTTTTAAATTAAAGGTTTAATATGAATGTTTAACCTATTTCTATTTTTATGTCCGTTTTCTGTATTGTTTTTGTTTTTTGTTTTTATGTTCTATTTCTTTTTTTGTGTTCCATTTTTTGTGTTACAAATCGATTTCTGCTATACATTTCTATTATTCTGTGGCATTTATATATTTATACATCATTTTCGAGTTACATTTTCTATTCTTGTATTTATGAACCATGTATGTTTTTGGGTTCCACTTCTTTTTAGTGGTAGAATTTTATTTCTTTAAAATATTTATTTTTTTAATTTATCTCACACGGTAAATCTAGACTGGCAAGTTTGAAAGTTTCTCCACCCGGGCATAATTAGGAATTTATTTAATGAAGAACTCATTAAATGAAATCCTTAGTCCCAACCTTAATAGAAAAGGGTGGTTACCTGTAGATAGCCCGTCCCAATTAGCCAGAGTAGCATAACGTGGACGTAAATAAATATCAATTAAATTTATGAAGCTTTTATTTTGAGCAAAATCCAATAAATAAGATATTTTTGCCAATCAATAAAGCTATTAATATGGTGTAGCTGTTATCCATTTCAATTTTTTTTAGCAGGAATATAAAAGGTATATTAATACATCCATACAGAAAAAATTTAAATTCAACATTACATTCTTTAAGAAAAATTAAAAGAGAATTTGATACATTTTTACAGGGAATATGCGGCCTAAATAAATTGACGTATCTGTGTCCCAGATATACAACCTGTTAACGACTGGAAAGATGACAGACAGCTGCTGGAATAAGCACCTTGCCACTGAGGTAGCAGCTGTGAGGTAGCTTCATGCATTTTGGAGTGTTTTCCCTCACAAAGTGCCGAAAGGGGTTGAGTCCTGTCACTTTACTATTGTCACTTTCATGCTTTCACACTTTTCTCAAATGCTTCATGACATATGCCAAACATGGCAGGACTGCCTTGCATCACCTGTCGGTTTTTTTACATATGTAAAAAAAAGCCTTTTATTACGTTTTCCTTGTCTTAAAGCTCTGCCAGAATAAAAGAGTTTTAATCAATCCATTAATATTGTGTTATTAACACAAAACAAAATGAATTTTTCCACAGCAGTGTGTGTTGGAAGTATATACTTGGAGAGAGCAAAAGACATCCAATTCTTCACAAATTTTTATTTCAGCGCTAAGTGCTTTCGAAGACTATTGTCTCCATCTTCAGAGCTACTTGCATACACTCATTGGGAAAGGCAGCAAGCGACTCTTCGGGGGGGGGGGTTCTTTTTCTCTTTCCAAAATGAATTTTATATACGATTAAAAACAGCAAGAAAGCCATTAAGCTAGTAACTTTGGAATTTTTAATGGAACACCATACTTTTTATGACGGATTCTTGTTGTAAACCAAATTCTAAAACGAATTCATATCAGTGAATTTTTCTGATTTGATGCATCCTTTAGCCCAAAAATACTACAAATCTTTATTCAGGTACGCCACGTTTTATTGAAAACTTGTGCAACGTAAAAATTGTAGCCAACAAAATTATCTTTGAACCAAGCTTGCTCTAAAATCTATTGATCCTCAAGTCAAAAAATAAAAAGTATTTAAAATAATGCAGAAGTATTCTTGAACAAACTCAAACAATGTTTACTTCAAAGAACGTCAACATAATACAAAAACGGGTTTAGAATTAATTTATTTTAGTCTAATTATGTAGTAATTATTTTCCAAAAAAATACGATATTTTGAATTTTCAAAATCCCCCACTAAGCCCCACCCCTATTCCACCCCCGATTTCAGCCATTAACTAATACGACCTTTTGTTGATTGAAATAGTTAAATATTGACTATGGTATAGAAGAAATAAATATTTTTGATTCACGACCGAAAAATTTAAATTTATTACGTCATCCCAATACTTATTTTCATGTATCCCACGCAGTAAACAATCAATTGAAACAATATATTATATTTAAGCTTGGAATAATGTAGTTCATAATATAATAGCTTATTGGTAAAATGACATGAGTGTGCGCGGGGGCGTTTTCTCAAGGCTGAGAACTAAAATATATCTCCGTTATTATCAAAGATAGAGAAGAAATGTTTATAACAATTTTATAGTATATTTCATTTGCAATACGATTGGTCGAATACAATTTTGCTATCCTACGTACAATAACGGCGATATTTCGAATTTTCGAAACTACCCCTCTAAATACCCCAGTGGTTCGATTTCATGCATTAACGAACTTGACCATTAGTTTTATGACAATTAAACAAGAGTTGCAGCGATAACAGACAAGTATATATATAATTTTGACCATCATTACCAAAATATTCAACATTGTATCACTTCAAACTGCTATGAGATTATTAAACTATTCAATTAATCAACTTTCTACTTAAGGTTTAACCACTTTCCACGATTGACCGACTTAGAGCCTAGAATTCATAGTCCAAATCACCTGGTACACCTGAACACCTTGTCTTGAGCCAGCTGCCTTATAACTTGCTCTGGTATAGAGATGTTAACAAGCTTCATATTTTCAGGAAGCTAGACCTAGTTTCTTATTAAAAAAAAAATTATAATATTAAACTGTTAATTAGGTTTGTTAAATCATGACGTAATATAGTTAATATAGTGATTTGTTTAGGATAGGTGTTGACATGGACGGATCAAAGTAGATGGCAATTTCTGAAATTAACGGCCATAATGTCTTAATCTGGGCGGTGCTTTTGAGAAAGTGTGAAACTAACACTTTCATCTCCTTTAATGTGTTTGGTGTTTGTTAAAACCTATTTTTAACATTTTTTTGATAGCTGAAACAGAATATAGAGTTATTAATTTTAAATTACAGGTGTTATTATTAAACTTTCCAAAAAATGTGAAAACACAAACTAAAATTTAGCATTATTAGGTTTCAGGGAAGCGAGTTTATTTGTAAAGGTTTCGAAAGTGACTGAGATGAAATTCTACTCTCTTTTTCTGTTGCTTAGCCATAGATCCAAACTATGCGGTACAGAATAAATTGGAGGTCTGTAGATGCACATTACATCTCAGAAAGTCTGATATTATATTTTCCCTTCCAAAATAAGAGGAATGTGTTAAAAATAATAAAAATACGGTAACTGAACAACGGATAATTAAACGATATGTATTAAAGTAATTTTCGCCTGTGTTGGTGTATGAGGGTTCATTATAGCAATTATTATTGATAGAAGCTGTGCAATTATCCAAATTATGTTATTAGGAAAATAAAAATAAAAACAGAGATATGGGCACCACATGGTTTCCTTGACCTCCGATTAAATCTATATACATATATAAAATTGTAACCTCTGTCTGTACATTGATTTTTCACGATAACTTTTCGTTTCACATGTCATAGACACCATAACTGCATTTTGTTTCATTCGTGTATGTTTGTTTGTTACCTTTTCACGCATAAACGGCTGAACCGAATTTTATGAAACTTGGTATGTATATTACTACTAGCCCAACTTAGACTTAAGGCTATACTAATATTCTCTAAGACAAACAGGAGTGGGGGTTATAAGGAAGGTCTGAAATTAAAAATAGCGATATTTCGTTTCCTATTGCTTTTTCAGCAAATATGCCTATAACCAAAGTTGTTTATTTTGTAATTTAGAGTAACTTTTGTTATATGCACTTTTGCCGTATACGGAAGTATAAATGAGTTATACGCTAAGAACTATAGAGGGAGTCCACAATTTTATTTGGCACAAAAGACTCAACCGAACTAAATAAAACACTCGGTATGTGTATTAGCACTAACGCCTTCCTTATAATAAGCCATACTAACATTTCTAGGGTCGGGCAGGAGTGGGGGTTATAAAGGAGGCCTGAAATTAGAAATGGTGATATTTCGTATTGGGGTTTCGGCAAATATGCACCTAACAAAAGTTGTTTATTTTGTTATTTAGATAAATTCGCTCAACAATTCTTTGGTGAACTACCAGGTACCTCACTGGGGAAAATTAATTCAAATGTATGTTACTATTTTGTGCTTAATAATTCAAATCTATGCATAATGCACAGGAAACGGGAAATATGACAATATGGAGGACAGTACATACAAAAATAATATCTAAATTATTAACAAATCCACAGAAACGACGGGTATTTACACTAAACACTGGGACGGGTAAATGTCAAAATATTGTGCAAAGTAAAGCCTTGCCAAAAAGAATACCATCACCATTCAGCCTCAAATGAATTCCCGAGCAAAGCCGGGTATCTGAGATAGTAAATTCATAAAACGGTTTGGCGCAATTCGTGGTATAGGATATTTCCGCTGTAATTTTCCAGTTCAAAAAAAGTCATTGAACATAATTTATAGATATTTTCATGATAAAATAAATGGTTATATACCAATGTTTCGAGTCTTTAAAACGTAAGAAGACATGTGAGTTTTTATATCCGTTCCGCCTTACACCCCCCCCTCACCCACAACAATGTGAAATTTCAGCATTCTGAGGCTAATGCTTTATGTGTTTTCAAAATGCATATACGTACGCACATCACGCCATAAATAGCCAAAATGGGTCCAATGAAAGTCAACAGAAAATTTGTGATTATAATACTTTCTTTACTTATCGCAAGCACATTAATTCTGTTAATTTTAAATGTAGAGAAAAATATTTAAAACAATAGCAGTATATTGTTATTGATTATATTTTATATTTTGACCCAACTCATAATAGCCAGGCCCTATTTCACCCAGCTTTATTTTATTAGTATCAATAAAAAGGTATTGTCCTCTACAAATGTTTTAATTTATGCAAATTGTACTTTCAGAGTAAGCGCTCAATCATCTGTGCTTGCTGACAAACAAAAATCTTAAGACAAAATAACAAACATAGCATGCTCAACAGTGAAAAGACCACAAAACAGTAAAAAAAACATGTACAGGATAAAACCCAATAGAAAATTTAAAAAAATATTAAAAGAATAAATATAAAAACCATAAGCGTAAGACATAAAGATAAACGTAAAAAACCTATAAACTATCAAAATTAAATTCAAACAAATTACTAGGTAAAAACATATATATATATATATATATATATATATATATATATATATATATATATATATACCACAATGGGGTGAAAATCCCCCTGAAAGCTACACCAGAGGAACTATAGTGAAAATAACAAATTTAAAAAAAACAAAAAAAAACGCAATGCTAATAATACAGAGGAGATGTAGGTGTACCTGATTAGAAAAAGGGAAAACCTTTTTCTTGATCCTGAACAATTCGTTCCTCTTCCGTCCAGCATCTCGGTAGAACTTCATTTTAAACGCGAAACACGTAAATATCGAGTTCGGTTTGACCATTCGAAAACTGAGACTGCAATGCTGGATTTCATTTTAGCAGATTTCCCTTAATGGAAATCAACTATTGAGGTCGTACTCATGGCGCGAATTTGGAAAAATATTCTCAAATGCCCATCGATCCTACCAAGGGGATGACAAAAATGAAGATGATCAAAATTATATATATATTGGTTTCTTACAGCTCTAGCGGTCGCACTTCTTCTTTGATCGTAACCAAACTCCATATTTAAGCGTTTCATGGAAAACTAAAGGTCGACTTAATGACTGAAATCGAACCAGTGGGAGAAGAGTTTAGAGGGGGAAAATTTCGAAAATTAGAAATAACTCCATTATTAAACGTCGGATCGAAAAATTATATAGACCAATTTTATTGCAAATGAAAAACCCTATAAATATTGTTATATACATTTATTCTCTATCATTAGTATTACCAGAGATATTTGCATTTTGTTGTTATCAGCCTTCAGTAAACCCCCACTCCTACTCATGTTATACTAATAATAAGATGATATATTATGAAGCATTTTATTTGAAACCCATATACAAAATAATATTCCCATTGAACTTTGAGGCACGTGAGAAATCTGCTTATTTAACGCAGCCCCCTACTTGACGGACTTCTCTTCAAGGCCTTAGTATGGAAGAGGTTTCGAAAATTGCATTATAAGCACAACCTAAATCTGCTTATACAAATAAATTTTAACCTTCCGATTGTGTAACATAATTTGAGCCTGAAGAGGTACGCTTCCTGATCTTAAAATTAGAGTCTCAGAATGAAACGTGATATTAACAGTCCGAAGACAAGGCTATAAAGCGCGAAAACGATGTCAAAACGACAGCACTAAATATCGTCTGTCAGCAGTATTGAACACTAGATGTATAAAGTTAAGCCGGGCCTAAAAGGATGTCGCTAATGTCCTTGCAAATGAATACACACCGCTGGGAAGTGTAAGGGGTGAGTTGTAATTCGCTGGTTATGTAAATCTAGCTACGCCCTTGCTTGATAGATGAGTGGCCAGCTCGTGCCCAGGTATGCACAAGCAGCTGCTTGCTCCACAGACAGCTGTGCTGGGCCTGCAAGTGTCAATATTATAATAACGGCCTTCAAAGGGTTCCCAGCCACAGGCTGGCCTCCATCAATAATTCCAATATTTTCTTATAATTCCTTATACTACTTTTTTTTAGCAAATTTCCGTTAAGGGGAATCAGCTGTTGAATTTGAGCTTTTTCTTCAAGTGTCCTTCGATCCTTCCCAGGAGACTTCGAAAATGAGGTCAATTCGAAGCTGCTGATGGTTGAAGCGCGTCCGAATGTTGGGGTTTGCAAATGATTTTTATTTTATTTTTTTTATTTATGAACATCACATCAATGGTGATTTGCCCTTTCAAAAGTAAAAATAGTATAAAGTTAAATAACAAAAGTAAAATAGATTACCACGAGTAACGATAACAAATACCAAAAAAGTCAGCCACACTGTTACGGAAACAGCCGAATTAGCTTACGGCGGAACCGACTTTAGCCGATCTCATCTCGTCCGTTATCGGCACACACTTAATAAAAATGCAAATATCTCTGTTAATATTCAAGATGCAGAATAAATGTATATAACAATATTTATGGTAAATTTAATTTGCAATAGGAGTGATTCTATACAATATTTCGATCCGACTTATAGCAACGGAGATATTACGAATTTTCGAAATTCTCCCCTATAAATCCCCCTCCCACTGGTCCGATTTCAGCCGATAACGATCTTGATATTACATTCTACATAAAACAATTAAATGCCGAGTTTGGTGACGATTAAACAAAAATTGCGACCGCTAGAGTGTTAACAGACAAATATATATAGTTCTTAACGGACCTCATTTTCGTCATCTCCTGGGTAGGATCGATGGGCATTTAAAGAGATTTTTCGAAAACCGCGTCATGAATATGACCTCAATAGCTGATTTCCCTTAAGGGTCATGATCAATAGGAATTGAAAAGCTGAAAATGGTACTTTTGCTAATGATTATCGTAATTTCCTCCTTCACGGTAAACATATACATGTGTAAGAATGCATCTAAAAAAATTAATGCATGTAATTTGAGATCCTGTTCCACATCACAGACTTAATTTGTATGTTAGATTTTGTCGTATATTTGAATTTTGAGTAGGTGTGTGAATATGTTGTTAATGTATGGGCTTGCCTTCCGTCAACAGTTCTTGTAAGTCATAGGGGAAGTCCTGGTGTTGTCTTTTTTGGTATTCTGTCAGTATATGTCTGTCTTTGTCGTTAAGTATGTGTGAGTTAATTTGGTGTGGCCGATTCTAAGTCTGTAAATGAGGTAATTTTATATTTCGCCATTTCAAAGCTCTTAGAAAGTTATTAAAGAACCACATAACAAACCGCATTTTGATATATTTGATCTAGATTTGTGTAAAATCATGTATCCTCAACATCATTATAGTATTTCAGGCGACTTATGAATTGGAATCATGGAGATCTAATGCCATAATAAGTATTTTTTTTCTGCTCTTACATTTAAATATCTATGAATGTGTTAGCTCTTATAGTAGAAGAGATAAGTTAAAAAAAAATAAAATAAAAATAAAAAATTTAATTCCTTTTTAAAAAAAAATAAAAATAAATTTATAGATTGTTGGAAGAAAAAAAAAACAATAGAAACGTTTTAACCAAAAGAGAGTAGTTTTGTAAATCATTCCAAGGTCCTGTAAAAGTGTATAGTTGGAAAAGCTTTTAGAGGGAGGATTTCCATTATTGACAATTAAGATCTTTATCAACTCCCGAGCAAAACTCGAGAGATACGTGATCAGAGTTATTACCTAATGAGTTATGAACTAGACCTACAGCCCCCGTTAACCAAAGAGGCCATGGAATGAGTCTCCAGTGGACCGGAGTCTGTGACCAAGTCCCTTAGCCAGTCTTTGGACGGGATCTAAGAGAGTCAAAGTCGTTAGTCCCCGGGGGGGGGTGGCAGACGTTTATACTCTTCAAACTCCCGCTGATCCATAAGCATTGCGGCATTAGCGTGCTCTGGGAGCGAACTCACGAACTAATGATATACTTGGCGAGATAGAGAGAAAAAGATGTCGCTGAAATAAAAAAACTTGTGAAGAATTAAACTTCTTCTCCTCTCTCCAAGTACACTATATTCTTCACTTCCAACAAAACAGCTGTCAAATTAATGATATCCCTTAGTGAGGATCGAACCTTCACCTATTAGCAGATTTTTTTTTTTACGTTACTAACAGTAGTGGTAAATTTACCCACACACGGCGATCGTCACCTCCACCCTTTTATTTATACAAACAACCTCATTTTATCCTTACCGAATTTTTATTTAGGATTACTTAAGGAACATGCACTACATGGTTCTAAATTGCCAAGTTATTCCTAACCGGATCTGAACGCATGAATGAATGCATTCAAAATGCCTTGGGATTAAATGCTGCAATAACTGACCTACACTTGTAGATATTTTTATGGAAGTATGAAACTATTAAAACCACAATCTATCGCAGGAGCTATAATAAATAGGTGATTTAAGTTTCAAAGAAATTTTGCTATATTTATTATTATCTTCTTACTGGAAAATGAAGTAAGCTGGTGCTGCGTAAACTAAGCTGGTTCCCCGTGCATTGGAGAATGATACACTGATGATCTCATCACAACGTCTATTCTGTAATTCTAAGTAAAATTTCGATGATTAGTAGTAGGGGGTTAATTGCAACCTTGCCTTGATTGTTGTAGTGGTTGGTCATTCAAACAAGAGCGCAATTACATATCGCTTAATATTTTAGTCAAGAAAAAGATGTATGTAACAACAATTGTTGAGCTTCATGAGTTTAACAACATTTTTCAACCCGACTCATAATAACTGAGATATTTTTAATTTTCAAATCCCCCTTCCTTTTAAACCATATGTGGGCAACAACCGACCCGCTGTGAGATTTGGTCCGGCCCGCGAGACATTTAAACAAAAATGTTACACTACTTGCTCCAAATGAGGTAGTTGAGGAGAGATTTGTACGTTTGGCAGTACTTATAAATAGGAATAGTTCTTTTCAATGCTGAAAGTCTATAAATACAAACAATCAGGGAAGGCTAACTGATGATAATTTGGAAAATTCTTTTTTATTTCTTTGTATCAGTGGAATTAATCCAAACATGGATGGATTAGTTTCCCAAATTCAAGCACAAGTGCCTTATTTTTTTCAGTGTCGCTATTTACCTTTGGCTGTTAGTAATAATTGCAAATTTTACGATTTAATTATAATGTTGTACCTACTTTTTTCATTTCATTTTTTTATTTTAATAAATTTTATTATAACTAAATTGTCGTATAATTTCAAGTCTGATATTACACTACTTTAAAATGGACTACTTTTAAAAGCGGGCCGCAAACGTATTTGCACACTAAAGTTTGGCCCACAACATGTCAAAGGTTGCCTAAATGTTAAACCCTCTTTATTCCTAGACCGTTTTCAGCAATTAACGAATATCATATTTTGTGTTGAATGAAACGTCTAAATATTGGATGTGGTGTAAATAAAATAAAAATCTTCTAGTCAAGGCCACAAAATTTTAATTTATGATCTCATTATTAATGTAAATCTGCTAAAAGGGAGAATGGTATGTTAGATAAACCATCCAAAGCTTAAATACAAGACTTTGAGAGCACAGAGACTCGTGAGAAAGTGAATGGTATCACTTTACAATAACACGAATATTTTGATGTTTTTTTATCCTTGTATATTTACGCATGGGCGTCCGTGGGACATAAATCGGCATAAAAAAACGCGTCTTCTAGAGACATTAACCCTTTGCCCGTGGCCCAGTTGCCCTGGGTAACTACCGAATAATTACAGAGACCGGCTAGAAGAATGCAGCCGACCCGGCCATTAAACAATCTCCCAACCTCTTGTATTACGAATTAGCCTTAAAGGCACCTTATAAAATGAACGGTTGTACTACGGACGCCAGGGCCGCGATGATGCATCGTCTCGCTAGAGACTTAGATTCATCTTACTTATAGCCCTTATTTTCATGAATAATATATTTGATGTGAGAATAACGTGGGGGAGGGGGGAGGAGGGTCGCGTGTAATTTAGAATAACTTGATAAATCAGCGGCGCGTGGGGCGTTATTCAGAAAAAAAAAATACTAAATAATTCCTTCCCATTCAAAATTAATTACGAATAATAAATAGTTTTCTAAGGTCAAGTTGTAAATGTGTAGTATAAAAATAGCAGAGAGATGTTTTTTATTATCCAGAATCTAGACATCTAGTATTAAACCTTAAAATTTTCATGTTAATCAGCTATTGAGGTCGTACTCATGACGCGGTTTTCGAAAAATGTCCTAAATTGTCCATCGATCCTTCCCAGTAGATGACGAAAAAAAAAAAAAAAAACCCTTTCAAAATTACATCCTACTCATGTCATATTAACAAAAAGCTGTTATATTATGAAGCACTTTAGTCGAAGCCTAAATACCAAATATGGTTCTCATTGAACTTTTACGTTTTGAGATAAATGCAAATACGTGGGAAATCTGCTTATTTAATGCAGCCCATGAGTGAAGGACTTTTGTATGTTGGAGAAACAAGAGTGAATTCATAAATTGATATGAGATTTTCTCTTTAGCGAACGTCATTTAGCATATGACAGTTTCTTAGCTGATATTTATTTAAAATTGTACGCAAATGCAATATAAGATATGTGTTTCTAAATATCGGCAATAAATGTTAAATACATATAATAAATGTTAATTACAACTTCATATTTTAAACTTACGATTTGTGAGATCAAATCTCACTTGGGTATTAGGAATTTATTTAGCGACGAACTCCTTAGTTCCACCCTAGATAGAAAAGCCCCAGTCCCAAATAACCGTACTAGCACAAAGTGGACGTTAATTTATAACATTTAATTACATCTGTTTTAATATGTGCATTACTTTATGGTAATTATATTCCACTGAGCTTGTCATTCATGCAGAAGGTAGGTCTGTAAATTTTAGAATACTTCTTATAAGGTCTAAGGTTCTTCGTAAATTGTCCCTTCTGTTTACGACAGTGGAATACATAGATTTAATATACTATGAAGATAAACTACTGATTAAAAATCTAAAACTCATTAAAATATATAGACATTTAAAAATTTACAACTGACTAAAGGTATCAGGGATATAGTAGGAAACGTATGCATTGGTGCTCTGTGTAAGAAAATGTTTGGGAGTTGAAACGGGGAAAATGTGACACCTCCAAAAGACTTATATATTCCCTTTTCAACGAATTACATATTAGTTAGTTAATCAAGATACAATTTAAAAAGAAATCAAAATCTTAGTAATCCATCGGATTTACGCTATTTCTCATAGGATGTCCAATGTATGATGAAGGATGCATAGGCTGGGATGGTAGAGTCATTTAAGTCCAGGTTATAGTTTGAACAAGTTCCACAAGATTTTTTTTTATAAACAACACTGAGCTAAGCGCGATGCAGAATTATGATTAAGAATTTTTGTGATCAGTCAAGGTAAAGCTGTATCAAACCCGGTGGAGCAAGCATATCATGAATAAGGAAAGATTAGAAACATTCAGAGTAATGTTACTTTAGAATAATTTAATTTTTTTTGTTTATTAGCAATCATTGTATAGTTAATATCGTGTTAGCGCTTTTATTATTAGCAGATTAAGGAAAATCAGCTATTGAGGTCGTACTCATGACGAGAGTTTTGAAAAATTTCCTCAAATGTCCATCGATCCTACCCAGGAGATGGCGAAAATGAGGTCCGTTAAAAATTATATATATATATATATATATATATATATATATATATATATATACATATATATGTCTGTTAACGCTCTAGTAATCGTAAATTTGGTTTGATCGTTACTAAACTTCATATTTAAGCGTTTTATGTAAAAAGAAAGATCAAGTTCGTTAATGGCTGAAATCGGACCAGTAGGAGGGGTAGTTTAGAGGGGATTTTTGAAAATTCGAAATATCTCGGTTATTATGCGTCGGATCGAAAACTTGTACATAATCAATCTTATTGCAAATTAAATTTACTATAATTGTTGTTCTAGACATTTATTCTATATCTTAAATATTAACCGAGATATTTGCATTTCTATGCATCTGTGTGGTCGGCAGGAGTCGGCTATGTTCGGGACTCTCCGCCGAGAGCTAGTACGGGCCGTTTCGGTAACTATTCGTCCATCGTGATAGGTTGTTATTAGGCGAATTTCTCTATTGTAAAACTTTACGTGGGAAATCTGCTTAGTTTACGCAGCCCCTGCGTGACGGACTTTTTTTTTTTTAATGCACGAAATGCATCCATGTAAAATGCGTTATATTTTACACTTCCTGAACTCTGCGGTTACCAAACCTAAAGTACTTGTTCAAAACAAATAAAATAGGCAATTTCAGTATTTAATGTTCCTGTATTAAATACCTTTCACAGTTTTAAGATGTTTCTTTAAAATACTGGCGGAGACTTCTTTTGTGCAAATCTGCAGAACATATAGGTATTCAAAATATAGTACAACGCTCAATAATGCTATGCATTTTTGCAATCTAAAACTTTTATCAAAAGTTTACAGTTCTTCAGCTAACATTTGATCTCGAGATAATTAACAAATTGCCTATACAATCAATATTTATTTTATAAAGATATACGGGAGTGTTTCGTTCTATGGTCCTGGAATAAAAATTGCAGAAGAATAGGGATACCTTAAGTATAAAAAAAAATCTGATATTGAACTTCTATAACGAGCCACTGTGGCTTATGGAGTGAATTTAGTAAGATATTTGACCTAATACCTACAACCTGAAGAAGCCGGTTGTAGCACACGGAAAATATGGCCGATTTCTATGCTACACATGTACAGGCAGTGGCAGTACTAGTTGAAGGAAGTTCTCCTTCAAATATTCTTATGCAATTAATTCCTTGTTTTTGTCAGATTATTCTTGATTGGGATATTCCTAAATGGAGAAAAAAAAAACCGAAACGTCGGCAATACCACTTTCCTGATTTGAACGTGATTGTGTCACATGTTCAGTCCATGAAATTAAATATAGCTATCGTATCATCTCGGTCTCAATTCGCATATTATACTGTGTGTTGAAAAAAGCAGAATTCTTAAAATGTCGTTTTTTTTTTCATTTTTAGGAATTTATGACTCCGCTACTTCATACATTTTATAAAAAGTACAAATGAACGCAAAACCAAAAATATACAATGATTTTCGTACAGTATTAATTATGCATTCCGTTATTGGATATACCTTTACAAATTTGGACTGTCACGACAGATATTATCTTATAATAAATGGGGACAATTAATGAGTTCCTTATTTATTCCGAATTGCATACAAAAACTATAATGAACATTATATAACACTTTTTTTGACAATGCTTAAAACACATTCGCCTTGGATTATGAACACAGCTCTAATCGGTGTTAAAAATTAAACAATACATTATGGTATTATCATTTAGCAATAAACAAATACATATAAATAGATATAATCATGCATATCTAATGTCATTTCAAATCTAAATTTAAGTTACAATAACGTAATTTATGAAGTAAAATCTTCCTCCTTCGGATCTGACAGATTTTGCTGAGGCCCTCAAGTCGTAGCATATCCAAAATTTTCTGATAACAGTTCACTGATTAAAAATGAGTTCTATTTAAAACTGGGCGTAAGTGGCTGCGCAGGCGACTAGATTATTGGAGATTATTCCAGATAGCTTGTCTGAAAACGGAGAGACAAAAACGTTTGTTACGTCAAAGGACCTGTATAGCGGATCTAGAATCCGCGGCATCCTCTAGTGAAATAGAGAACTAAAGCTCACTGCGACAGGGAAATATACTTAAGTATTATATATACATTAAACGTTCTTATACTTCTTTGAATAAATTCTCAAAAAGCGAGTAAAATACGCTCCTGAGATGCTTCAAAATATGAAAAGCCATTAGTAAATTTTAAATTTTTTTCAAAAGGGGTTGAAATAGAATTGAAACGTTCTCATAATTGCTATTATACATGTAGTCATATCTGTCGGTGCAGACCGTCGTCACTGGCTGATGGTCGAGTACAGTTGGCTAGTGCTTTCGATGCAAAGGCACCATCTTCAAGTTTTCTAGAGTTGTACTGTACAACTCTAGACGGCTTGAAGATGGTATTCTCCGACAGATATGACTACAGTATCATCTATACTGGTGGTTCCAACCCTTTAGATGATTTGCTATTATAAATAGTTTTGGCCAATAATTGCTTATATATGTATATGCAATTATACTTGCGTGATATGTATTGTGGTTGTTCTAGATAACAAAAAGGGATGCAATAGTTTCTCTATTATTCCTGGTGGTAAAAAATATTTAAGTTTCTGTAATAAAATAACTTAAGGCATTTTTTAAATTTTAATTTAAAAAATCCTCATTGAAAAAGTGGATTTAGAGTTTGCAGCATGTTTCTTTTTTTTTTCCTTTCAAGAGATCAAAAGTTTTAATCAATAGAAATCCTTCATGCAATTTGTGAGCACTTAACCATAAATATAGATTTAATTGCTTTATTATGCGTCGCTGAAATATCAATGATTTAAAATTTAAAAGCTGGACTATAGACTTAAGAATATTATATTTTCGATTGCTTTAAAATATTATACATTTTCATTAGATATAAAATTGGGATATTAAATAAATTATCAACTGAGTACGAAGTAAACACTCATTAACTTTATTACTAACAAAATAAAATCCCAAATGATCTTTATAAACAAAAACCAAAACTAAACTGATTAAGTTCACTAATGTCTTATCAGTCTGAGCCAACAATAAAAAGTTGGGAATATTTTGAGGAACAAAATTAACGTAGAACTGCATAACCTATATAACTATTTTATAACTCGTTGCAATTCATCTTTGCAATTGACAACAACGACAATATTGCAAGACAAATATAAGACTGCACCTCCATTATCAATGCTGATATCCTCACAATGTGATTTTAACGGTAGAGAAAAAAACTTCTGGGTATAGAAACAATTTAAATCCTTAATCTCTTATGAAAATAGTTCAATGATAAGCTCCAAGATTCCAGCCACTTAATAATAAAACAAAAATACATTCATTTTTTTTTTGGATATATTTTCCTCCCATTGACATATATTGGAATTGTGAATTATGGTTTGATGAAAAATTGTGTTTGTCACTAGACATTAAATCCATTAACAACGTTTTTACACGTTTCAAGCAGTCCTCTTTCACGATATAGTATTGCTATTGAAGAATTGAAACGAAGGACAATTGTTTTTTTTAAGTGTCTTTTAGAAACAAAGAGTTAATCATATGTTTGGCTCTGCACCCCCAAGAGATTGGTACTAACTATAATGATAATATCTCATGCTACGGAAAGAAAGCATTTAAATGAACTGCAGATATGTCATCTAAGCTTAATATGTGATAATGAGTTTTGTGAAGGCCTCCCAGCGAGGACCCCACACATCCTGGCATTCTTCCGAAATATTAAGCTGACGACTTCTACCTGAGCTCTGCATTCCCACCTATGGCCGGTGGAACCTGCCTCCATCTTGTCATTGAAGTCACCAATAGCGAAAATTAAAATATTTCTAGACAGAGTTTCTATATCTCTGAACTGACAGTTTACATTCCCAAAATTCATTTAGTATAAATAAACCTATGCTTTCAATTAAGGTCCTGATAATATATGCAGATAAGATTTAATTACTGAAGAGCCCGACTATTTATATTAAAATTAATTGTGATGTAATTAATGGCCTTTCTGTTCGTGACGTGCATGAAAATAACATTCAGCGGTCAGAGGCACCAAAAGCATTGACGAATCTAGTTTGATTGTCTACTGAATAAATATTTATCTATTATCTATTTGAATTATTTTTTCATAATTTATTGAAACAATTTAAGGATTATGAAAAATGCATACATTATCTTAACAAATTATCCTAGATTTTTTTTGTGCGGCCGTTATTTTCAACTGACATCTTACATGTATATTGATTCCATATTTTTATTTCAGACAAAAACGACTATTCATGTTGTTATAAAGGCTTGATTTTCGGAAAATAACTTTAAATACCCAAAGATCCTGATATAATAGATAACAAATCAGTTCTAATTTTTACACATGCAACTAAAATCAATATTTAAACATTTAATGAAAAACTAAAGATCACGTATGTTGAATGCATCGAATCAAAAAATGTTACATTAGTGTTGTTGTTGAAAACTTATTATACCTTGTTTGTCATCGTATAACTTTTTCAAATAAATATTAAAATTGCTATTTGTATTTTTCAGATTTTAGAGTATAATAAATCCCCCAACCTAGTCCATGCCATTTTCAGTTTAAGCAATTATTATAGAGAACAGCTCATGTCTTGCAAAAAGATTTCAAGTCTTGATTAAATAGAATTCGTACTAAAAGAAATAGAGAATGGGCGATGACAATAGTATAGGATGGAGAGAGGCAAGAGTATAGTAATATTTTTGAACATTCATTTTACATCTATTGTACATTTAAGTAAATTTCTCAAGAGTGACACAAATATTAAGTCAATTTACTGTATTTTACTGATTTTAGGACAGAAAAAACAGTGAGTAATAATTTATGTTTTAAATACTTTAATAATAGAGATATTAGTAATAATAATTAAATTATTGCTTAATATTTTCAGAATATTCTGTGTATTAGCTTGGATTGCAGTGGGGACCTGATGCTTCAACTGCTGTAGAAAGCTCACCCATTCAAGAACATCAACAGAAACGACGACTCAGGGACAGGGATGCATCAGGAAAAAAAAAACCACAGACGGATTGGAAGATTTCAGGTTGTATTTGAACTTTTATTTAATTCTTTGAATGATTCGGTTAGAGATAGAGAACTATATCATTCAATGCTATAGACTCTCTGATTGATCAGCTACAAAAAACCGTACACGAACCCCATCTGATTCAAACTTGTCTGACAATTTCAATTATTTTAATGGCTACCGAAAAAGATGCACCTTCAAAACATCTGCTTTCAAAAAACTATCAACAGGTACCCAAAGGTGTCAAACAATTTAAAACATTTAATTGGGCACTAAAAAATAGTTTTGTGTCGGTCTCTGATGGCTCGAAAAGGTGAAAAAGTTTTTCTATGAATCTCGAGCATTAGATATTGATCTAACGGGAATTTTCTAATTGGTCGATGTTTGATAACCGATTGACAAGATAGAGGGACAATAGTGAGGGGTTTTTTTACCCCCGCCGGGGGTTGATAAAGAAGGCATTGTAGGGTTTGGGTAGTTTTTCCCCCGCTAATGGCCTGGCTGGAGGGAGGCTGAGAGCTTCTGATCCCATCTAAGGCCTTGAAACTCTCCAAGAGCCGCACTTTCGTGAGGAACATAAACATTCCCTAAGTGCATTACGTGTACCTGCAAGTGTATTGCAGGATGACATTGTGTTGGCAGAGGTTCCGGACGGAGCGAGCGACAACTCTGGTCATTATAGATCACTAAAAAGTCTCTTACCCACATTCCAAACCCCCTCCAGAGGAAAACGTCCGTCAAGCAGGGGCTGTGTAAACTAAGCAGATTTCCCATGTGATAGAAGAGCACACTTATGATCTCAACTCACCACATATTCTCTATTTGTTTGCCACCTTATGTGGTGAGGGTGGGGGGGGGGAGGTTACTGACGCAAAAAACAAGAAAGTACGAATAACTCGCTTAATACTTGAGTTTCAAAAAAACTCGTATTGAACAACAATTATATAGGTAAAGTTACTAGTGTCATGCCATTACGTGGGATAATGTACTTAATTTATGTCCGAGGTACGAACAGGATACAAGATAATGTACTTACACTCTTTTCTTTTTAATACTCTGCTTATACCATATGTGTATCTCGGCGACTTGTTTAACACTTGCGTGTAGAAAGGACGCATGTCTTTGGTGATTCTACACATCCCAACACTGAGTCGGTAACAGTTCAAATACACTACCTGAGTAAAAACATGAAGTCTCATGGGTTTATCATGGCAGTGACATTAGGCGTAATTCATTATAAAGGAAATAATATCCCAGAAAACCTATAGTGAAGGTAGTTGGGCGGTCTTTCGAGAGAATGATGTTACTCTCCTGAAATGAAATCAATGAAGTAAATTAATTTGTGCCTCGAGATGTATAAATAACGTGGATAATTATGAGGAAACCACAGGCCCAAAACCATCCCGGCATGGTATAATTAATGAATTAAAGAAGAACAAACCCTAAAACCGAAACCCTCCAATTGTACTAAGACAGACAAGGGTTGAGCTAAATCCACAGGCAGACTCGAGATCTACTTTAGAGGTTGGAGCAAAAAAAATAGATGAAGCCCAAACTTCTAAAGTGCCCTATGAGAAATGGTTGTTATTGCTGAGCTATACCATTGTGTGATGGATGTTGAACACGGACGGACCACCAACAAAGCCAATGGAACACAACCTGTTATTAAAAAACTCCGTCCCGCACCAGATAGAACAACCATACCAATTGGGCAGAACCTGTAAGGAACAACGAACCAATCAGGGCTAGAAACGTTGAACCACTTTGCATAGGATTCGCAACGGAATGGTTAATAAAACCAGTCAAGAAATAGATTGCCAAATTGAGAAATTATGATCCTTCCAATCGGAAATTCCATATTGAAGGCCCAAGCTATTAACGAGATAGTTCTAGTTTCTTTTTCATTGCCTTCGAGTCATCACATTGATGTAGGTCAATAATGGTAAATTGCTTAATAATTTCTTCTGAATAACTTTTTTCAACTAAGAAGATTATTGTCTGAAATAAGTTGTTAAAGGTTCGTTTTAGAAACCGTTGTGAATAATCAGGGATTTGAATCTGTTCACTATTTCTTAGATATAAAGCGAATAAAATTAAAACATCACTATATTCCACACCACGAAGGTTGGAATACACACACCAATGCTTTCTTGCTAAATTAAGCTCATGTGGATTCACAAAACGTAAATTCAATAAATGTATCTTTCATGTGTGTGTGCGCGCATATATTATTTTTATCTCTAGAGGAACCACTTCTATATTTTAAAATACATCATATCACATTGGCTTTAAAGTTTATCTATTTTATTTACTACTAGCTAAGGTACCCGACTTTGCCCGGGAAATCATTTGAGGCTGAATGACGATGGTATTTTTTGGGGGCTTTACATTGTATAATATTTTTACATTATCCCTTTTCAATGCATAGGTTTTACACCCGAGTCTGGAGTGCTGGGGATATTTTAATAAAAAAAGTATTTGTTATGCACTTAATTCTACAAAATACACAATATCTTTACATAACACGTTTTCACGTCAAAAATACGGAGTTTCGTTGATTTCGATTTAGTCTTTTGTGCCCAATAACATTGTTAACCCCTTCTATAGTTTTTCGTGTATACCTCATTTATACCGCAAAAGTGCGTATAACAAAAATTACTTTAAATAACAAAGCAAACGACTTTTGTTATATGAAAGTTTGCCGAAAAACGAATAGGTTACGAAATATCACCATTTTATATTTCAGACCTCCCTTATAACCCCCCACTCCTGTTCTTACCTAGAAATTTTAATCGGGGAAGTGTTAATACCAAATCACACACGGAGTTTCGTTTAATTCGGTTGAGTCTTTTGTGTCATAAAATCTTTCACTCTCACTATAGTTTTTAGCGTATAACTCATTTATACTTCTGTATACGACAAAAAAGTATATTACAAAAGTTACTCTAAATAACAAAATAAACAACTTGGGTTATGTGCATATTTGCAGAAAAACCAATATGAGGCGAAATATCGCTATTTTTAATTTCAGGCCTCCCTTATAACCCCCACTCCAGTTCATCTCAGAGATTATTATTATAGCCAGAAATCTAACCTGTTTTAGTAGTAATATACATACCAAGTTTCATAAAATTCGGTTCAGCAGTTAAAGAGTCTATCAAGGACATACTGACAAACATTCATTATATATATGTATATATATATATATATATATATATATATAGATATGATTATTCAGGTCGTCACATAGCTATTACTATGTGTTATTAACTGGTTTACTGTTTACCCCAATGAAGTACATACATTTACTTGTATAACACAAAATGGAATAAGACGGAAAACATTGGTCTTATATACCTATTACTTTAAGTCATTTGTATAATTAATCGTCATCGAAGCGGTCTTATTAAATAAAAATTGATTACTATATCCTTTTACGGTCCCTCTCGATTATTTTCCTCCACAACGTTTTTCAATGTATATGAAATACTAATGAATATAACTTGATATAAGAGCATAAGTATTTTTTTAATTTATTTTCTTACGTACCCTTTCTTCTCTCCTTCTTTGATCTTATTTCAAATAATTACCATTGTCCGTCAAATGATTGCCTTAAGTCATTTCTGTCTAGCGATAAAATAGAAATAGAATCGCTAGAGTTAACAGTGGTCAACTCCATCATAATTCTGACTGAAGGCTGAGAACTAAAAAATCTAAATATATTTTTTAATATTCATGATAGAGAAAGTATGAATATGACAATACTTATAGTAAATTAAATTTTCAATAACATTAGTTCGATACACTTTCTCGATCCGTCCTATAATAACGAGGATAATTTGAATTCTCTTAATTTCCTCCCCACTGTCCGATTTCAGCCGTTAACGAAATTGATGGTATAATTCTGAACGGTTCTCCTTTGCGCCATCTTCTAAGTAGGAGCGCTGGACATTTTAGGAAATTTTTCAAAAATTGCGTCATGAATGCAGCCTCAATAGCTGATTTCCCTCTAGGGAAATATGCTAATAAAACTAAGTACTGCGAATTCGCAGGACAATAGAAATCTGACAGCACTAATTATTAATATAATATATGATTATGATTTTGGTGATAGATTAAAACGAAATCTATATTTCCATTTTTTTGAGGTAGCTGGATGGTGAAGGAATTATTATCACAGGCAAGAAAAAACGCCTCTTTCCTTCACTGTTCTTCTGTTTCCTTTGAACAGTGAAGGAAAGATGCGTTTTTTCTTATTTGGGAAATTTATATTTATTTTACCGTTCTTTATAGAAATAAAAATGTTGCCTTAAGTCTGTTATGGTTAAAAAGAAAATCTGTATAGAGTACGTAATTGCACTGAAATACATTCTATTACTCGGAGTTGTATTTGTTATTCTGTAACTAATATAGGGAAACCTGTAAGTTCTATTAAAGCCCTTTAAGATAATGTGAAGTAGTATTAGTCAACTGAGTTGAGAAATATAAATTTCAATATTTAATTAATTTTTCTAAAGTTCATTAATAATATAAACATTAATGACATATGGGTAATACTCTTATTTCTTTAAAAGTAATTATAGATAAAGTAACTACTGGTAGTCATACTTAAAAATAATCATTCTGAAAGCTAAATGCTAATAAATTAATATAAATATTGATTATATTAAATAAAATCTCAATAAAACAAATGTATAATTTCAAACATCTTTCGACGAAAACTGAAAACTACAAAAACAAAAACGTTTAAATACTATTTTACCAAATTGAATCGTACAGATTAAAACAATGCCCGATAACGTCAACTGTTATTGTATTAAATTTAATTAATTTTATTAAATTTACAGATATTTGAGGGTTTATCAATTGACTAACACTGTAGTTGAGTTTGGGCGATGTGGCGCTATCTCTTGGAGAATGACTGAACTACGCCGACTAGGATCCGGGTACTCATCCCTCAAACTTAGGCGGTCCATTCAGTTCACAGCTATGCCTTCGAACATTTCGTTATTAAAAGCTTGTTTATCTATTTCAAAGATTAATACTAACGAACGACAACGAAGGCATTTCACACTTTATTGTGTGCATTCACCTTTAATGGATTTGTTAACAGTTAAAGCGGCACATTAGTTGAACCTATATTCCCACTTACCTAAGCGTTGAGAGTAGAGATACAATAGTTTTTTAGCAGACTTCCCTTCAGGGAAATCAGTTATTGAGATTGTACTCATGATGGGATTTACGAAAAATTTCTTCAGATGCCCACCGATCCTACCTAGGAGATGATGAAAATGAGGTCCCTTCAAAATTATATATATATTAGTATGTAACCAATCTCCCTAAACTATTGATAATCTACAATTCTTGTCCTATGCATTTTTTCGTTACACAAGTACGTAGTGAGCAAGTATTCGCGCTTTCTTGTTTTCAGCACTCAGTAACCCGCCCCCCCCCACCACCTCTAACTTCTAATCATCATTTTTTTTTTTACACCGAAATATGTAAAGTCTTGCGAAGGAGAACACAAGTATAGTATATTAGTGAAGTATTATTAACTAAAAGTTCATTGAGCATAGCCCTAACCCGAAACTCATTTATTAACAAAGTAACAGTAACAAGAGATTTTATCACTTATCAACCATATAGCATATATGCTATATTAGGTTCCATCACCTACCAACCATGTAGCATATGCTACAAATAGGACGTGGCAAATCTGCTTAGTTTGCGCAGCCCCAATCTTGTTACTAATTTAATTTCCTACTATTCTTATTTACTTCTACCACTATCGAACGATTAAACAGTTGAAGGTTCAATCCCCACCATAGCAGAAATTTAGTTACCGAGTTCACCACATTCACTCTTTAAGGTTGCTATGATTGATATTTGCTGTATAATGCCAATTTACATTTTTTTTTTTTTTTTTTTTTAATTAAAGTGGAAATCTTCAAAGTTTACTGGTATTTGTATTTATTTATTTATGGACGTCACATCAAAGGAGATTTGCTCTTTAAAAGGTCCAAGTAATGCAATGTCAAATAGCAAAAGTAAATCATATGAATAACAATTTTATAAATCAACATAGTACTGAATTAAAAAAAAATGGCAATGAGCGTAATTGGTGCATGATTGATAGGTATTGAATGGCTCAAAATTATTGTCGAAGTTTCTTCTTTTATTGTAGCTATTGACATATAGATATATATATATATATATATATATATATATATATATATATAGATATAGATATGTATATAAACAGGTTCACACACACACACACACAACACACACACACACACACACACACACACACATACACACACACACACACACACACACACACACACACACACACATACACACACACATGTATGTGTCAATTAATGCATATAATTTGAAATCTAGTTGTACACCACAAGCATAATCTGTACATTACATTCTATCGAGTATTTGAATTTTGTGTAGGCATGAGAATATGTTGTTATTGTAAGGGCTCCTTTCTGCTATAACTTCTTATAAGACGTAGGGGCAGTCCTGTTGTTGTCGTTTATGGCATTCTGTCAGTATATGTCTTATCGTCAAGTGGAAGTTACAAGTTGAATAAGTAGGTCTGTCTGTCTTTATCATTAAGTAGGAGACTGTTAATTTGGTGTGATCAATTCTAAGTCTCGAGGGAAATATTTCTTCTCCCATAAAGTTTGTGAAACATAACTTGACTTAGTTTTGTAAGCACATGTGTTATTCCAGTCAGTTTGCAATGCGCTTGAGATCAAGTTTTTTTTTTGGCTTGATATACCTTCATGTTGTACGTTATTTGATCATATCCAAATCTTTTGGCTGCTTTTTTTGCCTCTATATCAGCAGTTTCACTCAGTCCTCAGCTTTTGTGTCCTGGCAACCAATAGAATGTAGTTTGCTTATCTAAACTGATAAGCTATTGTTTTATTTGTTGGGCTATTGGGTGATTTGTTTGAATATTTTTTAGTGTTTGAAGGGAACCTAAAGAATCTGTGCAAAAGATGATGTGCTTGCTTTGTGATATGAGGGTGTTCTTGAGGGTCAATAGAATTCCTTGGAGCTCGGCTCCTAGAATGCTGTAACAAGAAGGCAGTGTCCGCGTGATTACCTTTCCCTCTGTTACTATAGCTGATCCGACTTCCTCCTGGTTTTTATTTGTTTATTATTATTTGCGTCCACTTTATCGCATCGGGACAGGTTATCACCCTTTTCTAACCAGGGTGGACATAGGGAGTTTATTTAATGAGTCCATCAATAAATAAAAGTTACTGCTCAGGGCGGGAATCGAACCCACCCACTCTAGGTCTACCACGCTTAAGACAACGCCTTAACTTGCAAGGCCAACACGAGCCCTTCTGGTTTTTAGACCAAGCAGTATACCACGTACTGTGTTCAAGTTGTGAGAAATTTGTTGAAGTGTATTCGGTAATGTAATTGGGATAGTGTATCAAAATGTGTGTGACTTTTTAAATTTTGTGATTGATCTGTGGTGTATCGAGTAAGTTCACTACAGAGCAAGCCCTTAAGAGAAATCCTCCTTAAGGCAATTGTCCTCAAGGGAAATCTCCAAAAATTACATTTAATTTCATAATTTCATGAAATGTTTCAGAGAAAGTATATTAGAGAAGAAAATAACATAAATATATTGCTAATGACATTGAAATAAAAATAAACAATTATTTCAATGAATATAAACAAGAAGGCATAAACACAGTGTACAGATAATGCAGTCATACACAAAGCTAAACGTATAGAAATAAGGAACACTACTTTATCGTTAACTCTGTATATTTGGCAACCCTTGGGCGGATTTAGCCCCCTAGTTCGATTCTAGAACTACTGGCCACTAGTATGACGCTATCGGAGAAGCGAAAGTCTAGTGAGTAAAAAGTATTGCCAGCAACACCTGTATACTCTGAGTTTTGAATCTTCAAGACTCCCACTGCAGGGAACATGGTGATGTGCCCATTGGCCCCACGGGTATATGTCTGTCAGTCAACTGGGAACAACGGATCCCAGGTGAGTACAACGGATGTTGTATGTTGGGTTGTTCGCTCATTACGCAAAACGTACATGGCGCAAGGGTTCCGTAAACTAAGCAGGTATTACAAGTGGTGGTGTGACTCGCTGATGCTCTCTTCTGATTGTATATTTTATATTCCAAAGTAAAATTCCGATGAGTCCAATTGGGAAGTACGACTCATAATAACCGAGATATTTTAAATTTTCGTAATGGTCCCTTAACTTCTAAATTCCACCTGTTATCCCTTATACATGTACACGCGCACGTGTATATATACTTTTGAACGGATCTAATTTTGGCTATCTCCTCGAAAGGATCGATAGACATTTTTTGAGTGTAACCTCAATAGCTAATTCCCCCTAAGGGAAATCTGCTGAGACAGATTGGGAATCCCCTTGAGAGTAGCTAAATAACTCTGAGGTTCTAATGCGAACCATAAGATATATATAAATCTTGAACAGACCTCATTTGATTCATATAATATCCGCAAGAGCTGATATTACTGAAGAAAAATTTACTAAAATATGCATTACCTAAAAATGACTGCAGCTCAATATCAAAGAAGCTGTGGATTACCCGAGTTATTGCATAGGTCTCTGGTCAATTTTGTGCCGCCAAAAAGGTGAAGTGAACGATTCATCGAAGAACTGAATCATTAACATTGAATTAGGGAATCTGTAATGGATATTACCTTTCGACTATAACTCATTTATACTTCGGTATATGACAAAAAGTTATATCACAAAAGCTACTCTAAATAACAAAATAAACAGCTTTTGTTATGTGCATATTTGTAGAAAAACCAATAGGAAACGAAATACCGCTATTTTCAATTTCCGGCCTCCCTTATAACCCCCACTCCAGTTCGTCTCAGAGAATATTATTATAGCCAGAAACCTAACCTGTTTTAGTAGTAATATACATACCAAGCTTCATAAATTTCTTTCAGCCGTTTAAAAGTCTATAAAAGACATACAGACAAACATTCATTTATATATATATATATATATATATATATATATAGAGAGAGAGAGAGAGAGAGAGAGAGAGATGATTATTCAGGTCGTCACATAGTTGTTACATATATTTGCTTGTATAACACAAAATGGAATAAGACGGAAGACATTGGCCTTATATACCTATTACTTTAACTCATTTATATAATTAATCGTTATTAAATAAAAATAAAAATTGATTACTATAACCATTTACTGGTAAGAGCTGATATTACTGAAGAAAAATTTACTAAAATATGCATTACCTAAAAATGACTGCAGCTCAATATCAAAGAAGCTGTGGATTACCCGAGTTATTGCATAGGTCTCTGGTCAATTTTGTGCCGCCAAAAAGGTGAAGTGAACGATTCATCGAAGAACTGAATCATTAACATTGAATTAGGGAATCTGTAATGGATATTACCTTTCGAATAGAGAGTACAGAAAGGGGCAGAGTTGAACGAGTACCGTGATGATACTGTCGGCGGTACTGTAATTATTGGTACTGGGAGTCAGTAGTGTGGATGTCGATCAAGATCCGCAGGTGCCCCGCACTCCCGTGTAATTGTTACTGATCTTATCGAGAGCACGTGGATTCCGGAGCACTTTCTACCTAGCTCCCCCCTCGCGCCTTCCTTTTCATTTCAGCCCTGTGCTTTTTCTCATCTGCCAAATTGATAGTGCCAAGGGGCCCGGGGCCGAAACCCGCAGCTGAAGCGCTGTCACTTTTGCCTAGACAAAAGTATTAGGAATCTGGGTACGCCATAACTGAAAAATCCGTCCCGCAGGGGCTGCGTAAACTAAGCACATTTCCCACGTTCTGGTAAAACACATTTGTTTTCTACTCCCACCACATATTCTCTATGCCTATGTATATAAAAAAACAACAAAAAAAACCGATGAGTATAAGTTGAGGGAAGGGGGAGGGTATTACTGAAGACTGAAAAGGAGAAAGCGCGAATAACTCGCTAAATAATTGAGCAACGAAAACTTGCTTAGATTTAAAATATCAATAGACTATCAAGATTGGCTTTAAAGCATTTTACGACCCGACGGAATATTTTGTATATTTTGGAATAACGGAAATATTTTGAATTTTCAAATCCACCTGCCTTAACACCCACTGTTCCACCCCCGATCTCAGCCAATATCAAATACGATCTTTTGTGTTGACTGAAACGGTTAAATATCGAGTTTGGAATGGATAAAATAAAGATTTCCGAGTAAAGAACGAAAATTCTTAATTGATAACGTCATCCTTTCCCGAGTCCACTACATTGGAGGAAAAGAAGTTTAGACCGAAATGGAAAAACGGGGACGGCAGGATCAACCCCCTGGTTGATGAGAGATGCTGATGGTGGTGGCCGGAGCCTCTTGACGTTGCCAGTCCCAGACGTGGTGGTCGTCGTTGAACTCTCCGTGTTGAAGTATCAGAAGTGATTTGGAAGGTGCTTCATGGCACCTTCGATCACATGGGGTGATATTATCTCATCTTAGGATGTGGTAGTTGAGGCTTGACGGCTAGGTATCCACTCATTGTACCATTCCCCACAACGTACATAAAACCTCTTGGCCCCAAAGTATTTAGTTTCAGTGGCCCTTTTTTTGAATCGACATCCACTCTATTGCTATACGTAAGAGTGCTACCCAAATTCGTGCTAGAACTAATAAGTGTGAAGTCCCGAAGAAACTTGAGTATCCCTCTATCAAGAGTTTTTCTTGGCTCTTTCCATACGCATTATAAGTTCCGGTTCTTGCGCTGCTACAGTGAGCTTAAGGGTAGTGCCATCTGTGGTCATGGCATCGTCAGCAAAGCTATTTTCATTCATTTTTAGAGTTTCTAAATTCCCAAACCGATGTTAAAAGATACAGATGAAAATTAAGACATTAACCTGGAACCTATCATAAATGACAACACTGCTTTTGACATAAAAATAATCTAGAAATATAATATATAAAATGAATGGTAAGCCTGCATCCGCCTATAATGTTAATGAGGGGTTGAAGACAGGGGTTGGAAGATTGAAAATCTAGAAGTGGGGGGGATGTGTTTGGCCCGTGCCACCGGTGCACCTGTCTCCCTCCCACCTGCCCACCTATAACGGGACACTCGGCCACCCTTCCGTCTAGATTTTTTTTTAAATATATTTTTATTCTGATTTAATTATCATTTGTTGCATTCCATTGAGGAAATGTCAAAATATATTCAGGGGTTTTATACAATATTATAAGAGACGTTTGAAGTGTGAAAAAATGAAGTATTCTAATGTAATAACACGTTATTCTGGCCTTTGACGGCCAGACTCAAAATACATTTTTCTTATGAAATATAATGATCGGAATCATTTACGCCGAGTTTATTTTGAATATTAATCTTCCCTTTATCTGGGGCACTTTCATTACGTCGGGATCATTATAATCCAAAGTTGGAGAATTCTAATAACCAGGTTAGAGAGGAAAAAGAGATAACTGAAGAATACACAAAATTTCTTCTTGTGGTAAATGACGTTTTCTTGTTTTAAAATCTTGGCACATCGATTATCGGAAGGCCACCCATTTAATGCCAATTATTAAATCATAATTATAAAAAAAATTAAATTATTATTTAAAATAACTCTTTTAGAATTTAAAAAATTCAAAATAGTTAAGAGAGGGCACTAATTATTTATACATAAGAAATATATACAGATTTAAAATCGCTTATCGATGTTCATAGTTGAGTAGGTTATCTTCGTCATACCGTTTCTTTTTTTTTTTAACAGAATGAGTGATTATTTATTTAACACTGATTGGTGTTGTTTATTATTACACCACTACCTTGCACAAGTTCACGGCTGGGACGATCTTTTAATGGAGCTACTCCGCGACAACGTCCAGTTTTTGGTTAACTCTGATTTCTAATTACATTTTATCATTCATTTCGTCGTTCAAATAAATTGTAGAAGAGTTAATTAAATAATAAAGTGATTCTTTTTTAATTCTGATTTAATAATCGTCTTGGGGCTCAGGTTAGCCGTGCGAGTTAAAGCGTTGACCTTTATCTCACATTGTAAACCTAGAGTGGCGAGTTCGATTCTTGCCTGGGCAAAGGAAATTATTTAGTGACGAAATTCATTAAATAACGTCCTAAAATCCCACCCTGGCTAGAAAAGGGTGGTAACCTGTAGATAACCCGTCCCGATTAGCCTAAGTTGCAAAAAGTGGACGTTAATAAATAATAATAATAATAATAATCGTCTTTAAATGGCCGGTCTCCCGATAATTGATACCAAAATCTTTTTTCAATAAAGTCATGTTACTCTGTAATTGCCTTATTTTATCTAATATATAATTGTAAAAAAAACTTTTAGTGCTTATAAAAAATGTGTTAATCAAATTAGTAAAGTAATTATTCAGAATTTAAACTTTTTCATTCTGCAATATAAATATAGGTATTTTCCAACTTTAGTATAAATATCTCTCCACACAGCGAGATTTCCTTTGTGTATGTGTTTTCAAAATGGCATGATATGAAAATACTTTTGAGATTATTTTTTTTTTTTGTATCTACTGTCTATCAGCCTAGACTTCTTTATTCAAGGCCTTCTCAATTGCTTTGCAGTGCTGGCAGAACCAGTACCGAACGAAACTCGAGGAATGCGTGATCAGAGTTTTTAAGTATTGAATATATATATATATATATATATATATATATATATATATATATTTGTCTGTTACCGCTCTAGCGGTCACAATTTTTGTTTGATCGTTACCAAACTCGATATTTAGGCGTTTTATGTAAAAAGAAAGATCAAGTTCGTTGATCAATGGCTGAAATCGGACCAGTGGGAGGGGGGGATTTAGAGGGGAGGAATTTCGAAAATTCAAAATATCTCCGTTACTATACGTCTGATCAAAAAATTGTACAGTATCAATCTTATTGCAAATTAAATTTGCTATAAATATTGTTATATACATTTATTCTCTATCTTGAATATCAGCCGAGTTTTTTGCATTTTTATTAAATATGGGCGGCAAACGGACGGGTGACTTTCCCGTCAAAAGCTAGTTCGGCCGTTTCCTTAACTGCTCGGCTCTCGTGAAATTTCTCTATTGTAAAACTTCACGTGGGAAATCTACTTAGTTTACGCAGCCCCTGCGTGACGGACTTTTTTACCTTCAGCTTGCTGTGTACCCACTCCCTAGTCCACTGGGTCACCAAAAAAATGTATGGCTTATGTGAAATCGGCTGTGTGTTAATTAGTTTTACTATTTTTCTTCTAATATCAATTCCTATGTGAATGGGGTGGGATTATATTAAATTATATGTAAATCCTATTTACTGACGGACTAAACAAATAAATTACCACGTGATGCACAACCCAGACCATTTCGAATTATATGAAATGTCAATGAAAAAAATATTATACCATCCATTTCCATTTTTCTTGACTCAACCGAGACTCCCAGGTTAACCAACTTTTAAATATATAAAACACGATGTTAACGGAATTGCCTGAAAAAGATTGTCTATAATTTGCAGATTGAGGAACACGAGATGGGAGCTATTTTATGTATATGCTGCTTTATTGTGTAGTATGTCTCAGTGGGGGGAAACAATGGAATTTATTTTCCATGGAAAATTTCTAAATAATATCTCTAATCCATTTCTACAATTTCTTCTTCTTGTTGTATATTCAATTTTGAATTTGTACGGAGGCCCTGAATTCAGGTTTTTAGCCTAATTGAATACTGGCGTAGTAAGACATCCATTTTCGTTGTTATATGGCCAGTCAGAAGATGGGGTATGTTTGCAAAGTGCAGAATAAAATAATTCGAAGACATAGAAAAAACTAAAATTCGAAATTTGAACTGGCAAAAAAACCTTGACTGAGACAAATTATATAACGCCTAAAAAACTATTTTCTTCTTGACTCCAAAACTCGTGACACTTGTTTGTAAACATTCAGTTAAAATTAATGGACTTCTTCTGACAGCATAAATTTCATTTAATTCAGCATATAACAAACATGAATATTTTCGACTGATAAATTGACCAATTTATCCAGACAGCAATATTATGACAATGAAAAAACTGTTCCAAAACAAAATTCTACAAGATGCATGCAATTTCATAAATCCGTGAGCATTAAGGAAGAATTACAGTTTTTGTACCTTTTTAGAATCGTATTACATTAGAGAAAATGCATTCATTATACTGATAATTGGATGTCTTTGATGTTCTCAACACTTTTTACTGAGAAGCAGCACATGAAACATAATTGCGGCACACATACTGTAATTAATTATACGGTGCAAAGTAAAAAGCGATCACCAGCAATGCATATATTTACATACTTATAAGCAAATTTCATTATTATAAACCCACTCTCTGAAATCTGAATAAAAAAAAAAAAAAATTCAAATGACCTGGTTTCTGTAATGCCTATTAGCTTTTTTTTTTTTAAATGATGCCAGACTCGGATTTATGTAAAGAATAATTATACGCGATAAATAATTATCACCACAAAATATACCAATAAAACCGAATTTTATCGGATAACAAGTTTAAAATTAACTTTTTACTTTGGGGTGTAAAGAGATGAGCTATGCGGATATAACACTTTATACATATCGATTATTTACTCTCTCTTTTTTCAAAAAATCTCGTTGTTTTTTTTAAAGTATAAAGGATGAAAGTGTTTATCCACTAGGTAATGTGTCCTCGTGAGTGTCTACCTTGTATCTACATATATCATATTCACTTGCGACTATCAATTGTTGATTCCTTAGCTGTTGTGGGAGTAAGCAGATTTCCCACTGTTAGAATGACAGTGTCACCAGAATATTCTGAACATTATTTCACCCTTTGGAAAAGCTTTAATTAATCGTTACCTTGAAGCTTGTGTTAGAATCTAGATCTATGCTATTAAAATTCCTTAACTAACAATATCATAATCAGGAATGGGGTTTACTTAAGTCAGGCGTAAAATAACTCCATTAATCTGCGAGAAGAACTGTGGAAACAGTTATAGGATATTACTTTATTATCAAGATTGGTTGTTTTTGACTCACCATAACGAACATAAATTCTATTCTACACTTTTGCCCAAAATAAACTGTAACTGCAACTGCTTCAATTCCATAAGTCCAACATCAATTGTTGACTTCCCTAATCAAAAATCTATAACTACGAAATCTGCCGCTGTATATAAGTCTTCTTTAGAGAAAACCTGTGTAGAGAAAAAGGGACAATTTTTCCGGCTCTTAATGGAATCCCAATTGTAAAGTAAGTTGGTACCTAAGAAGTCGCCGACCTAGAGGACGTGATTTCCGCACCTTGAATACCAAATTACAGTGTCTCCCATTATGACCCAATTCTAGAAAAATTTCTTCAAATGTTCATCGATCATCTGAAGTTAAGAATATAAGGTCAGCTTAAATATTAATATTTGTTTAAAAGAGTTATATATTGGTTTGAGCAATTCCAGAGACCAAACTTCATTTTACGACTAAGACTTCCACTGAATAAAGAACCACTTTTATGAATAACAGGAAGGAAATAGAGTAATTAATTTAAGCACACATATTAATGTATACTTTTTTAGTAAAATATAAATTCGAAACAATTATTTATTTATTTATTAACGTCCACTTTTTGCAATTTAGGTTAATCGGGACGGGTTATCTACAGGTTACCACCCTTTTCTTGCCAGGGTGGGATTTTAGGACGTTATTTAATGAGTTTCGTCACTAAATAATTTCCTTTGCCCAGGCGAGAATCGAACTCGCCACTCTAGGTTTACCATGTGAGATAAAGGGCAACGCTTTAACTCGCATGGCTAACCTGAGCCCCGAAACAATTAACACACTAAGTGGGATCCCCTAGTAATATGTTATGAGTCCATTTTTGGCCCATTGCTCAAGTATGGTATAAGTTGTCTTTAAGTTCCAGTGAAGACATGAAGTTTTTAAAATTTATTTTAAATAGATTTAATACATTCTTATAGAGTTTTAAAGATTTTTACTCCTAAAAATAAACACGCTGTTCTCGAAATATTTATGTTTATGGTTGGGGGTTATGAAGAATATTCTTGTATCTTGCTTTTATGTTGTTCAAACACATCTCCCTGTAAATGGACATCTTATTCTAATTTCCAGTCAGCATTGGTGTAATGAATGTCATAGACTTAAGTTACCCGTAAAAAAATAATCCTAAATAAAGTACTCCTGCCCCCTACGAGCGAACATTTTTTTTTGCTGACACCTCAAAGAATTCATTCAATAAGTAAACATTGTTTTTCCAAATTCTATTTTATTCATGAACTGATATACACATTTCATATTTAAATTTAAATATGATTCAATTATAAAATATATATAATTATTATTACGGATAAATAAATTTTAAAAATATATTTTAAACAAAAATAAGTTAATTTTTAAAAAAATGAATATAATTAGCCATCCAATCTCATCCCTATTGGTTATATGTTCTTTAATTCATTTCCATACGTGGCGGCTTGACTTTTATTTATTTTATTTTATTTTTTGTGTGTAGGTTTTAAGTTATTTCTATATTTCTGGTTTTATACTTTAGAAAGTAGTGTTTTTGGGCATTGGCAGCATTGCAGCTTTTCTTCCTTTATTAATCACAACTGTGTGCTGTAGGAAATTTTCAATTGTCATTGAGTTCAGTCTAGATGCTCAGAAAAATTTCTTGTCTAGTTGTAGTCTTGTAATGGTAGATATAACGACCATTCAGGGGACCAAGGCAGGACTTTTTTAATTTTTTTTCAACGAACTCCGAACCTGGCCTACAGTAAACGTGTTGAGGAAGTAGAAGAATAGTGTGTGAGAGAGGCGGATGTAGGTCCGCTAGGCGATGAAAAAGATGCGACGGACAGGAGCAGCTGCGAACGAGGTTGAAGAGAAGACTCATTTGATTTTAAATACTGAATCCTTTTCCCTCGGGGTAACCCCAAACTGGCAGGTGCTTTCCATCCCTTCCTTAAGTATTTTCCAATCGAACGCCATTAAACGGCCTACTCCATAAATAGGACGATGGAATCTATGTTCGCCTTGGGTTTGGCTTAGTTGGATTCTCTAGGATCGGTACTTATAGAAAGTCTGGAGATGAGCGTATTTCGGGAGATTTCCCCTAAAGGAAAACATCTTATTAAGATATCTCTGAAATTTTCTGGATGGTAGAGGAACCAATTGATCAGGATCAATAAAAAGGCCTTGTCCTCCACTATTGTTTTTAATTTTATGCAAAGTGCACATTCAGAATCAGCACTCCATCGTCAGTGCCTACTGACAAACAAAAACCTTAAGTCTATCTAACAAACATAGCATGGCCAACAGAGTAAAAAACATCCTTGATCCTGAGCTTATGAAGTTCGTTATCTCTTGACGTGGTTTTCGGAAAGTTTCACCAAATACAAATCAATAGGAGATGAAGAAAAGTCCGTCACGCGGGGGCTGGCGTTACTGTTCTCAACTCACAATTTATATTAAATTTCTAAGTAATAATCCGATTAGTAGCAGTGAGGAGTTTACTGAAGGCTGAAAAGAAGAAACTACGAATATCTCACTGAATACTTGAGATACGAAAAAATGCCTAGAACAAAAATTGTAGACCATCAATAGTCATACAAGATTGGCACTATGATATTTTACCATCCCATTTATAAAAACGGAAATATTTTTAATTTTCTAATTCCTCCTGTCAATACTCCCACAACTCCATAAGCCCATTTCTGCCAATGACTAATATCATCTTTAGTGTTTCCTGAAATGGTTAAATATCGAATAGTGTGGTATAGATCAAGTAAACTAGGACGTGAAATCTTAATTCATGACGCCATCAAGCCACGAATTTGGATTTATCTCGCAAATAATAAACGTTTCTTGTAAACAATGTTTGGTATTTAAGCTTAGGATAAAGTGATTCATGATATAATAGGTTTTTTTAATATGAAATGAGTAGGAGTGGGGGTTTACAGAAGTCTGATAACTAAAAAATCCAAGTAAGTCGAATAATATTCATGACTGAGAAAATATGTATACAATAACTTTTATAAGCGACTCCATTTACAATAAGAATGGTTCTATACAATTTTTCGATCCGATGTATAATAAAGAAAGTTATTTCGAGTTTTCGGAAATTCGTTCCGTCGAGACCCCCCCCCCATTTCAGCCGTTAACAAACTTGATCCTTAGTTTCATATAAAAGCCCATATGTCGAGTTTCGTAAAAAATTCCGACTGCTAGCGCGGTAACAGACTAATATATATATATATATATATATATATATATATATATATATATATATATATCATTTTGAACGGACCTTATTTCATTCATCATCTCATAGGTAGGATCGATGGACACTTGAGGAAATTTTTCAAAAATCACGTATGAGTACTACCTCAATAGTTGATTTCAGTTATCGGAAATCTGCTAAAACAAGATCCGTTCAAAACGACATATATATTTACTTGTTTTTCATCACAATTTCCGGTTACTATTTTCTATTATCAGATTTCCCTCAAGGGAAATCAGCTATTGAGGTTGTACTCATGACGGAATTTTCGAAATTTTTCTTCAAATGTTCATCGATCCTACCTAGTAGATGACGAAAATGAGGTCCGTTCAAAACTGTATATATATATATATATATATATATATATATATATATATATATATATATATATATATTTGTCTGTTACCGCTCTAGTGGTCGCAATTTTTGTTTGATCGTTACCAAACTCGATATTTAGTCGTTTTATGTAAAAAGAAAGATCAAGTTCGTTAACGGCTGAAATCGAACCAGTGGGAGGGGGGGTTTAGAGGGGAGGATTTTCGAAAATTCGAAATATCTCCGTTACTATACGTCGGATCGAAAAATTGTATAGAATCAATCTTATTGAAAATTAAATTTACTATAAATATTGTTATATACATGTATTCCCTATCTTGAATATTAACCGAGATATTTGCATTTTTATTAAATTTGGGCCGATAACGGATTTTTGAATTTCCCACCAAAAGCTAGTTCGGCCCTTTGCCGTAACTGTTCGGCTCTCGTATGGAGATTTCTCTATTGTATAAATTCACGGGGGAAATCTGGTTAGTTTACGCAGCCCCTGAGTGACGGACTTTTGATCGTTATCATAATCGACTATCAAGCGTTTTAGGTAAAACAAATGTGTAAGTTCCTGTGGTTGGAGATGGATGTATCTCCGTTATTATGAGTCCAAAAAAGGTAGAACTGGTATTCATGGCATGATTTTTTAATACTTTCTTCTACTTGCCATTTTTTTTTTTTTATTTTTTTTTTTTTATGTTAACTTATAATATGTTTATCTATTTCATTTTTGTTATTTAACATTTTACAATTTCTGACTTTTGAAATGGCAAATCACCTTTGATGTGATGTCCATAAATAAATTAAAAAAAGGAAATACTGACCATCCACCCCGCTAAGCAGACGATGAATACATCTGTCACGCAGGTGTTGCATAAGTCAAGCAGATTTCTAACGTGCTCATGATCAGACGAGTACAATCTCAGGAGCTATTTCCCTCCAGAGACACCTGTTAATGCTTTTAGGAAATAGTACACATGTTTCTGAGGAATCAAAATGAGACTTAATCGAAGCGATTACATCTTCAAAAAAAAACTTAGCCATCCAAATGGCTTTTCTTGCCACATCCGAGTGCCATACAAGGATTCAGTCCTATACATTGCTCCAGATTTGGTCAGCTCGAGGAAGATTGGAGAGAATCTCTGGAACGAGAGGGCTTTTTGGGATAAAGATTCCCGGAAATACTACATGAAAAAAAAAGATCCAGGCACATTAAGTTCAGGGGGGTGTAATTAGTAACCCTTTTAGTCGTAAAATTGTCTTAGAATAAAGAAAAGTCAGTCACGCAGGAGCTGCATAAACTTAGCAGATTTTTCTACGTGAAGGTTTACAACAGATAAATCAACATAGTGGTAACACCACCGTGAACGTTAAAGGAATAAATACGAACGGTAATAAGAAGCGTCTGAATTGTACACAAACGGGGCTGCCAACTTCGATAGATAGAATTAATCTAGACCGGAAAGATGAACAATTAATGACAAATATCTGAATATAACATATTAATTTTATTGAAAACTATTTACTATAGCTAGTAGAGTAATTTTAAATAAATCAATATAACTTCTATCTCAATCACTCAGATTTTAGTAATCCAAGAACAAAAGAAGTAGTGTGGGGGGGGGGGGTCAACAGAACGTATTTGTTTGTAACTCGTATAATAAACCTTTGTTAAAAACAATATTTGGCATTAAACTTGTAATGAAATGGTCCATGATATAACAGCTTATTATTAATATGAATCTAGAAGAAGTATGGGTTTACTGAAAAAGTAAAATAAAGTCCAATTATCTCGGTTAATACTCACTATACGGAAAATATGTATAGAACAATATTTATAGTCATTTAATTTGCAATAAGATTCCAAACATTTTTCGATCCGACCTATAGTAACGGAGATATTTTGAATTTTCGAAATTCTTCACCTCTAACCCCCCCCCTCCAACTGGTCCGATTTCAGCCGTTAACGAACTTGATCTTTATTTTTACATAAAACTAATAAATACTGAGTTTGGTGACGATTAAATAAAAATTGTGACTGCTATAGTGTTAACAGACAATTATATATACATACTTTTGAACGGACCTCATTTTCGTCATCTCCTGGGTAAAATCGATGGACATTTGAATTTTTTTTTCGAAAATCGCGTCATGAATACCACCTCAACAGCTGATTACCCTTAAGGGAAATCTGCTAAAATCATAGGATGGTAAGGGTACTCTACAAGGATTTCCATTAATTTATTACCGACTTAGGACAAACGCATGTTTCCATCCTCCGTGACATACGAGTCACTCACACTATAAAAAAAGTCCGTCACGCAGGCGCTGCGTAAACTAAGCAGATCAGGATCAATAAGAAGTCCAATCCTCTACAGTTTTTTTAATATAATGCAGAGTGCACTTTCGGAGTCAATGCTCCATCCTCAGTGACTGCTGACAAACACAACCTCGAGTTAATTTAACATTCACAGCATGGCCAAAAGGCAAAATAAACAACAGTCATAAAAAACAAATACAATATAAATAGTAAAAAACAATGTTAATTCTTAAAACTAGTCAACTAATAAAAATATAAAATCTAATCCTAGTCAACTATTATAAATTAAAGCCAAAACAATCAAAAAATTTAATAACAAGTCAAATAATAAAAACAAACAACGGTAAGCCTACGTCAAAAACTATAAATAAAATTAAAAACTAACAAACTACCTAAATTTCAGATTTATATCACAGTGGGTGAGAACCTCGGAAAAAAAAAAAAAAAAAAAAAACGTGAAGTTTTATAATAAAGAAATTTCAGAATAGAGAGTCAAACAGTTACGGGAAGGGCACGTACTAGCTCTTGACGGAAACTCACGACTAGACCCGAAGTTAGCCGAACTCATCTCAGAAGCTGAAAACAGAAAAATGCAAATATCTCGGTTAATATTCAAGATATATATATATATATATATATATATATATATATATATATATATATATATATAAATTTTTGAACGGACCTCATTTTCGTCATCTCCTGGGTAGGATCGATGGACATTTGAAGAAATTTTTCGAAAATCGCATCATGAGTACGACCTCAATAGCTGATTTCCCTTAAGGGAAATCTGTTAAAAGGGACTGCTAGAGAAATTTTGACTGTCAGGTAGTGCTCATAAAAATTAGACGTGTTCTGTTGAAAAGCCACAACTTAAAAAAAGTCCGTCACGCAGGGGCTGCGTAAACTAAGCAGATTTCCTACGTGAAGTTTTACAATAGAGAAATTTCACGAGAGTCGAGCAGTTAAGGAAACGGCCGAACAAGCTTTTGGCGGGAAAGTCACCCGTCCGTTAGCCGCCCAGATTTAATAAAAATGCAAATATCTCGGTTAATATTCAAGATAGAGAATAAACGCATAGAACAATATTTATAGTAAATTTAATTTACAATATGATTGATTCTGTACAAGTTTTTGATCCGACGTATGGTAACGGAGATATTTCAAATTTTCGGAAATCCCTCCTCTAAACCCCCCCCCCCTCCCACTGGTCCAATTTCAGCCATTAACGAACTAGAACTGTCTTTTTGCATAAAACGTTTAAATATAGATTTTGGTTTCGATCAAACAAAAATTTAGCTCACGAGAGCGGTAACAGACATATATATATATATATATATATATATATATATATATATATATATATATATATATATATATATATACAGTTTTGAACGGACCTCACTTTCGTCATCTACTAGGATCGATGGACATTTGAAGAAAAATTTCAAAAATTCCGTCATGACTACAACCTCAATAGTTGATTTCTCTTAAGGAAAATCTGCTAAAATCATAAAAATCCACTAAGCCGAATTACATTTGCTACTAATGCAAAGTTTAGAAATAATTTTATACATCTCTTCCGTCCTGTAAGAAACATTTTAATAAGTGTCTGAAATTTAAAACATCAATAATAATTTTGGAATTCGTGGCTATTTTAACAGTAAATACCAGCAGCAATTATGTTGGTGTGAAAGTACTGAAAAGACAATCCACAGTAGAGGACACGTGACACAGTGACGAAAGGAAACCGCTATCCGGCAAAAAAAAAAATTATAATGTGTGTCGATCTGCGAGAAAGAAAATAAAAAAGAGAGACAAAGAATATTGAGGAAAGAGAGGAAAAAGAGAGGAGATGAATAGTTGGAAAGATGGGCAGCTGTGAGATAAGTATATGAAGAGGAACTCATTTGATTTTAAATACAGAACCTTGACCGAGGCCAGGTGTCTGTTCCTAACGGAGTCCAGGCTTGTGCAAGCTTTGTTTCGATACTCATCACACTTCCCACGATCTTATCGAAGGGGTTATTGTACCAACTAGAAAAGCCTTATTCCATAATTAGAATTGTAAACGATTTTTTTTTGTACATTAGCACGCGAATACTGAGTTTTAATTGGCGCTATTAGTCAAAGAATTGTGTATGTAAATCTGGAGTGAGGTCTTGAATATTAGGTATATGTTTGGAGTGTATATTATCTTGTCTCGTTTACCTCGAGTGTCAATATGACTTACGATGAATTTAAGAATATGTTGTTAACCGTTAATGTCTCTTAAGTTTCCAGAGGCTGTCAATAATTTTCATAAACGATTACTCGCCGAATTCGATATTTCGGGAGTAAAAAGTCAAACCTCAGAATACTTGTGGAGGAAGTAATATACAAGACCGGGAGATTCTATTAAATTCACCGTCCTTCGAATCCTATCTCCATACTCAAGCTACTTAGTTGTTTCATATGGCCATATTGAGAAATGGTTATTTCAGTATTCAAGCTCATGATAACGGTTTTGCGAAAGACTGTAAAAAAGAGAAAGTCCGTCACGCAGGGGTTGTGTAAACTAAGCAGATTTCCCGCGCGATGGTAAAACACGCCAAACTGATGAGTAGAAGGGAAAGGGGTGGGCTTACTGAAGGCAGGAAAAAATGAAACGACGACTAACTCGGTTAATACATGATTTACGAAAAAAGGCTTAGAATAACAATTGTAGAGCTTCATTAGTTTAACAAGTCTGTTCCAATAACATTTTACGATCCGACTTATAATAACGTGCTAGCTTGATAACAGAAATATTTTGAATTTTCGACTTCCCCCTCAAAACTCACACTATTCCATGTCCGATTTCCGCCAATAACAAATACGATCTTCAGAGTTTACTGAATTGGTTAAATGCCGATACTGGTATAGACAGTGAAAAAAACGAAAATCTTATCCTTCATTGTGTTAGAGTTTTGGTTATTGCTCGTTTTCAGTTTTATGTTTTCCATTTATGTTGATTAGTTCATTCCTGTTTTCTGTTCCCTTTTTGTTTTCTATTTCTGTTTTGTGTTCCAAGTCTGTTCTTGGTTTCCCATTCTGTTTCTTTGTTCCATTTCATTTTTTGTTTCATTTCTGTTTTCTGTTCCCTTTTTGTTTTCTATTTCTGTTTTGCGTTCCATCTCCGTTATTGGTTTTTCATTTTGTTTTTTTTTTGTTCCATTTCTATTTTTGTTTCATTTCTGTTTTCTGTTCCCTTTTTGTTTTCTATTTCTGTTTTGCGTTCCCTGTCTGTTCTTGGTTTTTCATTTTTTTTTTTGTTCCATTTCTATTTTTGTTTCATTTCTGTTTTCTGTTCCCTTTTTGTTTTCTATTTCTGTTTTGCGTTCCATGTCCGTTCTTGGTTTTCCATTTCTTCTGTGTTCCATTTCTGTTTTTTGTTTTTGTGTTCCGATTCTGCTTTTGTGTTCTATTTCTGTTTTTCGTTTCAGCTCTATTTTCTGTTCCAATTTTGTTTTTTTTTTCTGTTTTGTTTTGCATTTCTCTTTTTGGTTTCCATCTCTGTTTTATGTTGCATTTTTTTTGTTCGTGTTCAATTTCTGTTTTGTATTACATTTCTGTTTTTCGTGTTCAATTTCTATTATGCTACTTTATTTTGTTTAAATCAATTTTGTTTAGTTTTTTAATTTTATACAGGTTTTTCCCCAGAGCAAAATCGCCACAGTTGTGAAGCTCCAAATAAATAAATTATTTTATTAATTTCCAACATAATGGATACAACAATTGTTCAACATCAATAATTTAACAAGATTGTTTTTATAACATATTTCAATTCGACTCATAATAACTGAAATATTTTGAATTTTCGGATTCCTCCTCTCTCTAACCACCCCCCCCCCTATACTTATTTTATTTCACCCATTAACGAATATGAGTTTCGGCGTTGAATAAAACAGTTGAATATCGAGTATGGTATAGATCAAATAAACATTTTCAAATCAAAAAATAGACCTTAATTGAAGACAGCATCAAAAACGCATTGGATGAATCGCATCTAGTAAAGATCTGTTGAAAACAATATCTGGTATTTAAGCTTTGATTTAGACGTGCTTATCAATGAACGCCCTGATACCTCCAATCCATCTACCGTTGTAATTGTTGATTTGTTCTCGACAATGAAAGTGCCTCGTTTTTAAATAACAGTACTCTGAGTACGAACTACGAAAATATTATTTCTTATTAATTTGGCTATTTTTTTTTGGGGGGGGGGGGTTCATAGGTGTAGTGAATGACCTTCACTGTTCAAAGACAGGGGAAAAAAATTCTCAGTTTTATAATAAATGTTGGGGACTCTCCTCGAATCACTATAATTATATTATTTGTATAATCGTGAAAATTAATTTCCATATATTAGAGGATATTATAATACCACATATTATAGAAATAAGGTTGCCAATCCAGAGCGTCAGCAATCTATCCAAATTAATTGCTTATAATTAATAAAGAAGAAATAGTTTAATTAAATACTACTTTAATCGCTTGGTTTTAATGTATTATTATTGAATTAGGTCTTAATTTAAAATAGTGACTTAAAATAAAAATTATTTTTCCTTCGAAATGACTACACATTATGTCCACTGGATTCTTTCGAGACGTACTCTTTTTATATACCCGTATCAATACCCACCGAAATTTACGAGTTATACAATTTATTGGAAAAATTATTTTCTTGGTGTTCCTCTTTCCCTATGCCCAATAATCGTCACTCCAAAGAAATTTTTAATGACATAATTGGGCTTTGGTCTATGCCGTAATATGCCTTACTTTCATTTTGTCCATAACCATTGTATGAATTTTATTTTCACTTTCTTCATTAAGCGCTTTAGCATTCCATTTCTTTTGAGTCGTCCAACTAGTTCTAGCTCGATATCTACATTTCTATTGCATTTAATCCATTTTTGTTTGGAGCAACATCCCAAATGCTGCGAAGCTCCAATAAATAAAATAAATAGTCCATTAGGGGCTCAGGTTGGCCGTGTGAGTTAAGGCGTTAGTCTTAATCTCGCCTGGCATACCTAGAATGGAGGATTCGATTCCCGCCCTGGGCAGTAGAAATTTATTTAGTAACAGACTCATTAAATAAACTCCTTAGGCCCACCCTGGCTAGAAAAGGGTGGTAACCTGTAGATAACCCGTCCTAATTAGCCATTGTAACGTAAATTGGACGTAAATAACAATAAACAACAAATAATCCATTATATTCTCTTTTCAGAAGATTCCAATTTCCACTCCTATAAAGCTATACGTTCCAAATAATGGCTCCAGTTAATGATGTCAAAACTTTATTGCATTAGTACGAAAGTAATATTTCTTTTAATCTATGTTTCTTCTTCTCTTAGTACAACACTTAATGGTAAAATAGGTTTCCTTTTTCTTCTTACGTGTCGAAAACCAAACAGATCTTCGTCAATATAATTCTGGTTCAATATAATTTCTTAGCCTATCAGAAGAATAAAACTAACAGAAAATTTCAGCTTCTAATATATCAGTGCATCTTACTATTTATTCCAGTTATAGTTTCAAAGAAAAACATTTAAGCAACCGACCGGGAGAATAGGTTAAAACAATTGTTTTTGTGGGCATGTATTGTGAAAGTAACGGTGTTTTATATGTTGTGGCTCCTTCAGAACAGCCGATTCGGATTTTTAGATAATTTTTATTTATATATTCATACTTAATCTCATTTCGCGACTGAGGCGATTTAGCGGTGAATCGGTTAAATTCCTATAATCACTTTATTATATCTACGTAGGTATGCTCATGTCCGCAAATATTTTCAGTATTGTCCAACATTATAATTTTTTGAAAATTTTATGTTTCAAGTAGTGTAATACGCGGTCTGTAGAATGGCTACAGTCATGTAGTAATTCAGTCAAAGTGTATGGTAGGTCTATGCTAGTCCTTAGATAGCAGTCAGTTAGTATATGTTTTATAGTAAGTCTACAGTTACAGTGTTGGCAGTAGGGTTCCTCTTCTCCAGTAGGTAAGTAATAGATAATATTTAATAAAGCAAAAATGTTGTAGAACAAGATATTTTAAGAAGCATACCTCATAAGTCGACATTTTTAAATGAATAGAACATTTTAGAATATTTTTACTCATGAAGAATCTCCCCCAGTTAACTAAGTGACCTTTGATAAAACAGCTATATTCCCTGAGTAGTTTTAAGTGGGCAAGTGAGTCTGATAACCGATGTTGAATAGAGTTTAGGTAATTAAGAGAAGTTGAAGCTTCCGTCCATCAGATGGACCTTTCACAGTATCAGACAGTAAAAACGGTTTACTTTGAGCAACTGACTCACTGAACACGTACTGTCCTGTTTAGCTTAAACTCCGATTTCTGTTTAGATAGAATTGTTATAAAGGGATAGAGAATAGATATTGAGATAAAGATCGCCATTCGAGCACGTGTGAAATCTGGACAGCCTCACGCGCCGCCCTGCACGATGATGAACGAATAGAGAAGCAGCCATAGTCATAAAAATGCCGCTCAAGTTAGCTGAGCAGCCTTAGATAAGACGGCTATTACGGAGTGGAATAGTTTGAAGTGGGTAAGTGTGACTGATACCTGAAACTGAAGTGGCTAGAGCTAATAAAAAGAAGTAGCCCCTAATGGTGGAGCTGTAATAGTCTCAGACTGTAAAAATGGACAACCCTCTTCCCCTTAGAAGTCCCTGCCGCCGGCGCTTCTAAACTTACTATGCTATCTTATGTAATTTTTGTCTCTATTATTCTGGTCACGATTTCGTTTTTCGATAATCATTTCACGACATCTAGTTTCACTAGTCATTCATCAAATGCTGCGAGGTATAAATCCGACTTTAAGAATGATCAATAATTGATCAATGTTTCATCTTAATAGGTTTTCACGCGCTGTAAATTATTGATTACGCCCACGATGGCAAAAGATAAGCCGACTATAATGGCACCTCTTATAATGGTCCAAATTTTGTGATGTGGCCATTACATTGAATTCAATAGAGCAATAAATACAAACTTTATTACTATTATTATCAAATTCCTCTCAGAGGAAAACATTAGTGAGAGATGTCTTTATAAGAATGCTTTCTAATAGGACAACATTCTTGATTTAAGTAATTCCTTCATAGCCGATTAGCATTGACAGGAAAGTTACATCTAATTTTTCGGGACCTCCTTAAAATTGTATAATCACCATTTTAAATAAGTTACTCACTGTTTAACCTTTTTTTAAAAATTGGCAGAAAAAGTTCAATTTATCGACCTTTAAGAGTCAGTTATTGTAAAGAATATCGTACAGAAATATATTTTAGAAGTCTCAAATCCAAAATTGAATACCTAATATTATATTAAATGTGGCTATTTTACAAATGTATTTATTTTATTATTTGACAATGTTAGGAATGAAGCGGAGTTTGATCAATTCCAAGTCAGGCTCTATGGTTCTCACAATGAATCACTATTAATAATTATTTCATTAAGACGTCAATGCTCAGGCTATATAAATCAAAAGAACTTTTAAATAACTACTGAATATGATATTGTTAATACAATTCATTGCTCATGCGTTGTCCATGAAACCAATATACCCCGATAATTTACGAACATATGTTTTGAACCCCCTCCAACTGAAGAAAATACGTCTGCGTTACCGAGTTGTAGTTGACTCAAAAATTCATTTAAAATAAATCAACGCTATTTAAAGTACGTAACATTGACACCACTGTTTTTAGAATTACCGAAAAGGTAAATAGGAATACGTTAAATGAGTTTTTGTTTATACAAAATGTTGATTGTATACCAGACTTGTAACGCAGCACCACATTGTTCCATTGCTAATCCTAAGGTAGTATAGGATATATAAATCATTTCTCAGAATAATAGTCATCACTAATTTAGTGTCCCAAAAGAGAATGAAAATCAATCAATTTCAAAAATTCTTTAAAATGAGAAACACTGGTGAAATGGTACAAATAATTTGCCAGTATATACTATAAAAAAAGGTAGCCAATTTAGTGTTTGATAATTAATCGATATAAAGTCAATTTATTAATTTTCATAAACATTATTATTTATTAACGTCCACGTTTTGCTACTTTGGCAAATTGGGACGGGTTACCTACGGGTTATCACCCTTTTCTAGCTAGGGTGGGAGTAGGATTTTATTTAACGAGTTTGTCACTAACTAAATTCCTATTGCCCATGCGGGAATTGAACTCGCTACTCAAGGTTTACCATGTAAGATTAAGGCCAACGCTTTAACTCACAAGGCTACCTACATAAACATTAAGTTGACAGTGCAGAAATACGTAAGATTTCATTTTCTTCGGGATCCAATTGTAGATAGAAAAGGTTGTAAATAATGTTACTCGATTAAACTGAGTTTCTTAGATGTAAACAAATATTTTCTATGTATTCATGATGCTTCCTTCTTATTAAAAAATAATTGCTAATATTTATTTGTAGGAAAAATTACATTTTATGTGCTAAAATCTATTAAAATCATTCTAGAAGCATAAGTCCCAGGCATTTTATTGGCCCAAAATCTATTAAAACTGAGGTTCATCAATGCAGTATGTTTTAACTCTATAATTTTTTAATATGTGAAAATGGATAAATTAAGCTATCGTCCTTTAACTGTTCTTCATTTAATTTTTTCTATTACAATCTGAATACTTCATAGTCCCTAGTAGAAGCATATACAATACAGAAGAAAGTAAAAGGGACAAGAAAAAACCCCTCAGATTCCCAGGAGCCTTAAGTAATGGGTGATGTCCTAGGTAGTGAGTGGGGATAGGGGGTAGAAGGTGTGAAAATAGTGTGACCAACAATAGAACTAAAAGGCAGGAGAGATAGGGAGTGGGGTACCCGTGGGAAGGATGGCTTGCTACCTGCATACCTGCCAAGGACACCTCAGGATATATGCGGGTAGGATTTACTAACTCCAAGCTACCTTCTAGCCACATCTACAGCTAGGATGGCTTTCTTTATTTGCATGCACGACTAAGTTCAAGGATAGGACAGTCGGTCAATGGGAAACGAGACAACTATGCTGGTTAGCCGTTAAAAATGGACCAGAAAGCAAAAAAAATAAAAAAAATTCTTCTGACATAAGAAGATTAAGACCTTCCTTTTAAAGGGCGAAAAAGACTAGGAAATATCTTTTTTATTGCTTCATATCTTTAGGAAAGTTAGCACTCAATTGACTTAAAACCGGCATATATTATAAAACTGGCTGTGGAAAAGAAGCAGTCTCAAGGGAAAAATACGGCAAATTATGTTGCCCATTTTGTTGTTTAGAACTTTAAGAGACGTTTTAAAAATAGACAGTTAGTCAGGCTACTTATGAGACGACTCTCAGAACTGCTTTCAGTAATTCTCAGAACCTTCACACACTGTTCCCTGCGATGGGGAGAACTGAACTGTCAACATCACAGAGTCCTTTTGCAGGTAGCTCGATAGTCGGCCAATCAGGTATGCTTCAAGTAATGTACTTCATAAAATAACAGCTTATTGTTAATATGAAATGAGTAGAAGTGGGGGTTCTTAATTATTTTAGCATATTTCCCTTAAGGGAAATCAGCTATTGAGGTCGTACTCATGACGCGAGTTTCGAAAAATTTCTTCAAATGTCCATCAATCCTACCCAGGAGATGACGAAAATGAGGTCCGTTCAAAATTATATATATATATATATATATATATATATATATATATATATATATATATATATATTTGTCTGTTAACGCTCTAGCGGGCGCAATTTTCGTTTTATCGTTACCAAACTCGATATTTAAACGTTTTATGCAAAAATAAAGATCAAGTTCGTTAATGGCTGAAATCGGACCAGTGGGAGAGGGGGTTTAGAGGGGAGGATTTTCGAAAATTCGAAATATCTCCGTTACTATACGTCGGATCGAAAAATTATATAGAATCAATCTTATTGCAAATTACATTTACTATAAATAATGTTATATACATTTATTCTGTATCTTGAATATTAACCGAGATATTTGCATTTTTCTGTTTTCAGCTTCTGAGATGAGATCGGCTATCTTCGGGTCTAATCGTGAGTTTCCGTCAAGAGCTAGTTCGGGCCGTTCCCGTAACTGTTTGACTCTTCTGAAATTTCTCTATTGTAAAACTTCACGTAGGAAATCTGCTTAGTTTACGCAGCCCCTGCGTGACGGACTTTTATTTTATTCAAGTTCGCAAATGACTGGAATATAACCAATGGGAGTTGGGGTTTAGAGGAGGGGGGTTTAGAAAATTCTTCTATCCGAAAATTCTAATATCTCTGCTATTATGCATTGGATCAAAAACTTGTACAGAAACAATCTTATTTCAAATGTAATGTTCAATATATGTTGTTGTGTACATTTTTCATTATCTTGATTATTAACCAAGATGTTTGCATTCTTTTAGTTTTCGGCCTTTAGAACCCCTACTCATTTCATATTAACAATAAGCTTTTATATAATGAAGCACTTTATTTGAAGTCTAAATACCAAAGATTGTTCTCATTTAACTTTAAAGATTTGACATAAATGCAAAAACGTGACGCACGTGGGAAATCTGCTTAGTTAAAGCCCCTGCGAGACGAACGTTTTCCTCGTTGCTTACCATACAGTATATGACAATAATTCATTTATTTTATTTTTTAAATTTATTTATATATTTAAACAATTTTCCCCAGGGATTACTCTTACTCAGTAATTTCTTCGCAATTCGGTTCAGGAAAACTGGCCAGCAAACATTATCATCAGCTTCTTGCCGAATGCAAGCAGAGCTGTCAGACTGTTTATTTTTGGAGGCTTACGAGCTAGGAAGGTGCGGGTCACGTACTGCTCATAGACACGAAGCGACGATTGTAGCATGTTAATCGGCGAGACTATGCGGGCTAGCTACAACCCCACCACATTCGGAATGGTATCTTACAAGTTATTGACTATTCACGAAGGAGCAGATAAGAGGAACAAGAACATGAGCAGATAAATGATCAGTATGGCCGGAGTCCATTGACAGATACAAGACATTATTGGTCCGCGTGAGTGGCTCCTCTCGTCCCGAGGTATTTCAAATTAGCCCGGTGACTCTCGGCGTTTGACTTCCACGAACGGCTCCTATTAGCTTTAACATGACATTAGTGGACTTTTACGGTTATCATAAATTCCAGACCACCTGTTCCCATCACTTCCAAAAGAAATACGCGAAAGAAGTCGTTTCACGTGGGTCCGTTTCATGAAACATCACAAATCTTAGTAAGAGAGTGTAAAAAAATCTCATGTACACACTTCACGGCTCACGTAAACTCCTATTAAATTAAATTACCAAAATGTTTTGGAGCCATTCATTAAGCTAATGGATTAACAGAGTGTCAAACCAGATAGTTCCATTGAAATCAGAAAATCATGACTTTTCACTATGATTTAATTTTCAAGGAAGTAAAATAACGTAATTATATTAAACTTTTCGAGACGTCTGACCATTAAGGATATACGGAGTCCTGAAATAATTGTGGGGCCATCGTTGGCCTCTACGTTTTACGAGCAGATTTTGGATGACAAGTTGTTTTCGTCAGAGAAAAAGGAGTGAGGGTTCAGAGAAACTTTAAAATATTTGAACAATAATGAGGTCAATCGACAATTTTATTGAAAATTTAATTTTCTACAATGTTGTTTAACTGTATTTCAAATAACAAGCGAGTTATTTTCGTCCCCCCCCCTCGTTTACTTACTTTTCATTCAATTTCACACTTACTATTATCGGCATTTCTCTTAAGAAAAATCAGCTATATTGCGGTCGTACTCACGACGCGATTTTTGAAAAATTTCCTCAAATATCTTCTCTTACACTTCCACACAGTGCACCAATATAAACAATCCTCCTACTAAAACAACCAGATTTTCTGATTGCTCTACTCTGGGGATGTTCGTGACAATAGTTGAAATCGCCAAGAAACTTAGTCAGTAAAACTAAAATGTATGGTCGTGTAATGGAACATGAAGTAATTAGAAGGAAATAAACCACTATTGTCGATAGTGTCATTTATTATTAAATATACTACGGTATTATAGGGAACCACAGAAGAAAAAAAAATTACTCACCGTGCAGTACAAGGTTTCAGATGTCTCGACAACATTATTTTCAGTATCTGAATAAAGGATTTTTTATAGAATAAATCACTGGTTAGTTATACATCATGGATCAACGTCCTTTGAAGATGTAAAACAATAAACGCATTCTCATGTGATTTACTAACAAAAAGAATTTTTGTATATAGAATGAAGGACAGAGAATAAGCCCCTTTTCCTCACCAAACGAGTTCATTACTGCTTCGAACTATATGTTTTACAGAAGTCACTATTCTTATAAACTCGTTTTGTGAGTAAAAGTCTTTTACTCTCTGTTTTTCAGCCTATACACAAGAATCAAGTTGAATTCATAATGACTATCAAGAAGACTTAAAAAAATATAAGCTTTAATAGATTCTAAGAATAATCAAGTACAATTTCAATTATAACAACTTAAGCTGCCTCCGTTTTAGTAATTGTTAAAGTATCATTGGTGATGTTGTATTTTAATTTTTATTTTTCCTCATTTTATCAATAATCAATTGTTCAGTTTATCCAACAATGATCTTACGTAGTATGAATTAGCAGGGTGAGTTTATTGTCGAGTTATGTATTATATAATTTGAAATATATCGTATTCATTTATGGTTTTAGCGTTTTTGTTTACATGCCTAAATTATCCAATGTCCAATTTATTTGGAGATGGTCATTTGTTAACTTCGCATCGACACTTCGAAAAGTAGCCCTTTTGACGGTCAAGTCCGTGATTGTAATACATTTTTTTTCAGTTACCTGCACTGTTCATGTATAAAATCTATACCTTTTTGTGCAAAAAAAGCTAGATTTTTGTAAGTTTTTTACAAAGTAAAAACCTTTCCTCGGGGTCCAAGATAATACCTTTGTTTTCTTTTACCTGAATAAAGTGCATCTGTGCTCGCCTTGGAGTACCATCTTTGGAAATACATCTGGCTTCCTTATCTATATTCTAAACCATGTGGCAGAGTTTTAACAATGGAGCAGAACTGGCCTTAGTTGTGTTAAGGAGCATTGGGCAACTTGCAGAATATATATCACTTACATTTTGGTGACTTAAGTCATCCACAGTTATTATTAATATGAGAATTGTTGTGACCATTTGTTTATACGAAACTATAACCATCAATCAGTTAAAAGTGGGGGGTTCAATTTTATTTAATCCGGTTCAGCGCGCAGTGTACCACATTACACAATAAATATACATAATTAGGGGCTCTATAATTTAAAAACATTATATGAGGCTACCAATAGAAAATAATTAGTATTAAAAACAATAAAAAAAGAAAAGAATTATATACTTATATTTAGTTTTGCATTAATTTTTTCCCTGAAAAGGGTTAATGACAGTCACAGTAATTAACATCTTTAGAGGACTGGCAAGAAAGAGGTGGCAACATGTAGACAACCCGTCCCAATTATCCGTAGTAGATGAACATTAAAGCCATAGTATTAATAAGAAAAATGATACGGGTCGAGTGACATGACGAAGTGACAGATTAAAGAAGTTCCTCATCGTTTTAATACTGAAAGATACTGGACTACATCAAGAAGTATCCTGTTTAATGACGCGCAATGACTATGTGTGACAACATCGACAACTGGAGGGTTTCAAAAATGAATTGTAGAAAAGTCTAAAGAAAATTCTCACAATCATATTTGAATAAAATGAAATCGAGATTAAACAAAAATCAGTAAAACTTTTTGACGGGCTTGAAGATGGTGCCTTTGCTTCGAAAGCGCTTGCCAGCTGTACTCGACCAGCAGCCAGTGACGACGGTCTCCACCGACAGGTATGACAACAGAAACAAAAATATGTTAGCACATACATGGACAAATGAAAGTACAAGTACAAAGCTGCACAAGAAGAGATTTCTAAGAATTCTATACGAGACCAAATTCGAGGACAGAGGGAAATGAGTACTGCAAATTTGCTACAGAATACAACTGTCATTGGTGGGTCAGGTATCCTCTGTATATTGACGTTGGTCGTCAATATTTTCCTTTATGCAGTGCTGGATAAGTGCAAGGCTGTTTTCGCAATCTTTCCAGGCAGTATCATTATTTCTGTTTTATCGAAGTCTTCAGTCAAGTATAAAGAAAGAATAAAGGCATTTTTAAAAGCAAATTTCTTGTGAAATTAAAATTATGAAGTTTACATGATCAACCATAACAGTCTAGAGATACTGAGGGAATGACCCTGACGAACTGCGCCACTACAGTAGTGTGAATAGTCTCTACGTATCCCATAAAAATAATATTGTCATTAAAATTATCCAAGTTAAGCAATATCATGACTAACCATACTAAAATGCCCACAATTGTACATTTTACAATAAAAGTGCATATTATCGACCAATGTTTCTAAAAGTAGAATCATTTCATTGGCAATCATATAACTTAGTGGATCGTGTGAGAGAGAGTAGAGTCGTTTAAATCCAATCCATGGAAAAAGGAGTACCCACAGATCAATGTTGGACTCATATTTAAGGATCATTATGTCTGAACATATTACCATTATCAGTACGTGGATAGTTTGGATTGTTTTTATTTATGAACGCTCTTTTCTGGCATAGGTGGGTCAAAGGATTTCATACTGTAAGTTAGTCACTAAATAAATTCCAATTACCCAGATGGGAAACTATGCCCAGATGGGAAACTAACCCAACAATCAAGGTTTACAAAGTGACATTAAGACCAATGCCTTAAGTCACGTGGCTAATCTGATTCGCCTAATCTTTTGATTGAAAGAATATTGAAGTAAGTTCTGGAAGCCAAAATTCTATCATTTCCTTGATCTTTAGGAAAAAATAATGAAAATTCTGACCTCCAAAATAACATTTCATTAATAGTGATTATCCATTTTTATTTTCTGCTGGTGGTGAGGGTGCAGAATCAGGTTATTCACAGCTTTGTTTATTTATAAATTGTGAGGAGCCACAAAATGTGTTCTGAATAACCTAATATTGTTTATAATAAATGCTCCTGTTTTTAAAAGTGGGGCTCAGGCTAGCCATATGAGTTTTAGACTGAATAAACGATTTCCTTGTGGACAACAAAAATAAGTAAAAGTTTTCATCAACAAATTACATATGTTTTAGCAGATTTCCCTTAAGGGAAATCAGCTATTGAGGTCGTACTCATGACGCGAGTTTCGAAACATTTCTTCAAATGCCCATCGATCCTACCCCGGAGAGGACGAAAATGCGGTCCGTCCAAAATTATATATATATATATATATATATATATATATATATATCTGTATATATATATATATATATATATATATATATATATATATATATATATATATATATCTGTATATGTATATATATCTATCTGTATATATATATATATATATATATATATATATATATATATATATATATATATATCTACAGTCTGTCACGCTCTAGCGGCCGCAATTTTTGTTTGATCGTTACCAAACTCGAAATTTAATCGTTTTATGCAAAAAGAAAGATCAAGTTCGTTAATGGCTGAAAACGGACCAGTAGGAGGGGGGGTTTAGAGGGGGGATTTTTGAAAATTCGAAATATCTCCGTTGTTATGCGTCGGATCGAAAAATCGTATTGAACCAATCTTATTACAAATTAAATTTACTATAAATATTGTTCTATACATTTATTCTCTATCTTGAATATTAACCGAGATATTTGCATTTGTATTCTGTGTATGATCGGCAGGGGTCGGCTATGTTCGGGACGTTCCGCCGAGAGTTCTGGCGGCCGTTTCCATAACTAATCGTCTCTCTTGAATAGGTATAGAGATACCTTACTTCAACAGTTGTTATTGGGCAGATTTATCTACGGTATAACTTCACGTGGGAAATCTGCTTAGTTTACGCAGCCCCTGCGTGACGGACTTTTGTATTTTTTAAATAGATGGTTCAATAAAGTATAAATCATACATATGATTGGTCATGCGATTTTTGGTGTTATTTATTTACGCCCACTTCGTACTTCTATGGCTAATTGGGTCGGGTTATCTACTGGTCACGGCTCTTTTCTAGCAAGGGTGAGTCTAATTCACTGTGTTAGCAACTAAATAAATTCTTTTTGCAAAGGCTGGAACCGAACTCGCCACTTAGGTTTCACCATGTGAGACCAGCTAATCTGAACCCCATATGATATTTGTTAATAATCATTGCAGTAACAGAAGAGTAACTGCTTACAGCTGTTCTGTAAAAATCCCCAGCTGATAATCGAATTCGCAGATTAAAACCACATTACACGAACGCATCAGCCTTCAGACGACTAGTATTGCAACATTAATAATTACTTGATTTAGCCATGTATAATTATTAATTTGTATTAAACAATGATAACACATGTTTAATCTCGATTTATTAAAGTTCAATCTCTCCAAATGATAGCGCATTTTAATAGCTAGTGTGAATTGGGAGCAGACGGTTTTATGATATGCCTCGATTAGGAATCGTCAAGAAGCAATTTTTTCCGTTTTAGGCAACGTGAAATTTAAAATAACAGTGATTTCGAAGGCATTATCATATTGGATATAGCCAGAGATTTCATGCTATCTTCATTTTTGTGATTTAATTTCACTTCTCAAATTCATTGAGCTCAATGAGGATGTTAGTAATATGAAGTCATGGAAAATGTATTAAATTAGTGCGTTATAATTTACACTAAATAGCCCATGTAGAAGGATTTTGTTATCATTTGCCCTTAATGATAGATATGCATTTTTCTCTGAAAGAAAAAAAATGTTATAACCCCATTGCATGTTTATTAATTTGAATAAATGCAATTCGAGGTTTTAAAATATTCTTACCACCGAATTTGGAAACTAGCAGCACCGCCTCTTTGATGAATTGTATATGATACATTAATTTCATCTTTCTATTAAAATTCTTTATTTTTTTAAAATACTTTGATTAACGAAAATTCGACAGAAATAATTCAGAATATATTATTCTGAATTGGACATTAGTTTAATGTGTTAGGAAAGAAATTATAAGAACCAACTGCTTGGCCAAGGAAACATGTGTTCTTTACGCTCAACAGATTTTGTTTTTAATCATGTTATCAATAAACACAACATTCAGAATTTAATTAATTAAAATAATAGGGAAAGTTGAAGCCGGCTTCTAAAATTACTGGCGATAAGCGTGTTAAAAGTATTTAGAATATCCTTTACAGAAAGTATTTTAATTTTTTTTTTCTTTTATAATGATCGATAAATATAATCCTACAGTAAATAATTGTGACGGAGTATGATGTTGTTAACCTTTCAAACTCATGACAAAAATAAACCAATTATTAATGATTTTGAGGCTGACATGAATGGAAGTCGCCCTTGAAAATTAAATCAGATTATAAATGCACTAAGGTTTGGCGTAAGACTGCAGGTTGCAGTTTGAAAAACTGGAACAGCTTAGACCGGTGACGGGACCTTTCGAGACGTGGACAAGTTAAGCCCTGAAGCTGGCTGAGGACACTTCAGATACCGCCAAACACACGTCCTTGATCGGAAACACTTCGGCGGAAAATAAGAAAAAACAGGAGCCTTCACGTGCCTTCGGCCGGACAGAAGTGGAAATTAAGATTATGGAGATGTGCGTGTGTGGCAAGTACGTCCTTGGATGCACAGAAGCTCTTTAGATACGCTCCGTCCAATGCATCTGCCTCTTGCACATTCCAAAGACGGAAATTTCACAAGTCTTATAAATTCAGATAAGAGGGAGCTTATATTGCTGCCCCAATTATTTATCGTATCTTAAAAGAAACATGAACCTTTTAAAAATAGAATATAATTAGGCGAAATGAAATGTCATTTTTTATTTCTTTTCGCCCGAATAAAAAGATAATGTGCCATCGGGCGAGGAGGAAAAGGGAGTGAGCGAGGCGGGTAGTTAAACCAGAAAACTCTTGGACATGTCTTAGCTGACACAGAAATATCCTTTTTACTTTCTTTTAGCTGGTTTAAAACCCGGGAAAAGAAAGTAAAAAGTCGGCGGACCTCCACGAGGCAGAGAACCACAAATCAATTTCATTTATATCAGTACAGAATGTCCGGATAAGTTTTCACTGTCATTGCTTGCAACAGCTTGCAAACGACCTTAGCTCTTGCTCGAATCTATTAATAGTATCTCACGTTTTACATCTTCAACGAAAACAATATTTCGTATATCAGCTTGAAATAAGACGTTTGATGATATATTTCCTTATTGTTGATGCGAGATGAGTAGAATCGGAGGAAATACAACTAACTTGCTACCCGAGATACATAGAGAAAGTGCAAAATTATAATTATATTTAATTAAATTAATTTTAAAAAAAATTGGCCATATAAATTGCGTTTTTGAAAATACACATACCTAATAATGGGCATAATTGGAACTTTAAGATTTCCCGGCTCTATTTCAGACATTAACGAGCTTGATCTATATTTATCCATAAAACATTTAAATACAGTCGGGTGGCAATGATTAAACAACAATTACAAATATATATATATATATATATATATATATATATATATATATATATTATAGTCTTGAACGAGCCTCATTTTTACACATTCCCTTTTCGACTTCTTCGAGGTTGAATTGAAGTACCTTTGAAGAAATCATTATCAGCACAACCTCAATAGATCATTTCCCTTAGAGGAAATCTACTAAAAATAGATAATATTTCCCGGACAGGGAAAACCTTCAGAGTGAGTGATTTTTAAAAAAATCCCTCTCCCCCACTGATAAGCAATACAGGTTTGTACCTTATCCAAACGCATAAACTCTCACAAAGTTATCCCTATTCTCGTGCGGCTTTGAAAAAGTTGTGAAAAGATGCTACTGCAGACCCAGAATATATTTCCCTCAAAGAAGCAGAACTGAATGAGCTCAAAGGCGCCGCCTCTTTGAGTATTGTGCAGATAACAGAAGGAGGACCCAGTCATTAGAATGGGCACTTGAGCCAACTGAATGGGAAAGGGTTTCAGCCCAATGCTGACTCACTGTTGGGAACATTTATCCAGACGTAAGCTCCAGGCTGGATGATAGCGGCTTCCAGGAGTGTTGACATGGAGTCTCTTCTTCTGGAACTAATGCCCTCGCATTTCGGAGTGCCGGCTGCTTTATTCCCCGAGTTGGTAGTCCTCAGTTGTAAATGGCTTTTCATCTCCAGCGGTGGCGCTAAGCCAGCGACAGGTGACAAACCATAATGGACAACAGGATTACTAATGATTCATGCCACTTGAACACTTCGGGGTGGGTTTCTTCAAGAGATATTCTAACCATTTATATGTCCCTTGGCACAAGTAAAAATGATGTAGACACTACATAACTTAAATGTATTCCTGTTAAATTAAATATACACATTTTCTTGAGCACTTCACTTAAAATTATTTCATTTTAATGACACCGTTTCAATGCATCAGATCAAAAAATGTCAGAATATAGTTATAGTCTTTTTGTGATAAACTCTTAAATCCTCTGGATCTATAATAGGTAGAAACATGATGTTTTAATACATATCCCTCCTCTAAACCCCCCTTTCTTTTTGTAGAATCAGTCGAAAGGAATTCAACAGCTTTAAATATAAGATTTCAAAATTCAATCGCAACTAGATTATACTACCGTGTAGGATATAAAGGAAATATTTCAAAGAAAAAAAATGTTTGGTTTTCAGAGATTAACGGAACTACCCGGGCACCTCATTGACCCATTTTGCCAGTATCGGCCGGTAAATACCTTCGTACATATCTCGCATAAACTAAGCACATTTCCCAAATGCTGCTATAACACTTGTGGTCTCATATCACCACGTATTGTCTATTTATATCTAAAACACCGATGTAAAGAACGTGGAGGGGAAAACAACAAAGTACGAATAACTCGCTTGATACTTGAGATACGAAAAAAATGCATAGAACAACGATGGTAGAAAATCAAAAGTTAAAAAGATTGTTCTATAATATTTTACAGACAGACTCGTAATAACGAAAATATATTGAATTTTCTAATTTCCCCCTCTCTTAACCATGACTATTTCAGCCAATATCAAATATAACCTTAAGTGATTACTGAAACGGCTAAACATCGAGTAAGATTTAGATAAAATAACATTTTAATAAACATATGTATTCTATATATATATATATATATATATATATATATATATATATATAACATTTTAGACGGAACTCATTTTCTTTATCTCCTGGGAATGATCGACGGACATTAAAAGAAATTTGTCTATCGTACCATCATGAGTAAAACTTCAATAGCTGTTTCCCCTAAGGGAAATCTGCTAAAAACAGTTATGCTAAGAATATAGGAATTTAATGTTTGCGATTGCTGTCACATGAAGCAACCTTTCCTTTTCTTCAAAATCGTCTGAGGGTTCAAAAAATTCATGTTTCACGGGATGTATTAGATTTACACCTCCATTTCTTCGTATAAAGATGAAAAAAATGCTACATGGGACTCTTTAAAATAATACCTCGATAGACTACTCAACACTTCCAATATAAAGGACACAATAGTTCTTAAAATAGCTACCCCCTTTTTATTAGCCGCAGAAGCGTAATGTAAATTAATAAATGACATTTATAAAATGATAATTTAAATAACTTTATGATAATTAGAATTCAGACATTTTAAGGACTCTGATGAAGGACATTAAATATGTTTTAATGTCATATATGGAGTAGTATTATTCTTTGACCAGGCGTGGTTCGTTAAGAAGTTAATATAATTTTCTTTACGATGAGTGAATTTATACATATGACTGAGGCATGATTCATGCCGCATGAAAGAATAAGCAATTTAAATAAGATCGGGCATATAATGAAGTATTAAAAACAAAGTGTGAAAAAAGCTCATTTGTAATTCATACTAAATGCGGAAAAAACATATTTTATATTAAAATGAGTCAGTTAGTTTCTATACCTGATAAAACCATTTCTAAATTTTACAGTAAATTCAGCAATGATTTGAGATCATATTATGGCTCAATGCAGTCTCGTCTCTTCATATTATATCAAGACCTCCTGGTCAAGAAAGTGGTAAGCTAAATGATATAGATCCTTTGAAATTTCCTAAAATTAATAAAGTAAAGGATTTAGCGGGGTTCGAAGCTAACCGCCTCTATACGTAACAAACAATATAGCTAAACCAATTACAATAAAAAAGGAACATCCTGAAAAATATCAAGAACCTACAGACTGAATAAATAAGAAACTAGGGACGCTTAATGGTCATTTCATCCTTCAGCACGGGTTGCCCAGGATTTCCTTTGAAGCGGACAAGAAATGCCGCCACATGGGACCCTTGCGAATCACCGTGACACCCTGTGTTACGGAACGAAGTGACACATGCCTCCACTTCTCAAACATGGCCAACATGTTTCAGAAGACATCACAAGCTGTTTTTTTATTTTTTAAGTATTTATAATGTTACTCATGCCAACGGATTTTATTCATTCAATTCCATCCGCAGGTTGGTCTCAGGTCTTTTATTGTACCTACTAGTGACTCCTTTCTCCTTAAAGTGGAACTCAACTAATTATCAAATTGAATTAATAAAAAGTCCGTCACGCAGGGGCTGCGTAAACTAAACAGATTTCCCAGCGTGAAGTTTAGTAATAGATAAAATACATACTGGTAACACAACAAAACCGTGAATAAATACAAACGGAAATAAGAAATGTTTCATCCAATTTAAATAACCTGCCGACAGGAAGCGTTAGGTTAGAAATGTAAACAATTGGGTCGGCCCGCCTTACACCGGAAAGAAAAACAATTACTGAAATATATCAGAATATAACACATTAATTTAATTGAGAACTATTTACTATATCTTACTAGATACAGTAACTGTATCTGTGTTACTTACTACTGTATAATTAATAATGAGTCAGAATAATTGTTATCTCAATCAATAAAATTTTAGTAGTCCAAAACTTTAAGATGGGGGGGGGGGAGTCATCCAGACATATTATGCATGTATCTCGTATAATAAAGGTCTCTTGAATACAATTTTTGGTATTTAAGCTTCGAATAATGTGATTTATTATGTAGCAGTTACGTATTGCTTACGTAACATGAGTAGAAGTGGCGGTTTGCTGAAAACTGAAAAATGCTAATATCTCGGTTAATATTCAAGATAGAGAATAAACGTATATAACAATATTTATAGTAAATTTAATTTGCAATAAGATTGGTTACATACATTTTTTCGATCCGATGCATAATAACGGAGATATTTCGAATTTTCGAAAATCCACCCTCTAAACCCCCCCTCCCTCTGGTCTGATTTCAGCCATTAACGAACTTGATCTGTCTTTTTACATAAAACAGTTAAATATCGAGTTTCGTAACGATCAAAGAAAAATTGCGACCGCTAGAGCGTTAACAGACATATGGGTAGGATCGATGGACATTTAAAGAAATTTTTCGAAAATCGCGCCATCAGTACGACCTCAATAGCTGATTTCCCTTCAGGGAAATTTGCTAAAAGTCATTCACGCAAGGGCTGCGTAAACTAAGCAGATTTCCCACGTGTACAGGAATCTGCAAACTAATAACGAGTTTAATCTTAATTACTTCATTGTTGTATTGTGTTTACACAATATTTCAATGTGTGTGTGTTTGTGTCTGCATACACATGTGTATATATGTATATATACACACATCTCTGGAACCCTTTTAACTTAGAGAATATTTATCCGTAATAAGGGTTATTTCATTGGGTATTCAGGAGTTTTCTCACTATCCTGGAAGTATCTAATAATATTGATTTTTGTGATTGCAAAATTACTTTTACAGGTAAATTTAAACATTTTGAGCTAACACTGTTTTTCTGCATAGGTCCATTTGTCATATCTGTTATATGATGAACAGTATTTCTGACTGATTTCAATTAGTAGAAATATTTCAATAATGCAGCTGACATTAGCTGCATTAATACGTAAATTCGAAGTATGTTCCATCAACCAATCTTTAATTTTATTGAAAAGTAAGTATTGTTTTTTTGTCAGGTCAAATTTTAACCTACATATCTGGAATTTTGAAGTTTTCAGACTTCCGTAAACCTGTATTATTGCTGCGATTGTCAATACCCTACTGATATTTTACGTCCAGTTTACGTAGACTACTTAATACAGGAAGAAGAAGAATAGATGGTGGCAGGTCATTAACGAGTCCAGTAGATGGGAAATCTGCTTAATTTACGCAGCCCCTGCACGACGGACTTTTTACATTTTTATTATGGGTTTCTAAATTCCCCCCAACATGTTTTTAGATATCTACCAGTTTAACACATTCTCCTTGACTTCATTCAAACTCAATCCATTGTATTTGTATTTTCGCCCTAATTAGTGATTTAATCTCATTGCTAGATAATACATTGGGAAACGAGATAATGCTAATTGTGATAATATGCGTCGGCTGAGTCAGCTTGCGCACATCCGCTGACTCATGAGATATCCACCTTTATGAATGAAAGCATTCTACATTTAGTCATAACAACATTCATCAATTCATTCATGAGTGATCTCAAACAATTCTTATTCATATAACAGAACATTAAGTTATTGACTTAGAGCTACTAAAAAAGTACATTTAATTCCTTTTGTTTTAAAATCACACATAATAATTGTATAGCACATCCATTTAGGTAGGAAACCTTTATTTTCTATTTCTTTTAAATATGGCGCATGGGTAAATTCATACGTACTTCATACATACCGAAAACTATGTTAAAATGACAATCTTCCATAATCTTATTTCCTGTGATATATTGACGTTATTGAAATAACTATTTACTATCTATAAATAATAAGGATTACTTGGTAATGTCAATATGACAAGAGACACTTTGCCTAGAGTGGCGAGTTAAATTTTCGCCTGGGCAATATGCCTGACGAACTCATTAAATATCCATAGTCCCACCCTGAGTAGAAAAGGGTGGTAACCTGTAGATAACCCGTCCCGATTAGCCGTTCTGGCAAATCGTGGTCGTTAATAAATAACAATAATAACAATATGTGATTAAACTCAATATGATTGTGGAAAGTGTTATTCAGGAAGACTTGTTATAAAAAAGTCAGTCACGCAAGGGCTGCGTAAACTAAGCAGATTTCCCACGTGTACAGGAATCTGCAAACTAGTAAAAAGTCTCTAAACCAATTTTACGAGAACCGAACTGTTAAGGAAACGGCCGAACTAGCTTTCGGCGGAAAGTCATGAATAGAACCGACATCAGCCGATCTCATCTCGTCCGTTATCCGCACATACTTACATAAAAATGCAAATATCTCGGTTTATATTCAAGATAGAGAATAAATGCACATAACAATATTTATAGTAAATTTAATTTGCGTAAAGTTTGGTTCTATACAAGTTTTTGATCCGACTTTTAGTAACGGAGATAATTCGAAATTCCCCCTCTAAGCCCCCACTCACACTTGTCCGATTTTAGCCAATAACGAACTTGATCTTTCTTTTTACATAAAACGATTAAATACCGAGTTAAAAAAGCATACGATTTTAGCAGTTAACGGACTTAATATTTATTTTTGCATATAATGCCAAAATATCCAGTTTGGCAATGATCAAACACAAATTGCTACAGCTAGAGTGATAGCAGACAAATATTTATAGTTTTGAACGGACCTCATTTTCGTCATCACCTGAATAGGATCGATAGACATTTGAAAAAAAAAAAAAAATTATGAGTACGTTAACAGCTTATTTCCCTTAAGGGAAATCTTATAACTAACACTAAAATTTCATTATTCAGTCAGCAATGATTTCAGGTTTATCGCGGGTAAAATTTATTTTATATAAAATATATATATATATATATATATATATATATATATATATATATATATATTTGTTTGTTAACGCTTTAGCGGTCGCAATTTTTGTTTCATCGTTACCAAACTTCATATTTAAGCGTTTTACGTAAAAAGAGAGATCAAGTTCGTTAATAGCTGAAATCGGACCAGTGGGAGGGGGATTTATGAAAATTCAAATATCTCCGTTATTATGCGTCGGATCGAAAAATTGTATAAAATCAATCTTATTGTAAATTAAATTTACTATAAATATTGTTCTATACATTTATTCTGTATCTTGAATATTAACCGAGATATTTGCATTTGTATTGTGTGTGTGGTCGACGGAACCCCATGTTCCGGACTTCGTCCCTAGTGAATAGGTTTAGAGATCCCTTCCTACTACATCTGTTATTAGGCGGATTTCTCTATTGTAAAACTTCACGTGGGAAATCTGCTTAGTTTACGCAGCCCCTGTGTGACGGACTTTTTTCGTACTTGGAGAGGACTTTTGCGAGGAATGCACCAACGGTGATAAATATGTGAGTACGGATATACTAAATAAATTCTTCCATTACCGATTGCATTTGTATATAGTGTTGTATTGAGTGCATTTCCTGAAATATAGCCCCATTGTCAAACGCCGGTGCAATTGGTATGCACTTAGGTGCTAATTGCTTTCCAAGGTCCTTTGATCGGAACACTTTCAACAGTGCCCAATATGTACGACAATTGTCTATACCAAGAATTTTTGTGTACCCATTCCGATACGGCCTCGTACGGAGTACATTTATAATTCACTTGCCCCATTCAACGGAGAAGAGCTCAAGATTGGAACTTCATTACCTGGAACTGCTCCATAGGGCGAGCGCTGTCTTTTGACTTTTTAAAAGTTGTAATTCTACTTAGAATGTGCATTATGTATTTGTCGATATGCCTTTGCACATCTTTATCGTGAACTCTGTACGTTATTTCGCCCGACCTAAATTCACAGTTTGTGAAATTAGTAGCTTAATCTATGCCTTTCATGTTAAATATTTAGTCTCTAGGTTCGAAAAAATATTCCTGGTATTCATTGATCATTTGTTAAAGCAGGTAAGGGCAACCTTTGACATGTTTCGGGCCAAACTTTAGTGTGCAAATACGTTCGCGGGCCGCTTTTAAAAGTAGTGATTTTTAAAGTGAGCTCTTAATTTTTTAGGATAGATATCACACATGAAATTATACGACAATGTAGTTATAATATAATTTATTAAAATAGCAAAATGAATAACAAATAGGTACAACATTATAATTAAATCGTAAAATTTGGAATTATTACAAACACTGTTATTAATCACTATTAACGGCTGAAATCGGACCAGAGGGAGGGGAGGGGGTTAAAGGAGAGATATTTTGAAAATTACAAAATATCTCTGCTATTATGCGTCAGATCGAGAAATTGTATAGAATCAATTCCGTACAATGAGTATTAACCGAGAAATTTGGATTTTCTTGTTTTCCACTTTTAGTAAACCCTCATTTACTACTAATGTCATGTTAATAGTAAGCTATTATATTATAAACTACTTCATTACAAGGTTAAATATCAAATATAATAAAATTTTTTCAACAATCCATTTTTATACGAGATACAAACAAAAACGTTCTGATTATTCTGATTCATTTCAAATTACTCCAATAGCTATAGTAAATAGTTTTCATTGGAATTTAGTCGGATGCCATGTTCTTAGCAGACATTCCTTAAGAGAAATCAGCTATGAGGATCGAAAAATTGTATAAAACCAATCTTATTGCAAATTAAATTTACTATAAATATTGTTATATACATTTATTCTGTATCTTGAATATTAACCGAGATATTTGCATTTTTATGAAGTCTGTTGGACACGTGTTAGGGTATAGTTCGGATTAGGACGGCCGTTTCCATAACTATTTGGCTCAGGTGGAAGCTTCTTCTAAACAGGGTGGTGTTTTGTTACCAGTATGTAGATTTATCTGTTGTAAACCTTCCCGAGGGAAATCTACTTAGTTTTCGAAGCCCCTGCGAGACGAGCTTTTTATTATGTGTTAAACACAATGTATTGGTATACCACTGGTTATTAAGCTTGATACTGGTTATTTTAAGGCTGAAATCGAACTTAGAAGTTAGGTTAGAAACTGGTATTCAACAAGTTGTATAGTTCCATGTCTTCTTAATCCTGTTTTTTCCATGTTTGTGAGATGAGCCAAATATTAGCCTAATGATGATATTATAAACGTCCAGTTTTCCTGCCTTGATTACTGGAGGCAGGTGAGCGTGCCGGGCGAACAATGGCCGGGTTTCCACGGCCTCTGCTAATTTTGCCAACTCCAATTATTCCAGACTGACTCATAGTCGGGAGAATTTCCCCACTTCCGGAGCACGCCGAGTACGGCCGGCCATCTCAGGCCCCGGGCATCGGCTGTCCTGTATACCGGTTCCCTGCTTGATTGATAAAGGATAGGGTGTGAACAGGCAAATTACAAACCTTCCACAGCCGATACTCTTACTTTCATCCACCTTGCCAACCGGCAACATGAACTTATTCATTTCATGGTTTTTTTTCTTGTTCAGCAATCATCCTTCTACTCACAGAATGTTATCCTATATCCTACAATAGCTATCAGTTATGGGGATTAAATTATACCATAAATTTGACCTTATCAAAGCAGTACTGGCTCCAATAACCAAAAAAAAACATGCAATATCAAATCATTGAATAAGTGAGTCTATTATTCGACAATTTATTTTATTTATTTATTATATAGAGCTCCGTAACTGTAGCAGCTGGGCTCTTCTTAAAGATGGGGATTAGGCTTGGCTATTCAATTTATTTTATATCTTCTACATTACTTTTTTGTAAATTCCATTATCTTGGCAGAGCGAGACTTTTATTTTATTTAATGACTCGGGCATAGACCAAATTCCTTGACTATGCATACGTGCATTGTATCCATCCATGTATATATACACAGTTTGTTACATGGCTTCGAAGGGGGAGTTTTGCTTTCTTATTTATTAAGGCCTAATTATTACAACTATGGCTGATTGGGAAAGGTTTTCTAGAGGTCACCTATCTTTTAGCGGATTTCCCTTAAGAAAAATCACCTATTGAAGATGTACTCATGCCGCAAGTTACGAAAACTTTCCTAAAGTGTCCATCGATCTTATCTTGTAGATGACGCCAAAATGAGATCCGTTCAATACACACACACACACACACACACACACACACACACACACACACACACACACACATATATATATATATATATATATATATATATATATATATTTGTCTGTTACGTCTCGGTCACAATTCTTATTTAATCGTTACCAAACTCGATATACAAGCGTTTCGTACAAAACTAAAGGTCAAGTTAATGTAATACGTCAGGTCGAAGAGATGTATAAAATCAATCTTATTAATTTAATGTCCTATAAAAGTTTTTTTTAATATATATGTTATTTTCATTATCCTGTTTATTAACGGAGATATTTGCAATTTTCAACCTTCAGCTTACTGCTACTCCCACTCATGTCATTTTAACAATAAACAGTATATCATGAACCACTTTATTCACAGTTGGTAGTAAAATCTATAATAGGAAATTAAAAAATGAAATAAGACACATACAAATTGTAGTAGAGGAGGAGAAGGTTGCAAGAAACTAATGCACTCAGTGAAACTTATATCTTGAATGAAGATAGGACAAGGTTGGGAAGGGATGGAAAAAGTCTGGGGACAACCTTGTATTAGTGTTGAATATCTATGAATATTATTAAAAAATATTTGGATATATTTCAAAAGACAAGCATATTCCCTATAGCAAAGTAGGAATTAGGAGTTGTTATAGCTGGATTTGAACCAGGCCCGTAAGCCTAAAATGCGCATATATAAATTATTAGTTGTTTTCGAATTGAATTGCAATCAAGTTTAACAAGCTTTAATCTCAGGTTTCATGAGAAAAAATTCACACTTTTTGAAAATCGAAAACCACTTATTAGCCGGAAAGAAATTGACGCGCCCAACGTTTAATTTCTATTAAGGAGTGCAATTTTAAGAAAATTTCCATTTAAAAAAGCTTTGGAGCGGCGAGTCATATTACCATATAACTGTCCTGGGACTGCCTAAATACGAGGGGGGACAGGTGTCGAATGCTTGCCCGGGCGGCAGGTGACTTGTTAAATAGCGGCTAAAACTCTGATTTTCTTCACCTTTCCGTGTTCGCAGCTCGTAGAGGAAATTGATACCCGGAGCTGGAGGTTCCGGGGGACAAACAAGACTGACAGGTTGGGAAGCAGGTCTCATTTTGGGAATGCATCTACACAGCTTGGGTGCATCACACTCTTCATTCTGTAGCTTATCTCACAAAGTTCTCCAACAGGTGTCCAATGTGTCCTGTATCAGTGGGTTCTATATAAAAAGGCCTTCACGCAGGGACTGCTATGACATATTATTGATCTCTTCTCCCGATATATTTCCTATATCTAACTTACAATATGATCAGTAGTAGTAAGGGTTTACTGACTGCTGATAACAAAATGCTAACAACTCGCTTAATATTTAAGCTACAGAAAAAAGAATAGAACAACACTTGTAGAACTTTATTAGTTTAACAACATTGATTCTATAAGATATTTTGATACGACTTATAATAACGGAGATATTTTCAATTTTCTAAATTCCCCTTTCAATCCCCCCCCCTGATCCTCGTCCAATTTCAGCCAATAACGACTATAAAACTTTAGTGTTGATTTGAACGGTTTAATATCACATTGGTATAGATCAAATAAGCACTTTCGAGTATAGAAGTAAAGTCTTAATTGATAACGTTAAACGATTAGCATAATGATAATCCAGAATTTCAATCATATGACTGTTGCCGTTTAGGTGAGCATACATTCTAGAGCCATACGCCATATAAACACTTATTGCGAATAAGGGATCTTCACAATGACAAGTTCATACATGAGCTGCTTAATTAGAGATTTTTTTTTAGAATCGATTACGAGTCATTGCGGGTAGATTTTAGTTTCTAGCCACGAACCTTTGGCTACTGTCTATAAAGTAGGAACTTGTAGTAACATAATAATGATTTAGTTACACAACGTATTTGCATTTATCTCAACAGTCAAAAATTCAATGAAAACTATATTTGGTATTTAAGCTTCATTCAAAGCGCTTCATGATATAACAACTTATTGTCAATATGCCATGAGTAGGAGTAGGTTTTTACTGAGGGGTGAAAACTAAAAAATACAAATATCTCAATTAATAATCAATATAGTGAAAAAAACATATATAAAAATTTATAGAACATTAAATAGGCAGTAAGATTAGGTCACTTTTGGTCCCACGAAGAACAAGGGCAATATTTCGAAATTCCCCCTCCCGCTCGTCCGATTGACAAACTTGATGTTTATGGTTACATAAAAAGTTTAAATATCGAGTTTGGTGACGATAAAACAGAAATTGCGGCGGCTAGAGAGTAAATATATATATTTGAACGGACCTCATTTTCGTCATGGACTAGGAAAGGTGGCAATTGAAGAAATGTGTCAAAAATAGGGTCATGAGTAATATCTCAATAGCTGATTACACTTGAGTCTGCTTAATCTCAAATTTCTGAGCAATATGTTTTTGGTTTCAAGAACATATTTAATGAATTTAGATTAAGGATTGTTGACAGTAAATATATTATTTGGAAGTTGTGTTTCGATAAAGGATACACATGTAGGTACGGTTCCTCAGGGCTAGAATAGTAAATAAAAAGTCCGTCACGCAGGGGCCGCGTAAACTAAGCAGATTTCCTATGTGAAGTTTAGCAATAGAGAAATCTGCATACTGGTAACACAACACCACCATAAGTAAATACAAACGGTAATGAGAAATCATTCAGTTAATTTTAATAAACTCCCAACTGAAACGGCTTCTGAATTGTAAGAATAATTTATATTTTAATAACTCAAATTTTAGTAGTCCAAGAACTAAAGAAGGGGGGGGCGGATGAACAGACCGTATTTGCATAAATCTCACAAAGTAACGAAGGTTAGGTAAGGTTAGAAAGGACAGGTTAGGTCAGAAGCTTCCGCCAGAGCCGAGCACAGACTTCATAAAAATGCAAATATCTCGGTTAATATTCAAGAAGAGAATAAGTGTATACAACAATATTTATAGTAAATTTAATTTGCAATAAGATTGGTTCTATACAATTTTTCGAACCGATGCATAGTAACGGAGATATTTCGAATTTTCGAAAATCCCCCCTCTAAAACCCCCTCCCCTCCTACTGTTCCGATTTCAGCCATTAACGAACTTGATCTTTCTTTTTACATAAAACGACTAAATGTCGAGTTTGGTAACGATCAAACAAAAATTGCGACCGCTAGAGCGTTAACAGACAAATATATATATATATATATATATATATATATATATATATATATAATTTTGAACGGACCTCATTTTCGTCATCTCCTGGGTAGGATCGATGGACATTTGAAGAAATTTTTCGAAACTCGCGTCATGAGTACGACCTCAATAGCTGATTTCCCTTAAGGGAAATCTGCTAAAATAGCATACTATGAGTGACAAAGCCAAAGACGTGGTATAACCTAAGAAATTGGCAATGTTACATTATTTACTATATAATACACCACTCCTACTAACGGTAGGCATAACATAAGCACTTTGTTCTTTATTGTGTACTCCTAAAGTAATTATAATATAATGTGCTAGTAAAATAAATTTATTTCTTTGCTTACCACATATGAAATTGCTGAGAATAAATAAAAACGAATCAGCAGTAGTTTAGAGCCAGTAGAGTTTTAGAGAGTAGAATTAAGCTGTTAAAACATTTATCATGCTCATCGTTCCTTTACTTCTGAGTACAGTGAGTGTTGAAGATATCATCAACCATTTGTGTATAAAGTGGGAATTAATACTGTATGTAACAAGCGTAGTATTTAGTTCAGAGATAAAAGTTAATTAGCATGAAATATATGTTATCATGTCTCATAAATAATGAAGAACAATACATAACACCTTGTTGTCGCAAACACGGTCGCTCAGTGTACACACACACACACATATATATATATATATATATATATATATATATATATATATATATTTATAATTGTTTTTTTTAGTTTACCACGACCATTTGTTAAATTTGTTTTATTAATTGTGTGAGTCGTTAAAGGAAGACGCCATTATCAGAGAAGAAGAAATACTCAAGCGGTAGGGAGTCTAATCTTGCCTAATTCGTCACTGTCTAGTTCAACGGGACTTCAGCTAAGAACCATTAGGAGAGGAAAAAATGTCTAAAGCACAAGGAATACGTGTACGTCTTTCGGTGTATATAAAAAAAAACCCGAATAAAAAAAACTCCAGTTCCAACGTTTATCTGGCTGTGCAGGTAGTATATCCATGCTGATAATGATGGAGTCCTTGGAGAACTTCCTCTTTCTAACCGGAAATTGGACTTTTGGGGGAACCTCCTTCTCCATTTGTTTACTGGAATAGACCTAAGAATAGAATGTAATAAAACTTACACGAAATCAATAGGTAACAGTGATACAAATCGTGAAACAAACAAAAATATAGCATAACTTTTCACAAAAATATCAATAATATTATTTACAAAACCAACAGTAATGTCCGAAATAAATTACCATCATACAAACAAATAGGAACCCTTTCAACCGGAATTCCTGGAATCCATAGCTCATCTAGTGGTTAACAGTTATGTTTTTGTTCTGATTTTCATAAGTATTGAACGCCAAAATGTCAAATAAAATTTGGCGATTCTCAAATACCGATTGTTAAATAGTACAATCAAATTGGTTTTCATTAACTCAGTGAAGAACAATTCAGGAGGGAAATATTTTAAGTAGGATACAACTAAAACTCAAAAGGATGTATCATAGAGTGCCTTCTATGTTTGAAACAAGAGCTGCCATTTCATCATTAAAATTTCCTTTAACACTATTAATTGTACTCATAGTTATAAATTTTATAAATGTACATTCAGTCAATATGTTGTCGACTAATTAAAATAAAAGTACTTTGACTAGGATAGAATTGACCCTTGTAGTAAGAAGACTAATAAAATAAATTAAAATGAATTTATGAATCTTAAAAACAATTATTGGGACTCGTCAAAATTATTTTTGGCTACAAAATTTGAGTATTTGTATTTTTTTTTTCTTTATGTCGATTAATCCTTTATTTATTTATGCTCAAAATCTGGATAAAAATTTAGAAATCGTTCATGTCTCAAAATTGTAAAATCCTTATCGAATTTGGTTAGATACCCTTTCTTAAATAACTAGTTTTTCTTGACTACTTTCTGGGTCCATTTTTTGGATTATTTAAATACATGTCTCTACTTTCTTTGTAGCTCTGGCCCTCTTTCACCACTGCCATACTCCATTTCATCCTTGTGGCTTTTCCTTTCATTTATCAAACCTTTATGGTCTGAGTCTACATGTGTCCTATTTCCCAAAGGAATGACTACTTCTTGAGTTCATACGACGCTCAGGGTCACCATACACAACTCTATTTGTTCGTTGTTGTTTCAGATATAGCATCTGCTTTTTGTTGGGCCCAAATTACAATGGATCGACTGAACGATTTTCGTCAAAATTTGGTTATCAGAATTAAAATTGATAAGCGTATTCCTTTGAAGGTTGTTTTACTGCCTCAAGATTTTTCCTCTCTTGGAATTCCATTCCTGCTCAGAATCACAATTTGAATAAAAGTTATTTAAATTTAGAAGCAGTAAGCTCGGCAGCTTCATATTGATAATCACCTTGCTCCTATGATGATTTTATTCTTTAAGAAATAAGTTTTATCAATCCTTTAGGTAGTTTGAAAATAAGACGCCAGTTTGAGAAATGGTGTTTTCAACGTCAGCCATTTCATACCTGCGAAAGGTTTTAGAATCCGACGACTCAAATGAGACAGTGAGTTATTATTCCAGCTATCGAAACCCTATTTATAAAACAATTATCGATTTTACATAGTCCAACCGCCCTGAATGCCGAAGAAGATCGATATATCATCTTTAAAGGCAAGATTTAATGTTCGGCTGGCCTTTTCTTCCATTGACATCTCAGAGAGGGAAGTGGTAGCGTTTGTCTGATTCGACTGCTATTCGTCTTGGCTGGGAGCGGAGTGTTGAAAGACAGACCCCATCATTTCGGAGGCAGGTGTATTCGCTACCGTTAGTTCATCAGGTCATTCGTCACGAATGTTAGCTAACAGCCTACCAATGGAACAGCAACAACAGCTGATTGGTTATCAAATGACTTCAATGACAAATGAGATATAAAAAGGTAAAATATAGAAAGAATCCGCCCAATGTAATGCAACTTTATAGATAGCTAATCATTTGAGTTGCATAGTTTTTTTTGGGCATGATAAGATTTTCAATATGTTTATAATATAGTTTCTCCACATTACAACCCAATGGGGGGGATTTTATTTGTCTGCATATTTGCCTTTTGTCAAATACTTAAACAATTTTTTATATAATGATGTGTATATATATTATAAACACATTACAAATTATAAATGTCTGTTATTTACAACCTCCTTTTCATTTACATAATTTATAAGATAATAATTAGCTTCAAAGTCCCATAAACATATCGATTTTCATGATGCAAACTTTATCGTTTAAACGTAAATGCTACAGGTCTAGTAATGATGAATAGATCCTAATATATTTGAGGACTGGCACCTGCAATTATTCTCCCGTTTTTTTTTCCTGCAACCGAGACATATTCAAAAATGGCTGCGTTTGAGGAAGAAGGATAAATAAGAAGGATATGAATCATAGAGTTGTCACTTAAAAACGCCACCATGAGAAGACTGACATATATACAAATATTAGGTCTAAGAAATTCAAAACAAGTAAATCATATGTAAGAGTGATTTTTCCTTATTTTCAAAAAATTAAATATGCAAAAATTCTAGTGCTGCAAAAAATAATTAAAATAAATTTTGGTAGTACCTATTTTATTATCAATATAAGTATCAAAAAGGGAACATAAGAAATCAAATATATCGAAGTAATTCATGTTCAAAAGATTGCTACCAAAGTCTGCATTTCATTTAATTTTTAAATAGTTATTAAAGTAGGCACTTTTCCCAGACATTGAATTGAAGAATACAGGGAAACATTTTTAAACTAGTTCTCTTCTAAATTGAATTCTATACAATGGATGTACCAAAATCATTTTCATGGATAAGTTATTTAATAGAAAACTGGGAAATCTTATTTGTATATCAATTTTCAGGAAAGAATGGATAAAATATAGATAAATAAGTTGCCCAAGACTTTTTAATTATATTTATGTTTGATAACTAATATTGGATTAAGTAGTTTGAATGTCTAAGAGGATTATTTGTAGTGAATTATGTATGCTTCGGAATTTTTAAAAATGTATTTATTTGTTCTGTTCTCTCAGTTTCATTCTTTATTTATTTTTAGAATAAGATTAAAAACTCCTATTGGTTGCTAGCCCTTTTTTTATTAATACCTTTGTGGACTGTCAAGGGGTTAGGGATCCCCTTATTATTGGTGTGTTTTGTAGTATTATATGTTTGAGGTTTTGTTCTGTGTATTTTTGTTATTGTATTAAAAACCCGAATAAACAAATACAATTCCCTATGACTTTTTATTTTTATTTGAATGTTTGATAACTATGATCGATGCTAGGGATGAGGGTCATTTCCCCATGAAGGTGCCCAAAATATACAAAGCCAACACCTGTAGAATGATCATGTTTCCTTGACAGATGAAAATAAGAAAAAGACGCAACATCGTGTTTGAGCGAATTAATCTAGTTCGCAGCAAGTCAGTGAGGTCATCTCTTCTCTTCACACTTCTATGAACAATATATCTTGTTTCGTTTTTACAAGATGATCCCTTTCAGTTCCTTGAACCAGCCCGAGGCGATGATCTCAAAACCTTTCCTGATTTACGCCAGGGCGAAAAGAACCTATCATTTGGCCGGTGAAATATCGGTGCGAAAAAACACGCATGTCAATTTTGTGCGGGTGTGAAGAAGAAAAAAAAACCGCTAAGAACTCCACTAAGTAGAGATTGTTATCCTTGAATTAGCATTTTTAACACCTCAGGTTTGATCTGATGACGGTTTTTAGGATCTTTTTATATCTGCTAATTTGTTGCTAAGAGAATGATAAATACCTTTCATCGGCTTCATCATTACTCGAGATTGTTTTTCTAATTTACTTCATTCATTAGCACATCTGCTAATAATTATTACGAATCAATGTACCTCAGATAAGACTTCTATATTTGACAGTAAAGAGTAATATTTCTTATCAACATATTTCTTTAACATGAATTATTCTCAATTTACTCTTACCACTTTTTCATATATTCCTAGGATTTTTGACTTATTATAAAGCAATTCTTTTACTTTACAATAATAAAATAACCCCGTCCCAAAGAAAAAAAAAGTTTGATTTGATTTCTTCAAATTTCCATTGATCCTACTCAGGAGACGACACAACGAGGCTTGTTCGAAGTTCTACCTAGCTCCTAATATATATATATATATATATATATATATATATATATATATATATTCAAGTCCAAAGGTTTTTACTATAATTTTATTATCTATCTCAAATATTAACTTACAATTAGATATACGTATTTTCTATCCCTAAGCATTTATTACTCAGGTTTCTTATCACTCAAGAAATAGAAAACCAAATTTGAGATGACGTTATTAGAGTACCATTCCAACAAGTGGGAAATCTGATTAGTTTCCACAGCACCTGTGTGGTTTCTTTGTCCACTAGGTTGGATTGAAGATTTAAGAGAAGGTTTTCTTCCCTTGAATGTCTAAGCTCTAAGTTTGAACTGTAATGCATTAATGTATTTTGGAATATACTAAATTTGTAATCTGTAACGCATTACGTTATTCGAATATACAACAGTTCGTTTTGTTCAGCAAGGTGAGACAGCGAGATTAACAACCTGATACGAATGATAGATAACTCGGAAATAGTATGCTAAATGCTGTGGAAATCAAGGGCACTGCTAATGAAATGTGGATTGCTGAGGCCGTGCCGGAGCGGAAACAGCTGATTACTTCCAAGAAACCAACAATAGCTGCCCAAAATAAAATAGGACCACTTTCATCAGTCTGCGAAGGAAGTCATGTCGAGCAAAAAGAAAAGAAACACATAACTCACCTGTTCTCTAATTTGTTACTCATTTGACTCTAGCCATGTACTCATGAGCATCTAAATGTTAATGGAGTGGACAGACCCCTCGGATAAATAAAGAAAGTGAAATAATCAAAAAGGTAATACAAAGCTCACTAATTAGGCGAATAGAACATGTGACATGCTCTTAATTCGATTCCAGTCTGGGCAAAAGGAATTTATTTAGTGGCTAGAAAAGGGTGTACCCCTGTCCAAATTAGACATAGCAGCAAAAAGTGGACGTTAATAAAGAGTAATAATACTCATTTCAAAATATTCTAAATATAAACCCGCCACTAGTTTGTTTCTGTTTTGATCAATAACGGAGTTAAACTTTATTTTTTGGTGAAACTTTTAAATATCCATTTTGATGGCCAGTAAAGAAAATCCCAACACCCAAAGTTCTAAATACATACACGAAAACATACAAGAGCACACATACAGATTTGAAATTCGTATTACATTGCTACGTAATTCGATATTATACTTTTCATGAAAAACTAATATGTCAACGGAATTATCTTTTTGACCCTCCCCGAACCCATTTTGGCGTATTTATGTATGTATCTTGCATAACCTAAAAATGTCTAGATTTATTATTATTATTTATTAACGTCCACTTTTTGCAACTTAGGCTAATTGGGACGGGTTATCTACAGGTTACCACCCTTTTCTAGCCTGTGTGGGATTTTAGGATGTTATTTAATGAATTTTGTCACTAAATAAATTCCTTTGCCCAGGCAAGAAACGAACTCGTTACTCTAGGTTTACCATATGAGATAAAGGCCAACGCGTTAACTCGTCTAGATGTCTAGATTTAGGTTGTTTAAATTCCATACTTGGGATTGTAACGTCTAGTTCTGTTCCTCCTCTTTTATTGAAAATCGACTAAGGGCTAGTGGGCAAGTGGTGGACAATAAAAACAAATCAAATTCCTCTTTACTTATTAGAGATACTAAACAATTCTACAGAACATTTTTTTATTTATCTTGAAAAGGTCTATAAATTATAATCTGTGGAATTTTTCGATACATTCGATCAGAGATATCGTATATCACTTTCAAATTTTATAATTTTTATTGAAGTGAAACCACATCAGATTTTTGCAGATGTTTTTTTGTAACAGAACCTCTGTGTGCCGTTGGAGCAAGTCGTAAACGCGCTTAGACTACGTACGTTTATTTTTGAGACTTAAACATTTGTATAAATTGAATACAACAAACATCTTACCTCTGTCGTAATTGGCACCTCAATGCATTATTGAAGTATATTAAATACTAGCTAAGGTATCCGTCCTCGCCCGGGAAATCATTTGAGGCTGAATGATAATGGTATTGTTTTGGGGGGCTTTACTTTGTACAATATTTTTACATTTTCCCGTCTCAATGCTTAGGATTTACACCCGAGTCCGGCGTGCTGGGGATATGTTAATAATAAAAGTATTTGTTATGTACTTAATTCTACAAAATATACAATATTTTTATATTACCCATTTCCTGTGCATGTATCTTTTTTTATATATAATAATCATAAATTATCATATTATTATAGTCCAAAATACGGAGTTTCGATTTAGTCTTTCCCGTCCTACAAATTGTTCACCCCTTCTGTAGTTTTTCGTGTATACCCCATTCAAAGTTCGTTATACGACAAAAATTTATATAACAAAAAAAAAACAACTTTTGTTTGTTGCACGGTTGCCGAAAAATGAATATGTTACGAAATATCGCGATTTTATATTTCAAACCTCCCTTACAACCCCCACTCCTGTTCGTACCTCGACATTTTAATATAGCTTATAATCAGGGAGGTGTTAATACCAAATCACATACGGAGTTTCGTTTAATTCGGTTGAATCTTTTGTGTCATATAAAATTGTACACTCCCACTATTGTTTTTATCGTATAACTCATTTATACTTCGGTATACGACAAAAGAGTATATTACTAAAATTACTCTAAATAACAAAATAAACAACTTTTGTTATGTGCATATTTGCCGAAAAACCAATAGGAGACGAAATATCGCTATTTTTAATTTCAGGCCTCCCTTATAACCCCCACTCCTGTTCGTCTCAGAGAATATTAATACAGCCAGAAACCCAGCCTGAGTTAGTAGTAATATACATACCATGTTTCATAAAATTCGGTTCAGCCGATTGCGTGTCTAGAAAGGACATACATACAAACATTCATTTTTATATATATATATATATATATATATATATATATATATATATATATATATATAGAGAGAGAGAGAGAGAGAGAGAGAGAGAGAGAGATAGAGATAGATGGACCAAAATACTCGAAATATAAATATAAAACTAGATACACTAAATATAAAAACTCCATGCTTGAGGAATATTATCCTACTATTCCAAATAAGAGTGTTTCAAAGCCAAAAATGTTTGAAAGTCAAAAACTCTGTTCACAGGTTGTGTTGGCACGACTGAGCTTTGAGTACACCAGATTGGCCAACAGAAGAATCAGAGATATATTCTTTGATGTTGAACAGTGAACATCCTATTTTTCAGGGACCAATATACGTCTCAAGATTCAAGACATTCTTTCAGATAGCTTAAACTGTTGCTAGCTGAGAAAGTGATGTAGAATCTCAGTGAATATTGATGTTATTGAAAGTAATGTTTCACTTTAAATCCAGCCCCCCATCGTTTTTCACAAGCCTTAATGGTTAACATGTCTTTAGTAAAAAAAAAAAGTTAAATATAATTCAATACTAAAATATATTAACCACTATAATTAGCCAAGAAATAATTTTTGACCAATTTAATCAAAATATTGTATATAGTGCCTTTGGGTAGTTGGGTAGACCGAAACAGAGGGTAAGTAATATATGTACAACTAGTCAACTGTGAAAGTAGACTAAAATGCCCTGGTCTGTTTTTATGTTTTTAATTTAACGTTTAAATGGAGTGAATTTCAATAAACCAACTTAATGGAACATCCACAAATTTAATACTTTTCACTAAGTTCAACAAAATAACTTTTACTAAACAGAATATCATTATAGTGACTAATAATGGTTCGTTCAAACAAATTCGTTCCATTAATTCTCCAAAAACGGGTTAACATGTGTTACTAATATGCTTGAATAATTTTTAATAGGATTTGATATTTAGTATAATATTCGAAATATAACTAACTCTCTCCCAAATTGTATAAATGAGTGAAATATCTTGAAAAATAACAAATTTAAAGCTCGCTTTCCACACTCCACACTGTAAGTAATGTGTAAATTATACAAAATATTCATCTGAGCCTAGTTTATTTAATGATCTGCTAACAAGTCATCCGGACTGGAAAGTAGACAAGGATAATAAGTTATAGCTAATGGCTTTCCTTTTCCGTGTGCTTTCATCTGCTAATATTACAGGATCAACATCAGAGATTCAATGTTTTCACTTTGGTCACCTTTGTGGTAGTTGTGCCGAAAAAAAATGTAGATGTTTTTAGCACATTTGTGATAGATTCATGAAAAAATCAATTTGCATTAATCTCGAGACGCGTACACGCAAAATTCGAAATTAAGTAACTCCGATCCTTTATCATTAACGAAATCTAGTCAATTTTTAGATAACATAAAACTAAATCCGCCAGCCACAAGAAAGTCTTGAACTGTGGATAAACTAAGTTTACAATAAACGAAGCTTTCCTTTTCGTTTTCATTTTACTTGCCAGTCTTCAGCTCTAATAGATTGGCCATTGCTTCAATTCGTCAACTCACTTGAAACATATTTATAAAAATCACGGCATTCGTCGATCTGATCTTATAATTTCTAAGAATTAGATAATGCCGAAGACCTTGTCTGGGCTCCTTCCTTGTAAGGGGGACCCCTGTTGTTCAACCAAGTACTTGCTACTCCCTACAATGGACCCATTGTCAAAAGTCGAACAAATTTCCAGCCCTCTCTCGCTGCCTTCTTCAGGATATAACTCACTACTCTTGATAATTAGTTTTCTGGAAATTATAATATATTGACCGGAAAGTGAGGTTAGCACCCGGGTTGTGGCCTAGCTATCCTTGTAACCTGTCTCCCTACTATTTACCCTAGCCCCTTAAAGTATATGTATTTTTTTTTCTCCTCATAGTAACCCTATGAGAAGTTATTTATTTGAGAACATGTTCCATTGGCATATGGCTAATTAAATCTATAATTCTGTTTAAATACACTTTTACAATATATACTATTTATGGGTAATTACCATATAATTAAAAATAAATAAATAAAATAAAAATAGAATGGATTAAGAAAATAAAATAAAATTAAAATAAATTTGTGAAATAATCAAGATAATTGCAAATAAAATTAATAGATGAAAAAATTAAATAAAGTAACTCAACCGTCGTTGCGGGTTTTCTTTTATTAAATTTGCGAGTCTATCTTCTATTATATTCTAATGCACTTTTGCTACATCCATATCTATATCTATAGATATAAAAGTATGTATAAAAATTAATTTTACAAAAATCTCATCTTCCTAAATTTGGTTATTCAAAAGTTTCAGGTAAACCTTAATGTGACTTTGAATAAGGTATTATTGGCTTATATTATTTTGGACCTTTGAATGCAAGAGGAGGATAATATACGTAAAGAAGCACCATACACATCAAACATAGGCAAACATTTTCTCTTTTCCTGTAATTATTGTCAGGAAATTGTAAAATGTCATAATCTTTAAAAGTGCATGCCTTCGGAAGAGAGAGAGAGAATTCATTTATAATATATACAGCACGATGAAACTTCAACCGTCATTTTTCGAGAAACATAATCTTAAAATATTATATTCATTAATAAATTATTATTTAAATTGCCCGCTCTTAGCATGGAATGATCATACATATAGACCTATTAGATGGAAGAGAGTGTGTAATTGAAACATGCTCCACAAATTCTTCACCAGAACGGAAATGCAGTAAAGATTTACAGGGATTTTAAGAATTTAGTTGAAGTTGCTTAAATGAGAGTATCCATGATTGGTTGCTTCAAATCTTTTGATTCATTGAATTCATGAAATATGGGCCAATAATGGATAGCAGAAATATTTGACGGAATGAGGAAGGTGATTTTGATTAGGGACTCCAAGCCTCTTTAGAGATATACAAAACAGATCTGATTGTTATGATATCCTTCTCAAGGTCTGGGGTCGAAATATTACACCATGAAGGTAACATATCTTCCCACATCGAGGCACATAAAATGTCGTCTATTTGTTCTAACCAACACTTCATTATAGTAGAAAGCGTTTGTGGAACCTCTAATCAAGCACACCTCGGAGTCAAATCGTCTCAAACCATATAAAAAGTGTAATATTGGTTCGCTCTTCGGGATGCAGAGATTTAAAGGTGTAACCCAAATTTATAAATACAGAGCAGGGAGTAGGCGATTAATTGAAACGGCGTATGAAACGGTGGCAAGTCTGTGTCGAAACACGGGCGGCTTCTGGTCCGGTAGTCAGCTGGTGGGGGCAGCACTCCCGATACGTCTGTCAATGGCTATGGGCTTAACTAGCCATCCAAGCCGGCCATATTATAATTAAAGATGTCTTCCACGGGGCCTAGGATAGACTAAAGAGGAACCTCAAATTATAAGTATAATTATATATTCGTCCTACTACATTATGTCATTTAAATTAATGGGCGTCCGTTCGTATTCTATATCCGATGAGAATAGAGCAACTTGGAGTGTGTGTGTAACGGTAATAAATGGGTACTCAGAATAATAGCCTCTCCCGAACCTGTGCGACCAATCCAGATCTGTTAGTTTTTCTTTTACCTGCAATTTATACAGATAAGGAAAGGATTCTCCCTAAATATGGTGTCTCGTGGCTCTCTCAACGTACAATTAAACACAAAGAGTTTACACTTCGTTCTGTCTGAACAAATAGCAGACAGCTCTATACAGGCTGTAATATGAGTACACAAGTGGAGAATCTCGGGTAAAAAAAAATACCGTCTACATAACTTCTGTAAACAATTCCAATGTAAATTACACTTGGGTGCTCTGGTTATATGTGATTAAGGACTTATCTTTACTCTTTTTAGACATATAATCAACAATATGATTCCTTCTGTATGTTTATATGGTCTTTTTTAAGGCCTCTTAGAGTGTATGATCATTAAACACTTTCGTCTAACTAAGGCACACTCCTATGATTACATATGGTTACATATCCGTATCTACGCGGTTATATCTGGAGTTATGGGCTCAGTATGGTATGGACACTAGGAATTACTGAAAGGGAATATGTTCACATGACGATCCTTGTTGCGTTATTATCATTAAATACAAATTTTCGCTACGTATTTATTCAAATAGACATAGATTTTGGATAGAAGTTCATCCTTTGAGCCAATTATATGCTAAATCTAAGAAAAAAGTCTGCGTAAACTAAGCAGATTTTCCAAGTGAAGTTTACATATCTATATACGCCGTGATTATTAAGTAAACAAATCAAAAAATCAAATTATAACGAAAAATCGTTCAGTCAGTTTACATTTTAATTACCTCTACAATGTTTCCTCTGAATTGTAAATAAACAGGTCACTCACTACCTATTCAGAACTAAACATCATAATGTATTTCATCTTGAAAATATTTGTTGAATACAATATTTGGTACATCCATTTGTAATAATAGGGTTCATATTGGCTTACTCTCAATGGGCGATGACAAAGAAGTGAGTTTTACAGAAGGCAGAAAAAAAATCCAAATATCTCGGTTAATATTCAAGTTACAGAAAATTATAAAACTATATAACAATAGTTACAGGTAATTAAATTAAAAATACGGTTGGATCTACAAAACTTTTGGATCGGACTTATAATAACGGAGGTATTTCAAAATTACCCCATTTAAACCCCTCCCTCCAGTTCGATTTCAGCCGTTATCGTACTTGATCTTTAGTTTTGAATCAAACATTTATACGTATATCGAGTTTGGTGACGATTAAACAAAAATTGCGACCATTAGAGCAGTAACAGATATATATATATATATATATATATATATATATATACACACACACAATATAATATAATTTTATAACCTTGGCTAGAAATGGGTGGTAACCTGTATACAACCCTTCCCAACTAGCCATTTTAGCAAAAAGTAGACGTTAATAAATAACAATAATAAAAATCTCTCTATATATAAAATTGTAACCTCTGTCTGTACATTGATTTTTTTCTCGAAATTCCACGATAACTTTTCGTTTCACATGTCATAGACATCATAACTGCATTTTGGTGTCTGTTTGTTACCTTTTCACGCATAAACGGCTGAACCGAATTTTTTGAAACTTGGCATGTATATTACTTCTAACCCAACTTAGACTTTAGACTATGTTAATATTCTCTGAGACGAACAGGAGTGGGGTTTATAAGGGAGGCCTGAAATTAAAAATAGCGATTTTACGTTTCCTATTGCATTTTCGGCAATTATGCACATGACAAAAGTTGATTATTTTGTTATTTGGAGTAACGTTTGTTATATACACTTTTGTCGTATACCTAAATATAAATGAGTTATACGTTAAAAACTACTGCGGAAGTCAACAATTTTATTTGGCACAAAAAACTCAACCGAACTAAACCAAACTCGGTATGTGAATTAGCACTAACGCCTTTCGTATAATAAGCCATACTAACATTTCTAGGGACGGGCAGGAGCGGGGGTTATAATGGAGGCCTGAAATTAAAAATAGTTATATTTCGTTTCCTATTGGGGTTTCGGTAAATATGCACATAACAAAAGTTGTTTATTTTGTTATTTAGAGAAACTTTTGTCATATACACTATCGTCGTATACCAAAGTATAAAGACGTTATACGCTAAAAATGATAGTTGAAGCCAACAATTTTATTTGGCATAAAAGACTCAACCCAACTAAATAAAACACTCGGTATGTGTATTAACACTAACGCCTTACTTATAATAAGCCATACTAACATTTCCAGGGACGGGCAGGAGTGGGGGTTATAAGGGAGGCCTGAAATTAAAAATGGTGATATTTCGTTTCGTATTGGGGTTTCGGCAAATATGCACATAACAAAAGTTGTTTATTTTGTTATTTAGAGAAATTTGCTCAACAGTTCTTTGGAACTACCAGGTACCTCACCAGGAAAAATTTATTCAAATGTATGTTAATATTGTATGCTTAATAATTTAAATCTATGCATAATGCACAGGAAACGGGAAATATGACAATATGGAGGACAGTGAAGTCTTACATAAAAAATTAATTTTATTATTAACAAATCCACACAAACGACGGGTATTAACACTAAACACTGGGAAGGGTAAATGTCAAAATATTGTGCAAAGTAAAGCCTTGCCAAAAAATTACTATCACCATCCAGCCTCAAATGAATTCCCGGGCGAAGCCGGGTATCTGAGCTAGTAGTATATAAAGCTAAGACATTTATTGGTCTATTCATACTCCCCAAAGGAGTCTAACCCTTATATCTCTGTAAAAATCATTACTTCTAGTGGAATCGCACTCCAGTGTGGTTTTGTAGACGAAAGGTTAAAATAAATTATAATGATTTGGTGTTATGCTCAATCCATGCAGAATGCTTCGAGGTAGTACTGCTTAGTAGGTGTGGCCCACTATTATCATCATGATATGAGGAATTCCTTAGTTCTAGGTAACAGCGGGAAATACTGAATTGCTTTTGGACACAACAAAACAATTATATGGAGTAGCACTTCAAAGATAAAAAGATAAAGATAATCCAAATAAGTCTTTTATTCTGATTTGCACATTTAGAGATAATGACTATATGTAAATTAGCTATTATCATAAAAATTGACTACGTATTTCGTCCTTACTGATAGGCCAAAAAATCTGAAATCATGAATATTTTGAATAATAATTTTAAAGACATATAATATTTTGAGTTGTTGTAGTAGGCCGTATGTAAATATTGAGTAGCCCTAAGTGATTTATTTTTATAATTTTTTAATTTAGAGGATTTACATAGTCAAAATAAATAAAGAAAAAGTGTTGACGAGCTGCTTAATCCCAATGAAAAGAACTAATATCTTCAACACAGTTTTGCAGTAATGATGCACAATCTTTGAGGGTGCATCAAGTCTTATGTGTATCTTTCTTCTTGTAGCCTCAGGGTTTTGAGAGCACTAAACACAAGAAATCGATCGCAAGTTCAGCCAAATTGCAAGCGGCAGATAAGTGCTTTATTCATCCTTAATTATACACTTCAAATATTTTTAAAGCGCTGATTAGATATTTTGGCGGGTTTTCAACACAAGATCAACACTTTGAGGTCATTTGCCTAGCGGAATCTTCAGGAGCTTTTACAAATTCCAATTGGGCTAGATAACGCAAGCGAACTTCGATATCCCGTTACTTTTTGTCGGAAGACGAAACCATACAACGATTTGCTTATTTTATCTCAGGAAAGCATCTCTGATCTGAGTCCTTTAAATTCGAAGCCGCCAACGACTAGATAATTGCTCGCGGAGCAGGTGGAAGACAAGAAGTCGTATCTAATTCCTGCCAAAAAAGGAAGATGGACCAGAGCAGACCCGACCACGGTGCAACCATTAACCAATTAGGAAGGACAAACCGGAAATACTCTGCAGAGGTTCATCAACACACACTATAACATTTAAACCTCTGCCTAATGAATTGAAAGGATTTTGTCGGCCCGAATTAAGAAACGCCACGTCCATCAATTTAAATTTTCGTTCGAACTTGGTTACTATTCTCCTGTCACAGAAACTCTACAGAAAAGTGTCTACTACATTCACTAATTCAAACCTTTGTAAAGTGTAACCTTAAAAATGCTTTAAAGAAATAATAAAATGCAACAAAGAAGCTTTTATATTTATTCTTCATATTTTAGAGGCAAGGGTATTTTTTAAAAAGGAATATATGTACCTACAACGAATTTAATTTTAGAATCTTTTTTAGGGTTAAGGAGTATTTCTTTAAATTTCATTATTTCACAATTCAGATTTTTCAAACCATTATAAATTCTAGACATTCCTATATGTAAAGGTTTTTATTTAAAATTATCAAAGATTTATTCAAATTTATCATAACTTGAAAACCTTATGTAACATATATTAGAGGATCAGGTTAGCCATGTGAGTTAAAGCGTTAACCTTTATCTGATGGTAAAACTAGAGTGGCGAGTTCGATTTCTGCCTGGGTAAAGGAAATTATTTAGTCTCGAAATTAAATAATATCCTAAAACCCACCCTGGGTAGAAAAGGGTGGTAACCTGTAGATAACCCGTCTCAATTAGCCATAGTTGCAAAAAGTGGACGTTAGTAAATAATAATAATAATAATAATAATAGTTATTTATTATACAAGTGACGAAAGTAGATCATTTTACAACTCGAGTGAAACGTTTACACACACGAGTGAAGCGAGTGTGGTAATTTCACGAGAGTTGTAAATTCTACTTTCGTCACGAGTGTAATATTAAATTTTTTCTGTAATCGTGTAATACATGATCAGATCTAACCAGAATATGAACAAAATTAGGATGTTGTGAAGATTATGGTGTTGTTGGTAGGTTATAAGCATGGTTGTGAAAGGTTATAAGCATAGTTATAAAACAACTAGTAATGATTGTGAAGTAGTGCAGTTATGAACAAGTGCAGGTTATAAACAAGGAAGGTAATTATTATTATATTTAAATTTTAAAATATATTGATTATTTCCACCAATAATTCATTCACATTTCAATTTATTTTGATAAAATAAATTCTTACAATGTTAAGAAACAATTAAAAGCATTTAATTTCCAACTTCAAATTATTTTTTAATTTATACTTATTACTAATTAAGAAGGCAATTCACTTTCTTCACTTGTAAAGAAAGTGATTACTTTCTTCACTCTACTGCAAAATGTTTCACTTTCTTCACTCATTTCAGTTTAGTAATGTTACCATTATTCAACGATTACAGAAAAAATATATTATACATACTTTTTGATTTATTACATATAAAACTAGGAAAACTTTTGTTCTTTTTACATTGCTTTAAAAACCCTATTCTATTTTTTAAATGTATTTAGTTCTTCAATTCATTCTCCAAGTTGAGAATTTTCTTCGAGCCTCCTTCGTCAAGATTCATAATTAGAATTTCAAAATAAAATTCCTCGATCCCCCCCCCCGTTCATTTGCCATGGAGGTCATTATTCTTCTTATTCTGTCACAAATATTCTTCATAGTTAAGTGGCAATGGCCTCCCTTCCCAAAAAACTATGAAAAATATTTGACAATGTTGGATACAGAATAAAAATAAATTTATTTAATGAATCTCAGTATTGAAAATTGTTGTGAGTGATTTAACTTCAGCAGTTCAGCCATGATATGATAAAATCCTAGATAAGGGGCAGGTTGAAAAACGTAATCGTAAAACGTTGTCAACATTTCTAGAGCTTTTTATTCAAAAATAACACGACCTGGAAAAGTCTTTTATGTCTCGAAAAGAGACGGAGCAATTTACTATATTCACTCCCCTGTCCCTCATCATCCCGACCTCTGATTTTACTTGTCAACTGACTAGTAATAGTATTTTTTTTTTTTTTAAAAAAAGAGATTATATTCTACTTATAATGAAAAATGAGTATTCTGTACAAAATTACATTAGTGTCTGCAATACTTTGTAATATCCATGTGTACATGTCAAGCACATACAAGATGTAAACAAGGGAGGAAACACAAAGAATTATCTGTTATCCTCTATCTATATCATAATTTAAAGAGGATTCAATCAGCCAAGTATTGTTTGCAAAAGTAGAGAATAGTAAATATTTTTTCGTTATATGAAGGCTCTATTTCTAAACTGCCACTTTCTTCAATCATATTATTTGCTACAATTCTTACGTTGACAATGCTGTTCTAATCAAATATAAATAGAGCTATTTGTATTTTTTGAGCTTTCTGAAAGAAAGAAACATCCACTGCTACTCATCTGACCTTCGAAATAATCAGATAAATGAAACGGCTTATTCCAAACTGAAATACCTCATGTTGTGTTCTTTTCGCCATTATTAAGAAGAAAAGCAGATTTAAAGGTTCGATCAGTTAGCCAGGCAACCTGATGTCATTTTACTAACGTTACCCAAAAGTTTTTTCTTCTTTATAAATTACGTCATTCACTCAGAACTCATAAATTAAAATTCATCAAGTGTTCAAACTGCACGAATAGCCGTAACTATTTATTTCTTATTCTTATTTTATACTCCAAACGAAATATCAACACCACATTTTGAGAAAATATGTCGAAAATGGGAATGGAACCGTTTTCAATTCCAGAACTGGAACAAATAGCTTGAGATTCATCGTTTTCTCTTCAGATTTTAGGGTCTAAATAAAAACTTTCCCTTTTTTTTTTATTTTATAAAAGATAAAAAATTAAACTCTTAGTTAATCGACGGTTAAATTTCTGTCAACAGCTGACCATTCGTTTTAAATTATGGAAGACCACACGCAGCTTAATGAAGATAAGTAAAAGAGGTTTTAATAAGTAATAAAGTCCTCAACATCTGAGAGCTCTATTGCTTTGAGGAGACTTCAGGAGAAATCACATCGAAAGGTCATCGGGAGTAGCTTATTTTTATTGCTCAGATCGACTCAAAACATTTATTAATATTCATGGGAGATGGTGATACTCGTGGCTGATGGAATTATGGGACATTTTTAAAATATTCCCCGTGATTTGTGGTTTTTTTCTTAAAATCTTAGGGGCCATTAATATGCTTTCGCCAATTTATGGGGTTCTAGACAAGATAGTTCATGAGCGTCCACAGATTTTATGGATTAATCAGAAGAAGATTTTATAAATGACTGACATTTTCTGAAGATACTCAGGACTGGAATTCTGTGACAGTTCGAAAATCCAGGAATTTACACCGCGGAATCCATTGAACGACTCAATCTGTCACTCCCCCAACCTGGAAGGTTCATATTTTTTTTTTTAATTTAGCTTGTTACCCAACGAACAGGGGTATTTTCTAGTCGAAACATGTTGTAGTAACCAATTTCATCAGCCTTTCCGTATTTCTGTAAACATTTTGAAGTCCAACAGACAGAAATTGTTTCACTGCCTTAGTAAGAAGTATCTTCAAAACAGTCTGGAAGGATACTCTATCTGTCCTACCAGGACAATGACACATAAGACTTTGAAAAATATATCAAAGATATCAGATTTTTACGAAGAAGAAACTCTTGCCTGAAACTGAAGAAAATGTCGTTACACTAAGGCAAACGAAGTGCTTTATGTGAAATAAGGCAATAGAGAACGATCAGTAGAGGTGTCAAGAAACTGGACGATGGTTCATTGGACTTTAGAACTACATAAAAATTGAAGGACCTTGGTAACATAAACTATTAAATAATATATTTTATTCCTAAAGGGAGTATTCAGTGAAATTTCGAAATAAATACAGTTATTCCACTGGGTCCAAAATAAATAAGTTATCCTTGAGTTCAGTTAATATAAGTAACGTTCGTCATTCAGGTGCTACCTACACCAAACATTTTTTTCGCGATTAAGAATGACACACTTGAAGCATGGCTTTGTTGAATTCTATTAGCAGATTTCCCTTAATGGTCGCAATAATTGTTTGATCGTTACCAAACTCGATATTTAGTCGTTTTAAGTAAAAAGGAAGATCATTAACGGCTGAAATCGGACCAGGAGGAGAGGGGTTTAAAGTGGAGGAGTTTCGAAAATTCGAAATATCTCTGTTACTATACGTCGGATCGAACACTTTTATAGCAACAATCTTGTTGCTAATTAAATTTACTGTATTTTTATTTATTTATGTCCACTTTATGCAATTGGGGCTAATTGGGACGGGTTTCCTACAGTTTACCAGCCTATTCTAGCCAGGGTGGGATTAAGGATTTTATTTAACGAGTTCCTCAATAAATAAATTCCTATTTGCCCAGGCGGGAATCGATCTCGTCACTCTAGGTTTATCATGTATGATTAAAGCCAACGCTTTAACTCACATGGCTAACCTGAGCCCCAAATTTACTATAAATATAGTTCTATACATATTTTCCATATAATAAGTATTAACCGAGATATTTAGATTTTAGCAGATGTCCCTTAAGGAAAATCAGCTCTTGAGGTCGTACTCATGACGCGATTTTCGAAAAATGTCCTCAAATGTCCATATTTACATATGGTATTACATATGGATATTTGCATTTTTATGAATTCTGTGGTCTGGTATAGTTCGGATTAGGTCGGCCGTTTAAACTGAAACAAAGCTTTATTATACGACATATAAATGCGTTTGGTTGACCCCCTCCCCTTTCTTTTGTTCTTGGATTCCCAAAACATGAGCGATTGAGATAGAAATTATTCTGATTCATTTCAAATTAGTCTACTAGCTATAGTAAATAGTTTTCAATAAAATTAATATGTTATATTAATATATTTTTCATTAATTGTTCATTTTTCCGGTCTAGAATACTTCTATTCAGTGGAGCTAAGTTGGCTTTCCGTTATAGATATTATGAATTCTTATTACCGTTTGTATTTATTCCCTTAACATTCATGGTGGTGTTACCAGTATGTAGATTTATCTGTTATATAGTTTCCCGTGGGAAATCAGCTTAATTTACGCAGCCCCTGCGTGACGGACTTTTATCTCTGTCTGCCGTAATGAGAAGCCTACGCAAACAATATTTATTCTGGACATAAGATGTGAACTGATACAGTTGGTTTAAGTAAACACTTGGGTGTAGCAGTTCACAATAGGGCTCCCATTCAAAAACTACACGTATACCTGTTCAAATTTTTAAGTTGATGATTTTCAACTTCCAACATGTAAGGGTTTTATATACAAAAAATCATATTTTTTAAACATAGTGAAACGACCAAATTAATATTTTCTGGATAACGTAAAATGGATTGACCCCTTAACTAGTATTTAAATGAACTAATTTCAAGTCGTGTAAGAAATTCACTAATTTCAACTGAATTACTCTTACTAAACAGATTATCATAATTTGACAAATCATGATTCGTTTCCTGAATAAATAAATTTGTTACAAACTCAGGATCAAGTTAACATTTGTCACTCATGCGACTGATTTTGTTGTTATGGTATTCGTAATTTAGTACAATACAGGAACAAATCGTAAGCACTCATAAGAAATGGAAAACTGAGAAGAAGGCCACAACGAGTGAACCCCAAAAAACTCTTATAAAAGAAATTTAAGATGGAAACGAAGAACAACTGTTGAGGACTCAGAGAAATCGTTTGTTGTGAACAGCTGCAAAGACAAGCTGCTTGCCAGGACTCGTGCCTCCTGCTCCAGAAACTGGGTTAACTCTTGTTATTTATACCTCTCTTCATCAACCACCGAATCTCCCATTTAGCAATTGAAGATACCCTATCAAGGAGGTAGTTACATTTTAGAAGATTTCCCTTAGGGGAAATCAGCTATTGAGTACTCACCATCATGAGTACTCAATAGCTGATCATCATTTTCCTAATATTTCTTCAAATGTACATCAATCCTACCTAGGAGATGACGATGAGGCCCGTTCATAATTGTATGTGTGTATATATATAGATATATATATATATATATATATATATATATATATTTGTCTGTTAACACTTGTGGTCGCAATTTTCGTCTTATCGACACCAAACTCGATATTTAAACGTCTTATGTAAAAATAAAGACCAAGTTCGTTAACGGCTAAAACCGGACCTGTACGAGGGGGGGGGGGGTTATAGAGGGAATTTCGAATATTCGAAATATCTCCGATATTATGCGTCGGCTCGAAAAGTTTTATATAATCGATCTTATAATGTGATATTCTGTAACTGTTCTTATGTATATTATATATATATATAAGTTTTAGTATCATGAATATTAACCAAGATATTGGATTTTATAGTTTTCGGTTTTCATTAAACTCACTCCTACTGATGTCATATTAACAGTAAGCTGTTATATAATGAACCATTTTATTCCAAGGCCAAATGAAAAATATGGTTTTCATTGAACTTTTACTTTGGGAGATACATGCAAATACATTATGTGATGACGTCATTAATTAAGATTTTTCTGTTTTTAATTAAATGTGTAGTTGATTTTCACCATACTCGACATCAAACCGTTTCATACAACTCTAAAGATCTTATTTGTTATTGGCTGAAGTCAGACTATAGTGATGGTTTAGAGGGGGGGGGTGGATTCGAAAATTCAAAATACATCCGTTATTTTAAATCGTATATGGAAATGTAGAGCCAATCTTGTAAACTATTGACGTTCTACAATTTTTGTTCATGCGTTATGTAGTAACTGAAGTATTAAGCGAGTTATTCGTACTTTATTGTTTTCTGCCTTCACTAATCCTCCCCCTCTTCTAATCATCGGTTATTTAAATATAAATAAAGAATATGTGGTTATATTAGATCACAAGTGTGCTTTACCGACCCTTGGGATATCATCTGCTTCGTTTACGCAGCCCCTGGGTGACGGGCTTTATTTGATGTTTAATAATTCTTTCTGATGCCTTTGTTCCAGGTCAGTATTATGCAAGAAGAGAACGGAAAACCACGCCACCTCCTGTACACTTTACCTCTCCTTTTTTTGCAGATATCACTAAATTTTCCTGTATTAAAGCGGTGACACAGCTCTACCTTCAGATATAATAGCACCAACCATGACTGGTTATCACGGTATTATCAATTTAAGCGTGGCCACCCAAGCGTAAAGGTCAAGTCAAGCTATAAATATAGTTTTTACATTCTGAAGAGGCATCAGTAAGGACGTGAAACAAATAGAGCGCGGAAAATTAATAACATAAGATTATTTCTGTTTTATAGCCTGAGCTCCTGCCTGTTTTATTGCTGCTAAACGTTAAGTCGGAATCCTTATTTTCATTTAGATATATATTTATCAATCAATCGTGGCACGTTCCACAGTAAATTACAACCTGTTGATTGCACAGTGGTTTATCTGCTTTCTATCCATTCCATAGGGCTTAACTAGGAGGATTGGGTTTCTACTAATCCAGTATTTCTTAAATAATCACCAGCTATCACAGGTTAAATTCTGGCATAGGAACCTTTTAATCTAAGTCCAGCCGGCTTCTGGCCAAAATTAACACCGAATCGTGTTTTTAAATGTAGGCTTTCCTTTTCACCGTGTTTTAAAATTAGACCACGTAAATCACATCCACTGAAACTGGTTCATGTGTTTTTTCTCCGGTATTTTTCACGCTGATGAATGAAGTTTGTTAGTTTAGGGATATTTTTATATATATTTATTTTTATTTAACATATTATAACTATTGCTAAACAGGACAGAGCAACGCGGCATTCAGAGTACAGGAATGACAAATCAGCGGCAGCAAAACACTATATTTTTCTATACAGAAGTAAGTCAAACAGGTGTTGCGTAAACTAGACAGATTTTCCATGATAGCTCCACTTGGCATGCTGTTCTCAATTTATCCTGTAATAAAAACCCAGCATTTAAGCTATACTGAAAACCATGAGAATATTTGCCCAACACGTTTCTTGGCCTAACTATCTCCTCTTCTGGGGAATTTCTCTCTGGTTACAAGTCCTTGCCTTCTTTATATTCTTGGGAACGAACCTACCGCAACTGTTCTCTAGAAACGGACATTTCTCCCTTAACCAATCAGATTACTCATCTAATCTCAACATGAGTCCTTGTTCAAGAGGAAGTAATTGTCTTGAATAGTTCGACGAAATCCTTCTTCAGTGTGCTAATATTCGATTTTTCTAATGGCTGTCTGCTCCAAAGCCACAGACTTCAAGATTAATGACAAATTCTAGATAAAGCCTTTCACGAAATATATGGTTACCGCTTGAATTAAAGAACAAGGTAAATTATTATTCTTTTTTTAAATTGAAATATAACAAAGGTTTCGTGGGACGGACATGGGGAACCTAATGTCCTGGTTACTAGAAGAGCCAACCCCATCTCATTCTTCAGATACTGATTCATTCTTCACAATGATTTCATTATAAAAAAAAAAATAATAATAAAGACTTTGTGCCTAACAGTTACAGAATCAGGAAAGCTTCTCTAGTTACGACTTACTTCAAACATTTCTCTTAATTGCAAACAACACATATTTTTACTTGCTTGTATGAAGTAAAAGACATATTGTTAACTAGAAAATTTTTGAGTGGTCAAATTCGAACGCAATTAAACTTTTTGCCCTTGTCTCAACACATTTTGATTAGTTTCCGAGAGACACCTGTAAAATGCACGTATCTGGAATAACTCAATAACGGCTGGCATTAGAATGATGAGAATACGTATTTAGGATTATTGCAGCTGTGATTTTTTTAACTTCCAGTTTGATTGAAATCGATTATGGAGGAGGGGGTAAAAAATAAAAATTGTATTTGTTTAAAATAAAATGATCTATTTTGACATTATTAAATGAAGTATTAACAAATATTGTGTATATTTATTTCATAAGGGTACAAGAAACTTACTTGGTGTGCAAATCATATAAATTATTTATAGTTTGCTCTCCATTGCAGTTCTGTTGATATATTTCACTATTTGCATGTCTATGAAGTACGCTTCTAATAATATTGGACGCACCAATAAGAGAGAAAGTTTGTACACATTGTAAACAATGGTAATTGTAAGAATTACGAGTCACCGTTTCAATTAAACAACAGAAGAGGAATATGGCGAAATCTTAAAAAAAGGGAGATTTTGAAGTTTTAATATGATTTAACCTTTTTAACGTTGCCTGAACATCCATGACTAACAGGGACTCAAAGTAACCACATGAGAAAAGAATTAGGTAAGAATAGTCTTGGTAAACCTACTGTTGTCGGTTCGATTCTATAAATAACTTAAAAAATAATACCCTTGGTCGTACACTGCTAAAAAAGGGCCGTAAATATTTGATACGCCAGTCTGAAGAACTATTGTAACATTAACTGAACTTAAAAAAATACATTACTTTCAATTAAAAAAAGAATTTGAGTTATACGAACTAACAATAGTCAATCCCGACTTAGCTATGTAAATATTTCTGGTCAATAGTTGAAAAATATTTTTAAAAGACAAATTATCTGAAAAGCCTACTGATAACGTAGAAAAGTATTACATACTTCATCCACATAAATAAATATAATTAAGAATGACTAATGATGAAATTCATAATATAAGAGTGCTTAAATAACGAATTGATAACCAGAAACAATATTCACGAATATTTGTTTTAAAAATTATTAAAATTTCTGTGATGTACCATTGCACCTATATTTAGAAAAGTCACCAATTTGGGACATTTTCACAATACACAAACCTCATTAAATTGCTGAATAGGTACAACACTTGGTGAGTTTATTTATAAATGTACATTTTATTAGTTTATTTGTTTTTGAAACATTTTAAACAAATCCAACACTTCCTGGCGGGCTCTCTTGATGCTCGAGGATAAGACTTTAGCTCAGTCTTTCGGCGTATCGAGACATTAGTAGCTCTCCGATGGAAGCTACAGTTTGCAAAAGATTCCAATCCTGCAGCCGTATATATTAATAAGATTACCGACTGCATTTCTGAAGAGTCAAAGTCGACTCTTCCGTAGTCGCACTAATCGATATCCCAGTTTTTATGATATCGTAATGGGTCTCCACCGATGCATCGACTAGGCTTATCAGATTATCCGGAATGCGCACTCAGTCTTCTGTTCTCGGAACTTTTATATACGAACTTAACTTTGATCAGTTACACTCCATTTTGCAAATTGCTAACTCCAATGCTATGTAAAATCTTATATTTTCTTTTTACCATGTTTAATATTAAGTTAATTTGAGTAACATTTATTATATGATTACTCTGCATCTGACGAAGGGTAATTAACAAATAAAAAAAAAAGTACATCACATTAAAAACGTTTAGAGTCTTAAGGAATTTAAATCGATTTTTAACATGCAATTCTCAATAAATGAAAAAAATAATTCTTAAGAATTTCGTGTAGAGATGATCGCAGATTGTACATTGTCCTGACCTTATAGAAAGGACAATACACAAAGACATGTTCCAGTTACAATTTTGGTTGGTTGGATAGAAAAGATTTTTTAGAGGATATGAATTTGTAAGTTCCGTGTGACCAATTCTTGCACAAATCGGTAGGACTTCTTCGCGCCGGTTACTTCTCGATTCCCATTTCCTGGTATTTAATTTAATTTTTATTAAATTTAAATTTGCTGGTAATCATTTTGTACTCTTTCTTGGTTCAGTATTCCTCCAAGATATTTTTGTAAGTCTTTTGAAGATGTTATGTCGAAGTTGGAACTGTTATAAAAAATGCGAACGTCATTCTTCATGTGCTTATACTTTGTTTTTAAAATTTTTATGAGATGGCACCCACATGAAAATTATTTCTTAATCACTATTTCAAATGCAATTTTTTAAAATATATTTATTTTACTAGTAACTTAACACTTCAAAATTAAACATAGGTAAATAAAAATATAAATTTCTTTTTTAAATTGTATATTTTGGTTTGGGGCATAACAAACATTTTAAAATTATATACTCATTTGCATTATAGTGATTTGTAGGTATCGAATTTCTTGAATAATTATAATTTAAGGGCGTTATAAGGAGTAGTTCGTTTCTTATTGTCAAAAATTTCTTTTTAGTCATCGGTCTATCATAATGAATTAAAATTGGTTTTGAAATTATTATGATTGTGAATATCATAAAATTTATCATAATATTAGATAATATTATTATTCGATTATTATTATAATATTAGTTTATTTATCTAATAGCTCATGATTATAAATAACCGGCTATCCTAAGCCTATATAAATAGTTTTTAGTGTAAATACTTTTAGTTTATAAAGTCGACCACCCCTCAAAACTGCCAATTTGGAATCAGGGGATTAATTTGATCAAATTTAATATTACTAAAACTACCTCTAATGTACACAATTTATTAGTAAATCTTCTGAAGCTGTACAAAATATACAAAAACAGCTTATACCTTATATATACAAAGAATTTCAATGAATTTCAGAAGTGATATATTTTAAATATATATATTTTTTTTTAAAAAAGAAAAGACAAGAACGAACGATAGAACTTCCATAAATTCAATTGCTGACTTTTCTTTAAAATATCATGAGAAGATCTTAGACACTAATAAAGCCATAGCTCCATGCTCTTTTTAAAGGTTGTAAGTTATTATTATTATTATTGTTTCTATGTTTGTAATAACCATTAAAGTATTTTACGTTTATATGTTTGTTGAGGCCAATGCCTCGAAGGTTTTTAAAAGTAAAAATAAAAACTCAACTGAAAAATCATATCTCACTGGCCACGCGTATTCATTATATATCCCTGTCCAGATCAGGGCAATATTTATTGAACAAATCTCTTTACACGGATCCGTATGGAACAAAAGATCTGGAGCGGTTTATTACCCCTGGAAATGTTTAACACTGAAGTTTTGAAACGAATTGCATATTTGGTTATAAATGGCTTTGGGCTTTCGTAGTTTTATTTATTGATGTTTGCATTCGCCATTTTGATTCACCACCATTTTTAATCTCATAAAAGAACTCTAAATATGAAAGGAACATCAATTCAGCTTAATGTATTCGTACAATTCAGCTCGTATATCAGGCTTATATGGTTCCTGTGGTTTATTATATGGGCACCTCGAGGGTCGAATTTCAGTCCTATTGCATCTCTTTAAAGGAAATGCAGAAAATAAACCGGATAAACACATAACTCGATTTATGCTCCCCAAATATGAAGAATTAGTCTCGCTTTCCATGTTAAAGACTGGCCGAAGCACTCCAGGAATTATTGGAGGAACTCTAGAACTGAAAGAGTAGTTTGGATACACATATGGGCTGAAATCAATTAATCTCAGAATGTGTAGGCTAGTGAGGAATGGTTTTCTAATAAAATCGGTCTGTTTATTTCCTCCACTTTCCCTTTATCATTGGTAAGTCTCTTGAATATACTATTAGGGAAACAGCAATGCACGTGCTTAAGATCCCTTCTCTTGTATCTTCCTGTGAAACCCAGACTCAGCTTCTTAAAGGAAACCAACACAATAACTAGACGGTAGCACTGCCAGTATTCCTGCCCCAATTTATACATACTAGTAGCTCTAGATTTGCCAAACAGCAGACCAAGTGAGTACCAGGAGAACTCATAAACGATTAATAATGGATCCTAAAAATCTCCCAAATAATAAATGTGCAGGTTTGAGGCTTTTGAAATTCTAATTGAAGTGGGTTTTATGAATTAAAAACGCGTAATTTCAGAAAATCAGAAATTAACTTTATTTATTTCTTGACAATTAAGCAAAATCGCACAAAATGTTTAATCCCGAAAGTTCTGGTTTTGACCGGCAAGATTTGTAACATGGAGGTTAATATTTATTCAACTCTCGGTCTCACATGGAATTCTTTGTTCAAACAACTAATTTGTGAGAACTCACTGGTGTCCTCTCAATGCGCTTTGCTGCTATGAACAAATATTTGTGATGGAACGAGGCATTTCTTTCGTTCGTATCTTTCATCAGCTTGGTTCACCATCCAACACCTGAGAGATGAAATATGTTAAGAATAGTAATGGGGCTTCAAATAACCTTTATGAAACATCATATTCAACTATAATTTTAACTTGGAGAGAGAGAAAAAAACGTCCAATTTGTACAAATTGTGAAGAATTGGACGTTTTTTTCTCTCTCTCTCCAAGTAAATATTCTTCACTTCCAACAAACACTGCCGTGGAATATAATTTTAACCTCTTCAGATTTTAACTGTATTTAAAAGTTCCTCATCTTTTCTCAGGCATGTACTTTTTTCAATATAATAATGTTGAGTGCTCGATGTTGCAGGATCCGGAAGTTAAGGATAAGAAAGATGTATTCTTCCTGCATTAAATGTTTATATTTGACAACCGGTTTTACCATCAGTGGTATTTGCAGGTATTTAGTAAAAGGAATGGACTCTCCCGAACTACACCAATATCACTTAGAGAAGAAGTAATATAATTGCTAACAACGCCCTGTATATCTACTACAGTCGATTCTCAGGGCTTTGTTAACCTTAATCTACTTTTTTCTCAGTAACAACTGCTAACAAATATCTTAACAGTCTCGCAATAGTTAGCTCAAACACAGCTCTAAAAGAAGTAATGTTTCGCTTCATGCTGCTGAAGATTTAATCCTGAGTTTGGGAGAATGATGCAGTTCCAGAGCGACTGGACGATGTAGAGGGATAGGGTTGGTCCTTAAGGGATGATAATGTATTCTGGTAGTTTACCCTTGCCTCGGGCTACGAGCCCTTACACAGCCTATCATCAGACATTCCAATAATTATAACATTATTTTGTCAGCATTCATGACCACAGTCCTAACTACCAGGTTTTTGTCCTACATTTCAACATTTATCATTCACCTCTCCGGAGCATGCCCTCCTTTGCTTTAAACGTTTTCTTTTCGTATCACTCACCACTTTTCTTATATGTCATTACTTTTTTTCGAATGGATTCGAAATTCAAATACCGAGGATTTAAATATAAGTGCCTGGATGCATTGTAATAGAAACAGGTTTATGAACAGAAACCAAATTGCTGTATTCAATTACTTAAGTATTACAAACTCTCTTCTCTGTGTGGTATTGGTATTTTACTTGGATCTTTACAATAGACATTATTGATTCATTTTAGCTCATTTTTCATAAAATTGAAACAGAATGCACAAAAGACTGGGTTGAATTAATATAGTAACGCCTTCCCGTACTGAAATACTATTGACATGCAGTTTAGTGACGAATCAGATTAAAACTTAACTAATTCATTTAAATCAGGTAAAATTTTAGTTACAAAACTATCTTGGACAAAACATAAAGAAACAAATTATTTTTTTTTTATAATTTGGTGTTTTAACACCATTTCTCAACAAGTCAGATAACAATTAGGATATTTAGGATTTTGAATTTTCCTTAATTTGTGAGCCTCACTCCTTTTAGTACGATTACGGCTTTAAAAAAGTCCATCACGCAGGGGCTGCGTAAACTAAGCAGATTTCCCACGTGACAATTTTACAATAGAGACATCTGCCTACTAATAACAGAAGTAGTAATGAGTCTCTAAACCAATTTCACGAGGGCCGAACAGTTAAGGAAACGGACGAACTAGCTTTTGGTGGAAAGTCCCGAATACGTAGATCCAACTTCAGCCAATCTCAACTTTAACTTATCAGTACACACTTAAAATGTAAAAATGTAAATATCTCGGTTAATATTCAAGATATTTATTTATAATATTTGTAGTAAATTTAATTTGCAATAAGATTTGTCCTATACACTTTTTCGATCCGACGCGTATTTTGATTTTTCAACCCCCCCCCTCCCCTCCACTAGTCGATTTCAGCCATTAACGAACTTGATCTTTCTTTTTACATAAAACGATTAAATATCGAGTTTGGTAACTACCAAACGGATCTCGTTTTCGTCATCTCCTTTTTTCGAATTTTTTGAAAATCGCGCCATGAGTACGACCTCAGTAGCTGATTTCTCTTGAGGGAAATCTGCTAATGGAATACTTCGTGAGTCAGTCTTTCTTTCCTCAACACGTCTCATCTTCTCTGCATATTTACTTCACATACGTGAATTTTTCCGATCTGTACACCAAGCACCCTAAACCGTACTGGAACTCCTCTTGAAAGTTTTAATCAACCCTCAATTGTAACTCTTGAACAACTGGTTGCTGATCAGGAAGTCATAGAAAGTTGGGCGCAGTCCGAAGGCATTTTTAAGGTATCTTTGTGCCTCAGAGTAAAAGATCTACTTGCTTTTTGTTTTGTATTTTAAATGAAAAATAAACCATTACGTAATGACTACGGTCAAACAAAATGCCTTGGATAAAATATAATTCTTGCATTTATACTCTTTGTACATCTTGCTATATTCACTACGTTATGTATCTTGTGGTTTAAGAATCCTCAAATCCTACCTCTGACCAATGTTAAAGCCTACTCTCACAAAATCGAAATTGAAATGTTATTCCTGCACTAAAGTAACTTTTTTTCTGAGTTAACTTTGCAAGAACTTTTGAGTTTTATTTTCCTTTTCAAAATTAACATTAGCTTTAGGAATACCCCTACGCAGGTACTCCTTTCGCCCTTGAGAACTTTACCTCTCGCATTCTCTACCACGAGTCTGCGCCTTTTTCGACCAACCCCTAGAACTTTAATGAAATAATAAGTTTTTTGTCGAGTCCTCCATCGGCCTCCTCCGACGGCTCGGCTGATTGGCCAAGACCACTTCATCATCTCACTTCCCTCTGATTCATGTCCTCTAGCTGTCCACACCTGTTGCCTCGGTCTCAGAGGACGTCAAGAGCTGGAAGATATTCGAAATTAAGAGGCCGGGAAAAAAATGTCCCCAGCCCTATTTTAGAGTTATTTACATGCGCGATTTTTTACGGTCCCGATACGGTAGGTGCCTCTGCTTCAGGAGCCGGCCATGATATACTGGCTACACGCTCCTTCTATTATGCACCTATTATGTAAACTTCTGTCCTTTTGGTTACATTTGTATTCTTCTTTTTATTCCAATCATTTCTCTTGTTAGTTACACCCTTTGAACATCAGACAGCTACATATTCTACGGTTCTCTCACGGTTTTTATTGGTATTTTTTTGACAAATTTTGACCACTATCTTGTAGCATACAAAATATATTCATTTTTTACATAAATAAAATTTCACTGCGCATTCTCACTTAAATGGTATTAATTTCCAGAACTACTAATATTATTTAATAAAGTATTCAAGTGATTTTAAGTATAGGTAAACGTTTTCAGGGAATTTAATAATATGAGTCTCAATTGAAGAATATATACTTCTCGCTCAAAATGTTTAAAGCCGTCCTAAAACCCGTCCCATTTAGGTTCTTAAGAAGTCCGGAGCTGCATGTACTAAGAGATTTGCCACTTGTTGCTATGAGACACTATCAATATCTTCTCACCACATATTTTCTAATTCTAATTAAAAATCATAAGTGATAGCATCATCACGAATTGCAGTTAAAGTTCAATGAAAATAATATCTGGTATTTAAGCTTCGAATAAAGATCATAATATAGAGAATATGTATATTACGTCATTTATATGAAATTACATTTAAAATAAGATTGGTTCTATACAGGTTTCCGGTCCGACGTATAGCAACATACATATTTCAAATTTTCAAAAATTTCTCCTCCCACTGGTACGATTTCAGTCATTAACGACCCTTTGTCTAAAGCGTTTAAATATTAAGTTTGGCAACGATCAAACAGATTGGTAATATATATATATATATATATATATATATATATATATATATAATTTTAACGGACCTCATTAAGCAGATTTCCATTAAGGGAAATCAGCCATTGAGGTGGTTCTTATGACGTGATTTTCGAAAACGTCAAATGTCCATCGATTCTATCTAGGAGATGATGAAAATGAAGTCTGTTCAAAATTTTATATATATATATATATATATATATATATATATATATATATATATATATATATATATATTTGTCTTTTAACGCTTTAGTGCTTTAGTAACTTTTGTTTCATCAATACCAAAGCGGGTCTAAACTTTTTATGTAAAAATAAAGATCGAGTTCGTTTATGGCTGAAGTCGGACTGAGGGCTATGATGGGGAATTTTGAAAATTCAAAATATATCGGTTATTATACGTCAGATCTCATTACGCTTAGAACTCATTACACTTAGAAATAATTTATATAATCAATAAGATTCCAAATTTAATGTTCTATAAATGCTGTTATATACATGTTTTTGTCTATTTAAAATTAACCAAGATAATTTCATTTTGTAAATTTTGACCATCAGCGAACCCCTTACTCCAACTCATGTCATATTAACACGAGCTCATATAAGCTATTATATTATGAAGCATTTTATTTGAAGCCTAATTACCAAATATTATTCTCATTGAACTTTTAAGTTTTCAGGCAAATGCAAATACGTGACGCACGTGGGAAATCTGCTTAGTTAACGCAGCCCCTACGTGTCGGTCTTTTTGATGTTCTACTTTCTTCATATTACACCAACAGACTGGAAGGCCAATTGCTGCCGGCTTAGAATTTCGAAGAAATCCAGTACTTCATTAAGATTGAGGCATGCAAGGAAAAGGAATTATGTGCCGGTATTACTAAAGTCTTCAGATATACTCTGGATTTGTGCTGGCTGGTGGAGGTCCATCATCAACGGAAGGATCAAAAAGATCAAACAGTGGTGGCAGTCTCGCCGGAGATGTCGGCTCAATAGGGACCATCTCTAGCGCACTGATGATGGGACGGTTCGCCCCGAAAGTACTTTGCCTGTAATAAAGGGATATTAAGAGTGGAGGTGTTTGACCTTTTTGATCCTTCCGTTGTCTTCAGATATAATAAGTTAACGGCTGAGTATTGTAATTGCATAAAAAACGACTTCTTCGTAATTATCATTTACTCAAGTACTCATTCATTTCGAAGCAACTAATAGACACTTCTGAGGTCACCATTAAGCATGGAGAAAAATAAACAAACGTAACCGATTGTGTGAAGTGGAAAAATAATCGTTCGGTAGTTGGTAGCACTAATCAGAACAAAAGGGCGCCTTGAGAAACCTACGCGGTCAAAATGAGAAATAGGGCACTCGCATCTCAAATCTACCGAAGAATTCTCCAAATGCTGTTGTACGCTGTTCCGATTCGTCGCTCGTTAGTAACAATTCGTCCCAGAACTACTGGAGGCATTTCTCATCGGGCTTTATCTGCCGCTTGAAGAATCGTAGCCGTGAAGTGTGTGCCTTTAATTGGCTTGGAGGAGGCCCTTCAACCAATTTGTTTGGACAAACTAAACGCAATGCGTCTTGAATTAATGTTCCGCCATATTTCAATGTTCCAAACAGCCTTAGAAAATAAAGCAGGTACTCACGCAGGAGCTGCGTAAACCTAGCTGATTTCCCACGTGCTGCTATGACACACGTGATCTCACCTTACCGCATATTATCTATTTCTATGGAAAAAAAACGATGAGTCGGAAGGATGGGGGGGGGGGGGAGTTACCGAAAGCTGAAAACAAGGATGTACGAATAACTCGCTTAGTACTTGAAAAAATGCATAGAACAACAATTGTATCACAGCAACAACAATAGTTTAACAAGATTGGTTCTATAACATTTTATGATCCAACAAAAATAAGATAATAAGGAGATATATTTGAACTTTCCTGCTCCAAACCCCCAAAATTCTGTGTCCGATTTTCTCAAATCACAGATATGATTTTTAGAGTAGAATAAAACGGTTTAATGCTATAGATCAAAAGAACATTTTCGAAACAAGAACGTAAAACCTTAATTGACGATGTCATCGCTCAATGAATTTGCATGTATCTCGCATAACAAAGGTCCCATGGTAACAATATTTAGAATTTAAGCTTAGAATAACGAAGTTCATGTTTTATTGGCTTACTGTTATTAGGACATGAGTAGGAGTGGGGGGTTTGCTGAAGGCTGGAAAATAAAAAATTACAAATATCTCGGTTAATATTCAATATAGAGAAAACATTTACATAACAACATTTATAGAACATTACATTTGCAATAAGATTGATACTTTGCAATATTTCGATTCGATGAATAATAACGAAGAAATTTTGAATTTTTGAAATTCTCCGCCTCCCCCGGTCCTATTTCAGCATATAACTCTTATATATCGAGTTAGGTAACGAAAACGATAATTGCAACTGCCAGGGTGGTAACAGACACACACACGCGCGCGCGCGCGCACACACACACACACACACACATTTATATATATATATATGAGAAGTATTCCTGAATATAAATTTACTCCAGAAAGACAGAGCTGTTATTCTATTCCAAATGCCACCTTGTGAAATATTAAGTTTTTCTCATTTTATAATGTTATAATAGTTTTACTTAAAACGGATAGGTAGCAGGTGTAATTAATGCTTTTAATTATTAATTAATATGAATAAGATGATGTCCTACAATTTTGAACTCAAGAGTATATCAAGTATTAAAACTCAATCTGACTTTGCCTTTGGTTTTATTTACTTCGATTTGGGAAGGTTTGAAGGAGTTTTTGTGTAATCAATTCTATTTGACCAAACCCAATAATTATGTTTTGAAAATATGGCCTATTTCAACTTTACTTAACTAATCTATAGCGGAAGGTTTACAAAAGAAAGAAAACGCCAAATGATAATTAAAAGCAATTTTATTCCTCTACTAGTTTCGCGTCCATATGACGCCTCACCAGGAGAAATTCTATAACACAAATGCAACTAAACTAACGGCTACTTCTTTCTTTAATACCTTCCACTGCAGACCAGTCGGGGAATGGCTTACAAAGCGTGGCGGTTCAAGTCAGCTGATTTATATAGATACATCACGAAATAAAATCGATTATCCCTAATGAAGTTTAGTATAAATCGTAAAAGAGAAATTAACTATCACTTTAAAGTTTCTTATAAATTAAAATATCTATTATTCTCATGTTTTATCTTAGTTTTCCTATTGATCACATTTTTTTTTTGTGATCTGCATATATAATTTATATAATAAAAACTCAATGAAATACAGAACAGTCATATGTGCATGAAATAACCATGGAATTAGTTCGGTTAGCTTTCGAAATTTTAATTGGTTGTATTGGTATCACTTATTCAGCTAAAGAAACACACATGCCTTAGAAGGTGGGGGCTTTTAAGAGAGTTTAACCCATAATAAGTACTTGGAAGAGTGAACTTGTAAATTAGATTGATTCACTCCCTAAGGGAAGGTAATGTTGTTCTGAGCATTAATATTGAACAGTTTGGGCTGTTTTTAAAGTGGTACCGTCTGAGGTCTACCTGGAGCCAGCTCGAATCCACCTTCTCGCCGCACTTTCTACGAAAAGGTTTACCTGCATCTTCCCGATGACATAATTCCGAAGGTTCTGCCTCCAGGTATCAGACTTACTCGAGAACAGCCTGGAGCTCAACATACAGTCTGCCCCTAAGAGCCCTTGAAAAAGTCGGTCACGGAGGGGTAGCGTAAACTAAGCAGATTTCCCACGAAATTGCGTTTATCTCAAGACGTAAAAGTTCAATGACAACAATATTTGGTATTCAGGCTTCAAATGATATGCTTCATAATATAACACCTTACTGTCAATATGACATGAGTAGGAGTGGGGGTTTACTGTTGACCGAAAATCTAAATCTAAAAAATGCAAATATCTCAGTTAATAAGCAAGATAGAGCAAAAACGTACATTAAAATATTTATTTGAGCATTATATTTGCAATAAGGTTGGTTCTATAAAATTTTTCGTTCGGACGTATAGTAACGGAGATATTTCAGAAATCCCCCCGTTAACCCCCCCCCCACAGGTCCTATTTCAGCCATAAACGAACTTGATATTTTTTTTACATAAAACGATTAAATACCGAGTTTGGTAACGATTAAACAAAAATTGCGACCGCTAGAGCGTTAACAGGCAAATATATATAGTTTTGAACGGATCTCATTTTCCTCATCTCCTGGGTAGGATCGATGGACATTTGAAGATTTTTTTCGAAAATCGCGTCATAAGTACGACATCAATAGCTAATTTCCCTATAAGGAAATGTGTGTGTACTCGGATGAGTACAAGAGGTGGATTACTAAAGGCTGAAAACAAGGAAGTAAGAATAACTCGGTTATTAGTTCAGCTCCGAAAAATGTACAGAACAGCAATTAGTTCCGATTTCAATCCATAACTAATATAGTCTATGGTGTTGTCTGAAACGGCCAAATCTCCAGTATGTTATAGATTAAGCAAACATTTTCGAGACAATAAGCTATTATCTTAATTTATGACATCACATAACGAATTTGCATATAAATCTTATAATAAAGGTCTTTTGATAACAATATTAAGTATTTATGCTTAGAATAAAGTGGTTCATGATATAACAGCTTATTTTCAGTATGAAAAGAGAAGCCATTACAGACCAAAAAAGGCTGCTTTATTTAAGTGGCTATTGAATTGAGCCACGATGTTGAATTCCAGGTTGTGTTTAAAAGTCCAACCTCGAATCTTGACAACAAACACATCTCAGTAGAAGTTAGCAAGCACTTCGGATCCTCGAATTACTTTACGTAGTATTTACAGGCTACACCTGGCAATTGGTCTTGTGGACAGGTAAACCTGATTTTCACGTGAACATGGGAATAAGAGGGTCACAAGGGCATGCAGTGGTTTACCATTGCCTTCTGCATCATATTATCCAGCAATGAAGGCATCATGAGGAAAATTCCATTTACACCAGTAAAAGCACGAGTGAGATAATTAGAATTGAAGCCAGAGTTGTTAGATAGCCATCCCTCTATACCCTGTTGCATGCATAAGCTGACTAATGATAGACTATTAGCCAGTATAAGTATGAAGGCTACAACTATAATCTAAACTCCAGTCTTACCCCAATGACATGTTTTGAGTGAGAATTCTATTATACTAGCTATGGACGTCTAGTATAATAGAAAAGTCCGTGACGCAGGGGCTGCGTAAACTAAGCAAATTTCCCACGTGAAGTTTAATAATGTATAAATCTACATTAAAAAAAAATTATATATTGGTAACACAACACCACCATGAACATTAAGCGAATAAATACAAACGGAAATATGAAATCTTTCAGTCAATTTCAATAACCAGCCAACGGGAAGCGTCTGAAATGAAAACAAACAGGTCTGCCAACATCTCACTGGAAAGGAAAACAATGATTGAAATATATCAAAATATAACATACCCATTAATTTTAATGAAAACTTTTTACTAAATCTAATACTGTAATTTATAATGAATCAGAATAGTTTTTATCTCAATCAATCAAATTTTAGTAGCCGAAGAACATAAGGCGGGGGGGGGGGTATCAGAACATAGTTCCATGTGTCTCGTATAATAAAAGTCTATTGAAAACATTATTTGGTATTTAAGCTTCAAATAACTGAATCTTTCTTTTTACATAAAACGACTAAATATCGAGTGTGGTAACTATCAGACAATAATTGTGACCGCTAGAGCGGTAACAGACAAATATACATACAAACAGTTTTGAACGGACCTCATTTTCTTCATCTCCTTGGTAGGATCCATGGATATTTGCAGAACAATTCATGAGTACGATCTCAATAGCTGATTTCATTTGAGGGAAATCTGCTAAAACGCAAGCATCTCAACCATTGCCATATTTCATATAAATATAAGTGGCTCTAAAGCTGATAACTTGCGCTAGTATACAAGAGAGGAAAAATTGATTTAAGACATTCATCTTGAATGAAGCCCAAACTCCGGAGTAGTAACACTTATCACTTCATCACTCCTTGCCACAATTGCACCAGGAGCATTCATTCCTCCTAAAAGAACATAAATTTCACTCATGACAAATAATCGGCAGTCGGCACTAAATTGGCTAAATACAAGTTATAAAATCGATTCGAAATCATTCGCCTCATAAATACGGGCATCAAGAAGTCTAATGGGGGGGTAGAAATATAAAAGGCAGGTTAGAAATGCTCTACTGCATCATGAAAAAATAATCTGCAACCATCTTTCCAATTTGATTAAGAGGCCTGCAGTAACGGTGAAAGTGCTGAAAATCACAGATAATAGCGCTCCAATAACAGCTTCTCCCTCTCCGCCTGCGAATTAAAATAATACTCCGGTCATCACCTCATTTCTTTTTTTTTATATATATATATTCTTGGTATAGTGTAAAAGCGGCAGTGGCCATGCGCATCGCCTCTCTGATAGCTTTATGCATTTATTCATTTAATACAGATTACTGTTCTTATTGTTTATTATCGACACGTAAGGTTACAATTTTGCGAAACGCTTCCCAAGTCCATAACATTAACTATAATGATGTGTCCCCGTGAACTACAGTGGGAAATGAAATGCATTAAAATAAGGGTAGTGGGACCTCGTTTTTTTCTGAATTTCAATTTGGCTACAAAAAAAAAAACACAGTTTCGCCAGCTTTGAAGTAACTGAAGGGACAAAATTTTGAGAACCTAAGTTAAGCTCAGTCCAAAAAACGATATTATTAGTGGCCAAGTATAAACTTAATTTTATTGCAGAAAGATAGTTAATCACTTGCAAACAAAAAGGAGCACAAACCACGAGTGGAGTTCAAGCTACAGAACCTCCCGACGAGAAGAAGCAGTACTCAATAGATTTAGAATTGGTCAAACCCTGATAAAACACATATACCTCATGATGAAAACTGGTCGACCGGTTTGTGAGGAATGCAATAAAGATTTGACGATTAATCAATAACTGACTGAATGTCAACGAAGACATTAAGCATACCATAACTTTGGCTTACCTCACAATATACTGAATTACTTCATGACTATAGCCAATATATTACCAATATTTTTATCAGAATTCCCTTGAGCGAAATCAGCTATTGCTGTCGTACTCATCGCGATATTTTCGAAACTTTTCTTCAAATGTCCTTCGATCCTACCCAGGAGATGACGAAAATGAGGACTGTTCAAATTTGTTTTATATATATATATATATATATATATATATATATATATATATATATATATATATACTAGCTAAGGTACCCGGCTTCGGCGGGAATTCATTTGAGCCGGAATGATGATGGTATTTTTTCGGCAAGACTTTACTTTGCACAATATTGTGACATTTCCCCGTTTCAGTGTTTAGGGCTAGTACCCGTAGTTGGTTTGGAATAGAAAATGAAATATCACGAATTTTTCTTTCAGGCCTCCCTTATAATCCCCACTCCCGTTATTAACTAAACTTTTTAATATAGCTTATAACCATTTAAGAATTAATGCTAATTTATATATTCCGAGTTTTGTTGTAATCGGTTCAACAGTTGGTGTCCAATAAAATAGTTGACTCCCGCTTTAGCTTTTAGTGTATATCTCGTTTATAATTTGTTATACAACAAAAGTGAATATAATAAAAGTTACTTTAAATAACAAACTAAACAACTTTTGTCATGTGCATATTTGCAGAAAAACCAATAGAAAACGAAATACCACTATTTTTATATAAAATAGTCCGTCCCTAGAAATGTTGGTATGGCTTGTGTTAATGAAAGCATTATTGCTAATACAAATACCGAGTTTTATTCATTTCGGTTGAGTCTCTTGTGTGCCAAATAAAATTGTTGACTCCCGCTATCATCTTTAGCGTATTACGCCTTTATACTTCGGTATACGACGAAAGTGTATATAACAAAAGTTAATCTAAATAACAAAATAAACAACTTTTGTTATGTTCATATTTGCCGAAAAACGAATAGAAAACGAAATATCGTTATTTTAAATTAAGCCGGGTACCTTAGCTAGTATATATATATATATATATATATATATATATATATATATATATATATATATATGCATATGCATATACTTATATTAAATTTATTTGTGTACAGGTATTGTACGGTACTTCTAGACATCGCCTACTGTACATAAAATATCATCTTCTATGGTTAATTCGAGAAGGAAATGTGTCTGTTATCGCACCAGCATTCGGAATTATTATTTGATCGTTACCAAAAGAAATATCAAGTTCGTTAATGACTGAAATTGGACCAGTGAGAATAGGGGGGGGGGCGGCGTTTCGAAAATTCAAAATATCTCGGTTACTGATACGTCCGATAAAAAAGTTATATAGCAAAGTATATATCTTAATCAAGTAAGCATATCAATTTCTTTCTCTCTATGAATATTGTTGTATAAATGTATTGAAAAAATACAAATGATTATTACATTTTTTTTTTTACATTACATTTTTTTTCATTTCTTGACTAGTTGACGCCTTATAAAGAGAAATAGAACACTAACCGGTGACATACGTCAATGTACTAAAAGACGCCCAAAACTTTTCCTATGCACTGCACATACGTTTACGCTGAAATTAGTTACAATGCAAATAATTCTTTAAACTGTTCCTTATTCTAAAATACAAAATTAAATATATTTAAAACGAACGTTATTTGAATTTGCCTAATAATATGGTTCATTTGTAGAATGATACGAGTTTTCCACAATAAGGGAACATATTAATAAATAAAGTAAAATAAAAACCAAATAGGGTGTGTAAAAAAAATATTTTTACTCGAATCACCCGTGATACTTACCGTTATACCACAAAATAATTTAAAGTTGCTTACTTCTAACCTATCGAAATTTGCTAAATACTACACTTTTCTATTCCAATCAGGTACTTACATATTCATAAACAGTTCTGGAATTCATTCTCAAGGTCTTTATGAGAAAAAACCATGATTAACGCTACACAAAAGACCACGTTCCGAAAAATGATTGGAATCCTCTAGCCTCGCAAAATGTTTCAAAACACGTTACACTCTGATCTATTGACCCAATTTGTTTCGCCCTGAAACGCCTGTCGGGCTTGGGAGAAATATTTATGGGAGACCACCGCGGAAGGGAGACTTTCTTGCTAATGTGCTCCAAGATCTTTAGTTTCCTTTTCTGGAATGTTGTAAATACAACCACTGTTTTAGGTGGATTAAGATGGAATCCGTTTTCATTTTTATTTATATAATAACAAGGCTAATGAGAATTGATAAGGAGCGATTTACTCCACTTTCTTTGATGGTCCGACGTATTATTTAAACGAATGAATTTTTGGACAGGCCATAGATTTCTTTTTTGACTTTTAGAAATACTGCTTAGTTCCGTAGAATATTAATTTTTTTCTTTAGTAATATTTAAAGTATATTATATACACTTTCAGATTTATTAAGATTAATAAGTTTTAACAATCTTCTTTTTTTTTTTATTTAGCATACTGAAAAGTAAAGAGTATGTTGCTAGTACCCTCTTATTTTTTGGAGTTTTGAAAATGTTCTTAAAACGTGAGGTATGATTCATATTGGGAGTGAAGGGAGATGAAAGATCTGTCAATCCTTCAAAAATTTTATTATGAAACCTTAACTTTCATAACTCCCTCTTCAGTGCAATTAACCGTAACACAAATGAAATCCGATAAATACAACACTAAAACATTTATCGTTAAATGATATAAATTCATAAATAAATGCTTTATTTTATTCCTGTCCATTAAATTTATAAATTTCAAATGTTATATAATTATTTTATTTCGTACGAAAGAAATAGCTGATTTCTTTGATAGGTCTGAAGACGATAATATGAATCACTGAAGACCTTATTAATAAAACAAATTGTGTTATATTAGTCTGCATTTAATGTACTATCTGCATTAGAAATCAAAATACATCTCTAATAAGAAATAAGTCAAAGATATAAGTATATTATCGAAAGTATGAAAATGCTCCTCTCATTTTCATTATTCGAAATTTTAATAATAATTTTGACAATATATATGACAATATTTTGTGATGATCCTGTTTTCTGTCATTTTATTTGGAAGTTTTTGTAGCGTCATCAGAACCATAGTAAATTATTTGAGGGTAAGTAATCATAATAAGATCATGTATACACCAATTAGCTAAAATGAGAATTTTCTATATCTCTGTACATTTAATAGGAAACCGAAAAAGAAGGAATTTATAGTTATATTTCCGATGGTACATGAGTGAAAAGTTTTAACCACAGAAGAAACGTGATTCAACTTTCCAGATACCGGGTCCCTGTGAGAGAACTCACTGGCCAAGAAGATATTCGTAAAACTTAATTTTTAAACAGTTTGTTTACATAGAGTACTTAAAAATTAACAAATAGAGATTATAATGTGTAAATGATGACAACTCAGATAGTATTATATATATATTGCATAAATGAACCCTGCAGATCTGCCCAGTTTACGCAGCCCCAGAAGTTATAATATTTTTCCAAACTTTATCATTCTTTGTCCTAAAACAAAATGAATATAAATAAAACTGTTCATTTGTTACTATAGGTGTAACAATATTTCAGTTATATTACTATTTTACATTGAGCCTGGCTGAACGTTGGGAAAAGCTAATATAAAGAAAATTAATTATTTAAATTAAAAATATTTAAGTGGCAATAAAATGAATTAAATAAATTATTTGGACATAATTAAATGCATAAAATATTTTAATTCTTATTTTGATGGATTTGAGAGTGCACATGTGTACATATTTATTAAGGTATTATCTGATTTTAACTATATTTTAAATTAATTAAATTATGTTTTTATAAGTTTATATGATTGACTGTGATTTTAATATTTATAAACGTTGACATTTTCTAAGACTGATTTTAGTAATTTTATTTAGGTTAAAACATTTCAAATGTAATTTTCTTTTATATATCACATGGCCTTAAACATGTTTCTTTGTTGTTTTATTGTTAGCACCTCATTATGGCACGTTAGTGCTGAAACGCCATGTGTTTTAATAAAGAAATTGGTGGAAAGACTTCCTGTTATTAAGACCTGTTTCCCAGATAAAATATTTGTTTAGAATCTAATTAATTAGCAAGATAAATTAATCAATTTTCATCAGCATGCGTCATTTAATAAGTGATTCTGACCCCCAGTTTTCACCGAAAGAAGAACTACAACATCAAAGAATCTAATCATCTTGTTATATTTTTCACCTTGTTCAAATAATTTACTACCAAATTTATCTCTGTTTCATTCTAGAGTTTGCCTCTTGTTCAAAATTAATAAAGAAAAGCCGCTCCTAGTCATCGCCCATTTTGACCTTATATTCCCCATTCATGCTTCGCCACATATATTAACTCAATGTGACTTCTGTTCCAATTAAAAAGGACCTTCCATCTAATAAATCTAAAATTCCAGAAAATGAAAAGATAACTCATGTGGATTAAAACATAATCTTGTTAATAGCCATTGGCTTCATAAAATTAATTAGAATTCCTGATATTTTTAATGTGCTAGATACTATTGATATATTTCATGTCATTAGTAATTCTTCATTTTTGTTTTATTATTTCAGGATAAAGATATTTCATCTAAAGTATGATTATAATTAATGGTTTTTTTTTTTTTTTGACGAATTGGACTGCATTTGTTGACTGTTTTGTTTGTCAATAAGAATCAAGGAGGATGTCTGTTTTATATAAATATAGCTCAGATACCCGGCTTCGCCCGGGAATTTATTTGAGGCTGAATGGTGATGGTATTTTTTAGCAGGCTTTACATTGCACAATATTTTGACATTTACCCGTCCCAGTGTTTAGGATTGATACCCGTCGTTGCCGGTGATTTGCTAATAATAGAATTATTTGTTCGATAATTCTTCACAGTCTTCAATATTTTTATATTGCCTGTCCCTTATACATGTAAATATGGTGATTTTTTATTTCAGGCCTCCCTTATAACCCCCCTCCCGTTCGAGCCTAAAAATTTTAATATAACTTATAATTATGGAAGAATTAATGCCAATTGACATACCGAGTTTTGTTAAGTTTGGTTCAGCCGTTATTGCCCGTTAAAGTTTTAACGTATAACTCATTTACACTTAGGTATACGACAAAAGTGTATATAACAAAAGTTACTCCAAATAACAAAATAAACAACTTTTGTTATGATTATATTTGCGGAAAAACCAATAGGAAACGAAATATCGCTATTTTTAATTTCAGGCTTCCTTTATAACCCACACTCCTGCCCGTCCATAGAACTGTTGGTATGGCTTATTATAATAAAGGCCTCACTGCTAATACACATACCGAGTTTGGTTTAGTTCGGTTGAGTCTTTTGTGCCAAATAAAATTGTGGACTCCCGCTATAGTTTTTAGCGTATAACTCATTTATACTTCCGTATACGGCAAAAGTGTATATGACAAAAGTTACTGTAAATAACGAAATAAACAACTTTTGTTATGGGCATATTTGCTGAATAAGCAATAGGAAACGAAATATCGCTATTTTTAATCTCAGGCCTCCCATATAACCCCCACTCCTGCCCGTCCCTAAAAATGTTAGTATGGCTTTTTATAAGGAAGACGTTAGTACTAATTCACATACCGAGTTTGGTTTAGTTCGGTTGAATCTTTTGTGCCTAATAAATTGTTGACTCCCGCTATAGTTTTTTAGCGTATAACTCATTTATACTTCCGTATACGGCAAAAGTGCGTATAACAAAAGTTACTCTAAATTACAAAATAAACCACTTTTGTTATGTGCATATTTGCCGAAAAACCAATAGCAACGAAATATCGCTATTTTTAATTTCAGGTCTCCCTTATAACCACCACTCCTGTTTGTCTTAGAGAATATTAATATAGCCTAAAGTCTAAGTTGGGCTAGTAGTAATATACATACCAAGTTTCATAAAATTCGGTTCAGCCGTTTATGCGTGAAAAGGTAACAAACAAACAAACAAATAAACAAACAAACAAACAGACACCAAAGAAACAAAATGCTGTTATGGTGTCTATGACATGTGAAACGAAAAGTTATCGTGAAATTTCGCGAAAAAAATCAATGTACAGACAGAGGTTACAATTTTATATATATATATAGATACATCAATAACGGGTTTGTATCTATGTTACAAATAAATGTAAACCAAAAACAAATTTGAAAGACTCCTGTAATGTAGTCATGATTTTCAAAGTCGCTGCACTTATGGAAGTAACACGTCTTACAAGGTTAACAAACTAAAATAATAGTGTTTCAGTTTGAAACAATTGAACTTTAGAAAACAGGCCATCGAAGATAAAAGAAGCCTCAGTAGATAACTAATTTATATATATACACAAATAATTAGCCTGATAAATGGACATCATCTCAAAATCTGTGACAATTATGAAGATGAAAATGAACACCCTCCAAAAAAAAAAAAAGGGCGGCACGCAGGGGCTGCGTGAATTAAGCAGATTTCCCACGTGCGCCACGTATTTGCATTTATCTCAAAACTTAAAAGTTCAATGAGAACAATACTTAGTATTTAAGTTTCAAATAAAGTGCTTCATAACATAATAGAATATTGTTAATATGAGATGGAGTGGGGCTTTACTGAAGACCGAAAACTAAAAAATGCAAATATCTCAGCTAATAATAAAGATAGTGAAAAAATGTAAATAATAGTTATTTATTATACAATTGACGAAAGTAGACCATTTTACAACTCGAGTGAAACGTTTACCCACACGAGCGAAGGGAGTGTGGTAATTTCACGAAAGTTGTAAATTCTACTTTCGTCACGAGTGTAATATTAATTTTTTTTCTGTAATAGTGTAATACATGATCAGATCTAACCAGAATATGAACAAAATTAGGATGTTGTGAAGATTATGGTATGTTGTTGGTAGGTTATAAGCATGGTTGTGAAAGGTTATAAGCATAGTTATAAAACAACTAGTGATGATTGTGAAGTAGTGCAGTTATAAACAAGTGCAGGTTATAAACAAGGAAGGTAGTTACTATTATATTTAAATTTTAAAATATATTGATTATTTCCACCAATAATTCATTCACATTTCAATTTATTTTGTTAAAATAAATTCTTACAATGTTAAGAAACATTAAAAAGCATTTAATTTCCAACTTCAAATTATGTTTTAATGTATACTTATTACTAATTAAGAAGGCAATTCACTTTCTTCACTTGTGAAGAAAGTGATTACTTTCTTCACTCTATTGCAAAATGTTTCACTTTCTTCACTCATTTCAGTTTAGTAATGTTAACATTATTCAACAATTACAAAAAAAAAAACATTTATAGAACATTACATTTGCAATAAGATTGGTTCTATACAATTTTTCGATCCGACGCATAATAACGGAGATATTAAGAATTTTCAAAATTCTCCCCCACTAAACCTCCCTCCCCCTGGTCCGATTTCAGCCGTTAACGAACTTGATCTTTATTTTTGTATAAAACAACTATATATCAAGTTTGGTAACGAAAGACAAAAATTACGACCGCTAGAGCGGTAACAGACAAATACACACACACATATATATATATATATATAGATCCATATATAGAGTTTTCAACGGACCTCATTTTTGTCATCTCCTGGGTAGGATCGATGGACATTTGAAGAAAAATTTCGAAAATCGCGTCATGAGTACGACCTCAATAGCTGATTTCCCTTAAGGGAAATCTGCTAAAATGGAATGGAAGAAATAATATACAGAACAAGAGTTGATGGCCTTGTTAATCTTTATTTTACGGTTTCTAGCTATATAGAATTATTCTAATTTGTTTCCATCTCTCAAATGACATTTCCGTTGCTCAACATTGTCTCTGACTAAGCTAATACAATTTTTCATGAAAAAGGCAACCTGTAGATGCCTCCTTTTCTTTTCTTCTGATGGCTTCTCATATTGTCCATTCGACAGGCTGTAATATTCCACTTTACATCATGCCCCACAACCAAAATGTCAGGAATTGCATAAATGAGATATCTTTCTGTGTTGTAATTGAAATCTATTAATGTTATTAACTAATTTAGAGACCGAATATATGGAACTCTCCCTTTCTATATCAAAAATTATGACTCACAAGACTGATGATGCCCGCATATTGTCTTTTTTGGGCTTAGCCTCCATCTGATCAATATGTCCGTGCAGTCTGGAAGGTGTTCCAAATTAGAAAGGAAATCGAGCAGCGCCTTATTTCGGCAGCCACGAAGTATTGGAGTTGCGTCATTAATTGCGTTCGTGTTAGAACTTGTACAGTATTAATTTTGTGACATCTAATGGAGTTCGGTTATGTCTGGTCCATAATATAGCGCCAAAAAAGGCCAGCTGATTAGATCTATAAGCGATGTTGATTCATAATTGCAAATGCAGAAGCACACAAACACATCTGTACGAAAAAGTCCGTCATGCAGGGGCTGCGTAAACTAAGCAGATTTCCCACGTGAAGTTTTACAATAGAGAAATTTCACGAGAGCCGTGCAGTTAAGGAAACGGCCGAACTAGCTTTTGGCGGGAAACTCACTCGTCCGTAAGCCACTCAGATTTTATTAAAATGGAACTATCTCAGTTAATATTCTAGATAGAGAATATATGTACATTACAATATTTATAGTAAATTTAATTTGCAATAAGATTGATTCTGTAATATTTTTCGATCCGACGTGGCTATGTTCGGAGAGCTCTGGCGGCCGTTTTCGTAACTATTCGTCCCACGTATATAGGTTTAGAGGTTTCTCACTACTACAGCTGTTATTAGGCAGATTTCTCTATTGTAAAACTTCACGTGGGAAATCTGCTTAGTTTACGCAGGTCCTGCGTGACGGACTTTTTCGGTTGTAGAGTTGAGAACATTAGTAAATGAAACTTCAAATTGTGCCATCTTTAAAAATAATGCGCCTCCAATTTTTATTAAATCATTGTAATGGGGCTCAGGTTAGCCATGCGAGGTAATGCGTTGGTATTAATCTCACGTTGTAAACCAAGAGTGCCGAGTTCGATGCCCACCTGGGCATAGGAATTTATTTAGTGACGGATAAATTATTTCCTTTGCCCAGGCGGGAATCGAACTCGCCACTCTAGGTTTACCATGTGAGATTAAGGTCAACGCATTAACTCGCATGGCTAACCTGAGCGCCATTACAATGATTTAATAAAAATTGGAGGCGCATTATTTTTAAAGATGGCACACTTTGAAGTTTCATTGACTAATGTTCTCAGCTCTACAACCGTAAAAACATAATACTACCTAAGATGCTGCCTAACTGATAATTTTAAATGCGAACGCAAAATTAATGTTCAAATTAACAATTCTTAGTAATGACATATCAGCGATCCAAATACAAATCAGACATAAAGATTCGATGTTCAATCTAAAGATTATAGCTCCGTGCGAAAGCATGTCGAATGAGGGGGCTACGTAATATAAAGAACCAGTTCCCAGATGATAGTAAAAGTCGAAATACTTTTCCATGCTGGAATCACTCTCATCGCCGAAGCAAAACTTTCTTTAAGGAAGGTCATTATCTACTGAAGCACAGTAAATGGAGTACGTGTAAGTGCACGTGTGCGTTTTACTCTACATTCTGCCTTCAAGTATTGCAAGCCCCAATGTGCATGACTCATTGACAAGAATCATCCTACAGCCGTTTGTAACTTATAACGACTGACATATTACTTAAATTACATTAAAATTTTATCAGGCTTGGTAAAAAAGCTCAGGATTCTTGAATAGCTAACATTGTCCCTGTATCTATAATAAAAGTCCTTCACGCAGGGGCTGCGTCAAATAAGCTGATTTCCCATGTGTTAGTATGAAGTACTGCATATTTTAGCAGATTTCCCTTAAGCGAAATCAGCTATTGAGGTTGTACTCATAACGGAATTTTCGGAATTTTTCTTCAAATGTCCATCGATCCTACATAGTAGATGACGAAAATGATATATATCTTTCTATATATATATATATATATATATATATATATATATATATATATGTCTGTTAGCGCTCTAGCGCTCGCAATTTTTGTTTGAGCAGGACCAAACTCGATATTTAGTCGTTTTATATAAAAAGTAAGATCAAGTCCGTTAACGGCTGAAATCGGACCAGCGGGAGGGGGTGGGGGTTTAGAGGGGAGGATTTCCGAAAATTTGAAATATCTCCGTTACTATACGTCGATTGTACAGAATCAATCTTATTGCAAATTAAATTTACTATAAATATTGTTATATACATTTATTCTCTATCTTGAATATTAACCGAGATATTTGCATTTTTATGAAGTTAGTGGTCGGGTATAGTTCGGCCAGTTCCGCCAGTACTCGGCTCAGGTGGAAGCTTCTTCTAACCTTACCTTCATTACTTTGTGAGATTTATGCAAATACGTTCTGTTCATCCGCACCCCCCCTTCTTTAGTTCTTGGACTACTAAAATTTGAGTTATTAAAATATAAATTATTCTTACAATTCAGAAGCCGTTTCAGTTGGGAATTTATTTTAATTAACTGAAAGATTTCTCATTACAGTTTGTATTTAATCACGGTGGTATTGTGTTACCAGTATGCAGATTTGTCCATTGTAAGACGTCACATGGGAAATCTGCTTAGTTTACGCAGCCCCTGCGTGACGGACTTTTTTAATTTCTAAATGAAAATCATCCTCGATATTTCGCCGTTTCAGTCAACACTAAAGATTATAATTTTTATTGGCGGAAATCGAACCTAGAATAAAGGAGATTTAGAGGAGGGGGAGGGGAGGTTCTAAGATACAAAATATCTCCGTTTTTATGAGTCGGATCATAAAATTTTATAGAACCTATCTTATCAAACTATTGATGTTCTACAATTGTTATTCTATGCATTATTTTGTAACTCGATTATTAAGAGAGTTATTCGTATTTTCATGTAATCCACCCCTTCAAAAGCCCCTCCTCCTCCTACTCATTGGTTATTTACATATAAATAGAGAGTACGTGACCTGATGAGATCACAAGCGTGTTATAGCAGCACAGGGGAAATCTGCTTAGTTAACGCAGCCCCTGCGTGACGGCCTTTTCATAAATAACCAACTCTAAGAGCTATACATAATGATTGATTCTTAAAACTATTATCAAAAAACGTTCAGGTACTTCAAAATGTTTCACTGAAGTAATCTGTATAGCCGTTAGACCGAGATAACATTTTTTAGAAACATGTAGTTATTTATTGGTGTCCACAATAGACAACTTCGGCACTCCGCAGGTTATTTACAGATTACCAATTTTTAGCAGATTTCCCTTAAGGGAAATCAGCTATTGAAGTCGTACTCATGACGCGATTTTCGAAATATTTCTTCAAATGTCCATCGATCCTACCCAGGAGATGACGAAAATGAGGTCCGTTCAAAATTATATATATATATATATATATATATATATATATATATATATATATATATATATATATATTTGTCTGTTAACGCTCTCGCGGTCGCAATTTTTGTTTTATCGTTACCAAACTCGGAATTTAATCGTTTTATGTAAAAAGGAAGATCAAGTTCGTTATTGGCTGAAATCGGACGAGTGTGAGGGGGGGTTTAGAGGGGGGGATTTTCGGAAAATTCAAAATATCTCCGTTATTATGCGTCGGATCTAAACATTGTATAGAATCAATCTTATTGCACATTAAATTTACTATAAATATTGTTCTATACATTTATTCTGTATCTTGAATATTAACCGAGATATTTGCATTTTTATGAAATTTGGGCCGATACCGGAATTTGAATTTCCCGCGAAAAGCTAGTTCGGCCCTTTGCCGTAACCGTTCGGCTCTCCTATGGAGATTTCTCCATTGTATAACTTCACGTGGGAAATCTGCTTAGTTAACGCAGTCCCTGCGTGACGGCCTTTTCATAAATAACCAACTCTAAGAGCTATACATAATGATTGATTCTTAAAACTATTATCAAAAAACGTTCAGGTACTTCAAAATGTTTCACTCAAGTAATCTGTATAGCCGTTAGACCGAGATAACATTTTTTAGAAACATGTAGTTATTTATTGGTGTCCACAATAGACAACTTCGGCTCTCCGCGGGTTATTTACAGATTACCATTTTTTTCTTAGCTCAGGGGATTGAGGTTTGCATCTGGTATTTCTGATTAAATTAATTCCTAGTGCACACGCGGACATCGAATCCAATATTCTATTTTTACGAAGTTGGTATTAAAGACAAAGGTCTTAACTCACTTGCCTAAGCCACGTTTTAGCAGATTTCCCTTAAGAGAAATCAGCTATTGAGGTTGTACTCATGACGGAATTTTCAAAATTTTTCTTCAAATGTCCATCGATCCTACCTAGTAGATGACGAAAATGAGGTCCGTTCAAAACTGTATATATATATATATATATATATATATATATATATATATATATATATATATATATATATATATTTGTCTGTTACCGCTCTAGCGGTCGCAATTTTTGTTTGATCGTCACCAAACTCGATATTTAGTCGTTTTATGTAAAAAGAAAGATCAAGTTCGTTAACGGCTGAAATTGGACCAGTGGGAGGGGGGGTTTAGAGGGGAGGATTTTCGAAAATTCGAAATATCTCTGTTACTATACGTCGCATCGAAAAATTGTACAAGATCAATCTTATTGCAAATTAAATTTACTATACATATTGTTATGTACATTTATTCCCTATCTTGAATATTAACCGAGATATTTGCATTTATATTAAATTTGGGCCGATAACGGATTCTTGAATTTCCCGCTAAAAGCTAGTTCGGCCCTTTGCTGTAACTGTTCGGCTCTCGTATGGAGATTTCTCTATTGTATAACTTCCCGTGGGAAATCTGCTTAGTTTACGCAGCCCCTGCGTAACGGACTTTTTTTTTTGTTTGTGAAAACGTGATTAATAATGATATAAAATATAATTCATTTGTATTAAATGGAGTCTGATTACAGTGAACATTCTCGGAATCCAAATTTCCTTGAAAAATAGATATGTTCCAGTTTTCTTAGTTACTGTAACACGCTAGTATGTCTGAAATACGTTAAATCTCTATCATATTATTAAGCCATTTAGCTGTGCTTTTCTAATGGGGATTTCCGGTTTCCCCAAGTCCTACAATATATGCTGCACTGCCTGTGCATGTCTGACATCTTTTCCCAATTGCTCCATACTATATAGTCCTTATGGTCACCATGAAGGTCCCATTTTTCTCACAGGAAATGACAAAATAAATAGATTAGCACATTGTTTCATATTTTCCACGCAACTGCATAAGCCCAAGTCGTGCTCCTTAATTATTTTCAGCTGCTTTCGAATTTTCTGTGATTTCTTACATGGAGTTTACTAGGAAGGTTACAATCAGGGGCTTGAAAAATCCTAAGATACTCTGACCAGAATGGACCCTATGGTTTGTGCTCAAGGTAACACAGCATTTATATATCTTGATAACGAACTAATTAAAAGAAGCTGGCGCTTTAACCAGAGGCAGAAAGACCGGTCATTAAAAGAACCCGGACTCGGCCAAGAGAACAAAAAAAATTGACATACAACAAAAAAACTCCAGTAGAACAGTAGGGTTGGTATAGCCCTTAGAAGAAACGTGTGAAGTGGCTAGCCTAGGAAATTAACACGTAGTTAATATATATTTTTTCTTCTTGGCTCCTATAACACGCCCACTCTACGATGAAGAACCTACGGACTATTGAATACAAAAAGCAGAATAAAAAACGAGTAATTGAGGTGTGGGCAAAGGACCGTACGTCTCGGCGTCAAGTTCTCTTTAACATACTGACGAGCTTTCCAAGGATGTTATTATGTTATTGTGCAACACTAAATGTCTTATGGCTCTTCACTTGTAATAACTAATCTGTTTTTTTTAAATTCTCAGCTTGATACTCGAAAAGGTAAATTAATTTTAAAATCTATTCATTACAATTCCAAAACCAAATTATTTTTTAAGTTACGGACGAAAAATATTTCATTTATTTCTACAAAAAGTATTCTAATTGGAATGAATTCATACTCATTGACTTCTTAGTCGAGTTTGTAGGAATACACTCATTGAAATTTCATACTGACATTAAAAAAACTATAAATTACAGGAACAAACTGCACTCAATCATTCTCATTTTTCATTGTTTTTAATATCCATAGATTTACAATATACAATAACATTTATGGTTATATATTACATTCGTTATAAAATTTGTTCAAATCCTATCTATACATATTATAAAATCCATCGATATAAATAGTCGTATCATATTACCACTCTAAAGTTATTGCATACATTTTTTAGTTTATTGGCATGCAAATTTAATTTAAATAATTATTTTTATTTTTTAGGTATCCTATTATTTTAATTATTAATTTTTATTTATTTCGTTTCTATTATTTTAATTATTCTAGATTATATTTCTACAAAATCTTTTTTTAAAACATATGTTATGTTAACAATGCATAAAGAAATACGAGTGATATCTATCGTGGAAATGCAAGGGAATCATATGAAGAGGATGCCACAGAGCAAAAAAATGCCATTTTCCAAGTTACTGGATACAAATAAAATATATTAAAAAAAAGATTAAACAAATTAAATTATTAATTATCAACTAAATCAAATTTGCTGTTTGTAAATAAATTCATGCACTACTGCACTAATAGAGCAAACAATCATTGTCGTGAATAATAATGTCAAGAAAATCAAAATCATTCAAATACATACTTGCATTTCCTTTTAGCAGATTTTCCCCAAGGGAAATCAGCTATTGAGATCAAACTCATGACATGATTTTAGAAAAATCCCTCAAATGTTCGTCGATCATACCCAGGAGATGAAGAAAATGAGATCCGTTCAAAACTGGGCGTGTGTGTGTGTCGGTTAAGGCTTTAGTGGTCGCAATTTTTGTATGATCATTACCAAACTAGATATTTAACCTTTTTTGTAGAAATGGAGAGCAAGTTCGTTAACTGTTAAAATCGGATCAGAGGAAGGGGAAGTTTAGAGGAGGACAATTTTGAAAATTCGAAATATCGTCGTATCAAAACATTGTATAGAATCAATCTTATTGAAAATATTATTTTCTATAAATATTGCTATTCACTTTTTTCTCTAAATTGAATATTTTCCGAGATATTCCCATATTTTAGTTTTCGGTCATGACTAAACCCCACACCTCCTCAAGTCATATTACCAATGAGCTACAATATTATGAAACAATTTATTTGATAAATACCAAATATTGTTCTCACTGAACATTTAAGTTTTGAAATAAATGCAAATATGCGGCGCACGTGGGAAGTCTGTTTTTTCAACGCTGCCCCTGCGTGACTGACCTTTTTTCCTCGGACTAGTGACAGTGTGAGGCCCTCAGCCCTCGAGAAATTAATGAAAGACTTATTGAGTGGTGCGTATAAACGGGATATGTTTTCCCGTGAGACATTAGAAGGATATTAAAGGACTTAGGGTTACCGGGTTTGATAAGGATAGTTATTTAGGCTAAATAGAGTTAAGGATATGCCGGGACAGTACTGGGTGCTCTAATTTCGTCCTTAGCTCCGACGGCTTGCCTCCGACAGCCTCGGGCAACTTCGGAAACCCATAATTCCAACAGGTTTCCAATCAGACCAGTATTAAACACTGTCTGGCAGCCATCTCCTTCTGGCTAGTAACCATAGCAATAGATCACATAATAGATGAAATAATACTCCTGATACGTCTCAAGTAGTGTTTACGAGAATATTTTGAGCATGTAGTGGCTTTTAGGATACCAAAATGTAGGCGTTTAAGTAGTTTCTTTTCTTCTTTAAGTGCTGGTCGTTAACCGACTTCTTTGGAGGTTGGTGTTCCTTTTTTCCTCAAGTAGTGCTCGGTCGCCTCTTCCTTAAGGCTACTAAAGTAATGCGAGTAATAAGTACTTCAAACCATGGGAACCGAAATTCCATTACATTTGCTAGATTACTCTTCAACATAGATTATAACAGATTTTCCTGGCATTCATACATTATTTGTCACAACAAATAAAATAATTAACTTCAAAGTTATGTAAGTAAGGTTGGAAGTTTCGGAATAAAATATGTCACTGCATAAAGAAGCTTGAATAGTTATTACTTCATTATGAGAGGAAAATATTAGCAATAGTTCAAAATATACAGTTAAAAGTGCTCATTACTCCACAGACCACATGCAAGTTTATCAATAACAAGCCTGCATTTATTCTGGATATAGATTATAATGGCAATGGCGGACAGGGATCAGCTGATTGGAAGAAGCCATACTGATTTCTAGTATTGTATTCCCTTAAGAGAAATCAGTTATTGATGTCATTCATCGATCCAACGCAGGACATGACGAAAATGAGGTCCGTTCAAAACTCTGTGAGTGTGCGCACGGAACTCATTTTCGTCATCTCCTGGGTTGAATCGATTGACAATTTCAATAGCTCTCTGGAGGCATGAGCACTTTTGACCGTACATTTTGAAGCAATTTTCCTCTTATAATGAAATAATAACTATTAAACCTTTTTTAATGCATACATATTTCATTCCGAAACTTCCAACCTTACTTACATAATTTGAAGTTAATTATTTTATTTGTTGTGACAAATACTGTATGAATGCCAGAAAAATCTGTTTAAAATAATCTATTACTATCTATTAATCTAGAAGATTAATCTAGCAAATGTAATGGAATGTTGGTTCCCATGGTTTGAAGCACTTATTACTTCCACTAATTATATATATTTGTCTGTTAACGGTCTAGAGGTAGCAATTTTTATTTAATCGTTACCAAATTCTAAAATATTGTATAGAACCAATCTTATTGCAAATGTAATGTTCTATACATGTTGTTGTACGCATTTTTTCACTATGATAATTTTTAATGGAGATATTCCCTTTTTTCAGTTATGGGCTTATTAGTAAATCCCCACTTCTACTCATGTCATTTTAACAATAAGCTCTTATATTATGAAGCACTTTATTTGAAGCCTAAATACTAAATATGGTTCTCATTGAACATTTACTTTTTGAGATAAATGCAAATATATGGCACACGTAGGAAATCTGCTTAGTCAACACAGCCTCTGCGTACGGGCACCATTCTCCAATGTTCACCCTATTAGGGAGTGTGAAGTTAAAAATTTTACTTTGAATACTCATATATGCTAAGACGTATTATCAGATGTAGGCAACTGGAGTGCACGTCACTTTAGTCCTGCTACTTATGGTGATATCTAGCTAGCTTTACCATGCATATGACAAGGCCAAATCCACTGTATTACAGACAAGAATAAAACATTTTGAACATGACACTGAAAATGTCCAAAGCCGTCCCAACGAAGCAGTAACAATGGACTGTTGACGGGACTGGAATATTAGTTTAGTTTACGGGTCCACGATACACATAGTTGAGCGTATTATAAGAGTAGTTCAAACAGTAAAAAAAAAACAAAAAAAAATAAATAAAAAATCACATTGAATTGTTTTTCAGAGCACTTTCTTTCGTGGGTGGAATTGTTTCAGGTTTAACTGGTAAGAGAAATAAATCATAGGTCTTTCTTTTTCTCAAAGGCCAGCCGAATAACACGTAGAAGGGTGTGGACATATTTATAGCGAAAGAACATTAAAAGCCGGTCGAGATGGTAGCATCTCCACCCCATGCCATCATGATTCAGAACAAAGAGGAAGAACCAATTCAGAATACAAAATCAGGTACCTTATTTTAGGGTCTCTTAAACAATATGAATCTACTAACGATACGAGTATTATTTATTTTAGGAATAAAGCTAACATATGAACGAATAAATTTCTTTCTTCTTTAACACTTCTCGTGTGAAAATAATTTCGGAAATTGGCGAGTTGTAATTCAGCTTAATTTATTATGGAGACCAAGCACTGTATTATTTTTAATATTTGTATTATAAGGGTTATCCGATACTCTAACTATTCTGTATATTGAGCAATTGCGAAGGTGCCTGGATGAGAAGCCTTGGTTATGAATACCATTGAAATTGTGTCTTGCATACCTATCAAATCCCTTCTTTAATTACTCGCCGCCTCCATAACTTGAAACAATCTGGAAAAACGGATCTTCTTTCAGAAAAATGCTACACATGTTTTGAGGAAGTTTTTTGGAATGACGGCTCTCAGAGGTTTTCAGATATAATTGCTTTCAAACAAAGCAGTTCATAAGCTTTCTTAATAGACCTCACTGTGCGGTTCGAATCCAATTATCTTGAAGGGGCGATGAAAGTCGATGAAGAAAAGAAAGAAATGTTGGAATGATGAGTAGACTATTTCATTGAAAGTATAGAGGAACCTGGGCTAGGACACCAGCTCTTTGCCTGCTGATCGTTAGTCTTTTATGAATAAAGAATTACATTTATGGAAGATAATTGCAATTATATATATATATATATATATATATATATATATATATATATATATATATATATACATAAACCTCCTCATTTTATTTTTATTATTGTTATTATTTGTACGTCTTATAGTATTTTAGGTCATTCATATTATCACTCATTATTTTAATATATTATTTTCTGAATTTATACCGTTATAAATCTAAAAAAAACTGTTGCAATTATTTTTTTAAAAATAAATATCGGCCACTTGGATGATTCAGCTGTGTCTTCTGCTTCCCAATGTATTTGGTAAGCCCAGGCGTTTATTACTGAATGAAGTTTTTTTCCCTTCTTTTGTAGAGCCTTCAATAAGCAACCTGTTGAAAGCTCTCTAGCACTAAACTAACTACAAAGGGCAATAAATTGACAATCTCGCTTGTACTTCACACCATTGATTTTCATCGATACAGGCCAACAATATGCGCGGAATATTAGCAGATTTTCCTTAAGGGAGATCGTACTCATGACGCTATTTTCGACATTTTTCTTCAAATGTCCATCGATTCTACCTAGGAAGTGACGATAATGAAGTCCGTTCAAAATTGTTTATACGTATATATATATATATATTTGTCTGTTACCGCTCTAGCGGTGGCAATGTTTGTCTTATCGTTACCAAACTTAATATATAATCGTTTTAAATAAAAAGAGAGGGAGAATTTCGAATATTCTTAATATCTCCGTTATTATGCGTTGGATCGAAAAATTTATATAGAACCAATGTTATTTCTATTGTAATGTTCTATTAATGTTGTTCCATAAAGACGTCCATCATATTTTCACTATCGTTATTATTAACAGAAATATTTGCATTTTTTAGTTTTTGGTCTTAAGTAAACCCCTACTCCTCTCTTCCGATTTCAATCGTTAACAAACTGAATCCTTCTTTTTACATAAAAGGACTAAATATCAAGTTTGGTAACTATCAGACAATAATTGCGACCGCTAGAGCGGTAAGATATATATATATATATATAGTTTTGAACAGACCTCATTTTCGTCATCTCCTGGGTAGGATCGATGAACATATGAAGAAATTTTTCGAAAATCGCGTCATGAGTACGACCTCAATAGTTGATTTCCCTTAAGGGAAATCTGCTAAAATGGAATGAAAGAAGTAATATACAAAATAAGAGTTGATAGCCTTCTTAATCTTTATTTTACGGTTTCTAGCTATATAGAATTATTCTAATTTGTTTCCAACTCTCAAACGACATTTCCGTTGCTCTACATTGTACATAAACCCCTACTCCTCCTCATCTCATATTAACAATATGCTATTATGTTATGATGCACTTTATTTGAAGCCTAAATACCAAATATTGTTCTCCGTGAACCTTTACGTTTCAAGTTAAATGGAAATACGTAACGCACGTGGGGAATCTGCTTATTTAACGCAGCCCCAACGTGAAAGACCTTTTTTGGTAACTATGATCGTTTATTTACTAGGTATATGAAAAATATTTTACTCGGCAGAGTTGGTAGGTTTGTTTTCGTTGCACACTTTCAACAGGATACACTTAATGTCACTGATGATATCATCATTTGAGAGCGATTTCGTCAACATTTAATAGTTACAAATATCCAAGATATTGACAGCTATCGTGATTTCCTTAGAAGAGTAAATGATTCACTGACATATATTACTGTTGGTCTGACAGCCGTTTTCTAAAATTACAGCTCAGCTTTCCGAAAGATAATTATTATGATGAGTACTTAACTTTGGGAATTAAACTCTCCAATTCCTCTGATCATTTAAACCTATCAACACATTATGTAATTTCTAATCTATCGCTTAATAGTAATTTATTTCAGATATTCGAACTTGCTACAAGTAGGAAAAGAATCCCCCTCGTCATTTGACATACCCCCAAATAGAACAGACTGTTTACATTGTATATTCAATAAGACATGGTTCTGCATATGACAAATTCTAGCCAATTCCGGAAACTTCTTAACTATGATCGATAGTATGCAAACACAATTAGCTTTAAGGGCTTACATTACTCTCCTTATTTTATGTATTTCCAGTTCTTGAGCAATATCAATTAACGGCAGGTGTTATGCCACTTTTTGGTCAACCCCATTTTCCCAAGTTATCAGACATGCCAGCTCAGGATTTAATCTGAAGAAAAGTCCTGCTGACATTTCATAAACATGTGCTCCAGCATTCCAAGAATTTCCCTTAAGGGAAATCTGCTAAAACTTTGAAGCTCTTAAAATTCTGCAAGGCGATGTAGATGAAGATCCCTATGAGCATTGCAGCTATTATATCTGCTTTGATGATGTTACTCTCATCAGCAAAACTAAATAAAATTCTTGGTCTCTTCTAGTTACAAATGGGTGGTGATCTAACACGTCCCAATGGGTGGTAAATAACACGTCCCAACTTGCAAATAGCAGCATAAAGTGGACGTTGCTAAATAACAAAAAAAGAGATATAAACATATACAAATTTACAATTATTCATACAATCTCTGCAACATAAAAAATTATTTATTAACGTTCACTTCTCGCAACTAAGGCTAACTGGGACGGGTTATCTACAGACTACCACCCATTTCTAGCCAGAGTGGGACAGAGGATTATATTTAATGAATTCCGTCACTAAATAAATTCCTCTGCCCAAGCGGAAATCGAACGCGCAACTCTAGGTTTACCATTTGAGATTAAGGTCAACGCTTTCTCACTAGGCTAACCTAATCCCCTCTGCAACATAAGATTAAGATCATAAGAGAAGTATTCAATACTCTACCTCTTGCATGTCAAGTACCTCCAAATTATTAATAGTTGTTTTCATTCCTGTTGTTAAGCTCGAAGTACCATGCTGAATATGTTACAACCGGTAAAAATCCAGCTTTGTTCTATGTTATTTATTATATGTATAACCGTTATGTTTAAAGAAGACATCTTAGGACACGGACGTGCAGAATAATACTGTTTACTTTATGACAATCAGCACTATATTAGACAATAAATAGACAGATTTCGAGGTTTAATGAGGGAAGGGGTGGTTATTGGTACTTGTTTTGCAGCAGTTCGGTGGTCCGAAAATATATTCTGTATTGAGTGGCACTGTTTAAATACATTCTGCAATAAGTGGATAGAAGAAGATTAAAATACATAGGCTTAGCAGCGTGGTTTGCAGTACTACCTTGAGTGCAGTTGGATTGCAACAACTTTGCTGGAAGTCAACTCAGCTGGACTTCTTAACTAAAAGAGCTCGGATTTCAAACGTACACCATTAAATTTAGACCTTAATGGCAATCTGGAGGTTCACTGGTCTCCGAAACCTAGTGACGATCAGCATGGGTGAACGAACCCAGTTTTGAGGTGCCATTACTCAATTTACATTCTGCAGGACGTATAAAAATGTAATTACTCTATGAATGCGTTATGAGAAAAGCAATCATACGCTTTATGATATATAATATTTTAACTAAATATTCTTAAAACTTGTACTGTATTGCATTGAACGACTTCTTCAATTCCAACTTTCCAACTGTTTAAAACCAATAAAAATCACTGTATCAGTTTTCTAATGAAGAACAGAATTAAATATATTTGTGTGCATGGATACATAGGCAGGTCAAATATCTTGAAATGGTTACTCGTGTCAGTGTGCATAAAATGTCTATTTGCTTATATGAGACTGTATTTTTGGATTGATAAAAACCCATCCAAGTAGCATTATCAAGATACATCATAATTTCTAATTACCTTAGCGCTTCTAATATATTTTATTTTATTGTAGAAACGTATTTGATGTTTTAGACTTCTTAGCTGGGAATCATGTCGCGGTCAAAACTCGGCTGTCTTCAGAAGTGTCAAGCTATTTTTTCACAATATTTCTCCGTTGTTCAAAACACAACTTGAAGCCAGTTGAAACAGATGTGAAATATCGTGAAAAACACATGCCTTCCATACTCAAAAATAATATTTACATATAAACCAAATTAAACTTATCTGTTACGTCGGTTTGCATAATTTTTGCCAGGAATTTTACATCCAACTATGTGCTTAGAATTGGCCCAATTCAGAATATGATATTTTCATTATTAGCCACTCGAATTAATTACAATAATTAAAGATAATGGAGAATAATATTACTAAACGGTAAGCAATTACTGTAATAATCAGAGGTACCCACTAATTTTCGTCGTAGCCTTGTGATCTGAGTCAACATCTTCAATGATGGAGTTGGGTACATTCACAACATTCATTGTTTTGTTAATTTTTTTTTCTCTAATAATGATAACCCTCTGAGATGTCTTTAATCCACGCCTTCAAGACATTTTATTTGGGTACCGTTAGCCGGCCGGCCTCACTAAATTCCTCGAGGAAATCATCAACTATCCCCCGCCCTAGTTGAAACCCCCCACCACAAATTCCTCCAAAATGTTCCAATTAGTTAATGGGGCACTTATTTATTACGGTGAAGCTTCCAAGGCTCTCGGGCAAACCTTGTGACCCGCCGCTCTCACGGCAATTGAGAGGATAGCCCGGAGAAGTGCGGGGATATATATATATATATATATATATATATATATATATATATATATATATATATATACTAGCTCAGATACCCAGCTTCACCCGGGAATTGATTTGAGGCTAAATGGTGATGGTATTATTTTGGCAAGGCTTTACTTTGCAAAATATTTTGAGATTTACCTGTCCCAGTGTTTAGGGTTAACACCCGTTGTTGGCATTTGTTAATAATAAAATTAATTTTTTATGTAAGTCTTCACTGTCCTCCAAATTGTCGTATTTCCCGTCTCCTGTGCATTATGCATAGATTTCAGTTATTAAGGACAAAATATTAACATAGATTTGAATTAATTTTTCCAGGTGAGGTACCTCATAGGTCAAATTGGAATGAATTGTTGAGCATATCAATATATCTACGCAAATTACTTGCTCCACACATTGTTCCTGGAGAAATGTATAAAACAAAAGTTGCTCAAAATAACAAAGTAAAGAACTTTTGTTATGTGCACGTTTGCCGAAAAACAAATAGAAAATGAAATATCGCAAATGTTTACTTCAGCCCTCCCTTATAACTCCCACTCTCGTTCGAACCTAAAAATTTTAATATAGCTTATAATCATGGTAGAATTAATGCTAATTGGCATACCGAGTTTTTTTAAGTTTGGTTTAATCGTTAGCGCTCAATGAAATAGTTGAATCCCGCTTTAGTTTATAGTGTATATCTCGTTTATACTTTGTTAAAAGACAAAAATGAATATGACAAAAGTTACTCTTATTAACAAAATAAACAAGTTTTGTTATGTTCATATTTGCCGAAAACCTAATAGGAAACGAAATATCGCTATTTTTAATTTCTGACTTACCTTATAACCCCCACTCCTGCCCGTCCCTAGAAATGTTGGTATGGCTTGTTATAATGAAAGCGTTAGTGCTAATACACATACCGAGTTTTACTTATTTCCGTTGAGTCTTTTGTGCCAAATAAAATTTTTCACTTCCGCAATAGGTTTTAGCGTATATCTCGTATTCGGTATACGAAAAAAGTATATATAACAAAAGTTACTCTAAATAACACAATAAACAACTTTTGTTATGTGCACATTTGACGAAAAACTAATAGGAAACGAAATATCGCTATTTTTAATTTCAGACCTCCCTTATAACCCCCACTCCTGTTCGTTTCAGAGAATATTAATATAGCCTAAAGTCCAAGTTGGGTTAGTAGTAGTATATTTACCAAGTTTCATAAAATTCGGTTCAGCCGTTTATGCGTGAAAAGGTAACAAACAAACAAACACACACCAAAGAAACAAAATGCAGTTTTGGTGTCTATGACATGTGAAACGAAAAAGTATCGTGAAATTTCGTGAAAAAAATCAATGTACAGACAGAGGTTACAATTTTATATATATATATATATATATATATATATATATATATATATAAAATAAGAAAACGAACTACATTAAAATGCCTTTCAATTATGAATGATAATATATGGTAATATTAGTACAAAAGTCGGATGCTGCTTTAAACACATGTAAAATATATAGAAGTCATATATCAGCTGGCACCTGCCTCGCCTTAGAACAATCGGACTCTCCTCCTCGGGGTGCCACTTACCCATACAAATACAGCGAGATATATTCATAGAACAACTCAAACTCATAAGCCGAGTTATAACTCTTTCTGTAACAGGATCTCCCTCACTCTTTTATATATGAGAGAGGCATGTATATGAGAGAAGCTATGTTCATTTTATTCCGACCTCTTCTACAGCAACCAATTTACAGTTTGAATTTATACATAAGTCCCTTGGAGAGACACCATTAGAGACACTTATGTCTACTAATGCATGAGAAAAAAGGCGCTACCTTTTTGAATGAAAGAAAAAGTTTGAATTAATATACATTCACGGTTTCGAAATACCTAAATCGACCTCCATAACTTCAAACATTTCAAAGAATAACGTTTAACAAAAAGTGTGAACTTCAGATCATCTATTTTAGGTAACATCGCCACCACAATTTGTTTATTTTCGTCTGTCACGTCTTCATTTCTGCTACTTAGAAGTATCCCCTCATATGTTCCCTTTAGGTGTGTTTTTGTTCAGTGGCCTCTTTCTTCATGGAGGGGATAAGAAGACAACTGGCAATATGTATCAGGCACAAAGCCAACCATTGCTGATACCTCCTGGAGCACTGCGTCACAACCTGAAGAATTATAATTGGTGTTGAAACTCAGCCATTTGTCATATTCATGCTTATTGCTCTCTTTCCATATTTATTTTCAATTTACCTTTCAATAAAATTTAAACAAAAAACATTTTACCATGTATCAACTATTTAGGTTGTTATTTCTTTACACCCACTTTATGCTACTATAGCTAACTGGAAAGGGTTATCTACAGGCTTACTACCCTTTTCTAGCCTGGACGGGACTAAGGATTTTATTTAATGAGTTCGTGGCTACATAAATTCCTATTCTATTTCCAGGCGGGAATCGAACTCGCCACTCTATTTTAGCATACGATTATGACCATCGCCTTAACTCGCTTAGCTAACCTGCTCCCAGGGAACTTCTTATACTAATCTCATTCGAACCCTGCTTCAACTAATAATTATATTTTACAATAAATTAAAATCCTTTCCAGGGCTTGACTGACAAGATCCATATATAAATATGCATAACGTAAATAGCGTAATATGTGTCATGCTCGTTTTTTCTACTATTTGAGGTTCTATAACTTATAGGTTGCAATTTCATTAAAGCGTGAGAATCATGAAAGAAAAAAAGAACACTTTCAAACGTGTGTGGTCAAGGCATACGATCAAACCCCAAAATACGATATGAAATTGATATGAAGCGTTTCAATGACCAGGAAGGGAAGTGTTTAATATACAGACCAATTGCCGTACGGTATCGCAAACATGAGTTATGCAAAGACAAACTATAGAGTATGTTGTGCTTGAGGTATGAATGTTCGGGACCAATATCCTATCCCTCACTGTTTGTTATAACCAGAAGTCCATAAGAGTTAGTCTATGGCTAAATTCCATTGGAAGATAGTGAAAGGCTACTGGGAGAGTACCGAAGTGGGTATCAACTTGGGCTATCAACCATAGATCATTTTTACTCTGTTTGGCAAATGCTTCAGACATACATATGATATTGATCTGCATCATTTCTTCATTGACTTCCGAGAGGCATATAAGATCAACGCAAACGGTGATATGTACAACATATTGCTAATAAAATGTATTTTTAATAGCATAAAATTATACAGAAATGATCATCTCAAATTTGAACCAATGTCCTCTCCTTTTTAGGTGGATGACATATGCTAGTCACTAACCTTAAAATTATTTTTTTTTTTTGGCCGCAAACTTATCCAAGGGCTCATCAATGATCATTGTTAACTATTAACAAGCTTCAGACCTGACACACATGGGATCATGCACCTATCGCATCATATGATTTCTTAAACTCTATTTTTTCCTTAGTTACTATTCCAAGCACAACAGACTTAAACAATAATATCTGAAAATTGTTAATTCACGAATAAGAGAAAATGTATAAACAACAATGTGTGAAACGTTCTTACATTACTTAACCAACAGGATTGGTTATATAAATATTTTTGATATAATGCATGATAACGGAGATATGATTATACACCCTCCGTTCCGTGGCGATCTTCTATTATAACCTTTGACAATAGGCGAATGTACCCAAAAACTGCATTCATTCGTAGTGATCTACTGCATTCGTCCGTGGTGACCTTCTAACAACCTTTGACATTACGCGAATGTCACTACAAAACTCTGTAGTTCCTACCAAAATTATCCATTCAAGTGGACATGGTGTGTTGGCAAATGCATCATAGACCGTTGACGAAACGTCAGTTTGTATCTAGGGACGGAAAACGTGAGACGGAGAGTCGCGCGACAGTGCGCGTGCTGGCCTAGGTAGTGGGGATAGGCGTCGCGTGCCGCGGCGGCACACGCCCGATACCGGTCCAGGCAACCTCCTCCAGGCGCCTGTCTAGCTACACCTCGGCATTAATCCTCTTTAGGTCAAGCTCCGTCAACTCGGTTATTAGAACCCCCCCCCCCCGTAATTATATCATGTACTCCAATATATTATAATAGCTCCACTTGACTATAATAATAAAAATGTCTACTCTTTGTCAGGAGGTACATCAAAAGTGGTCTTGTCGGCTTCTCCCTTTGGTTCTTCCTGGGATTATCCGGAGTCATTTTCAGGATCACCCGCGTTCCAATCTCAGAAGGATCAATAATTTATGGATTCCTAATTGAGATACTTCCACACTTGAATTCCTTTCCACCATCCTAAGGAAGTGTTGAAGAACAGCAAAATATATATGGTCCAAATATTTCTCCCTGTAAATAAAAAATTGGCATAACAATTCTAAAACTATTGTTAAGTAAAATAATTTTCATAGCACCAATGAAATCTAAAATGTAGACAAAAATGAGTACAACAAATTTAATGAGTGCGAAACTAATCTTAATCCACATCTAGGGGATTTATAGCTACATTACAGATTGTTATAAATTTAGAACAATATAAAATTTTAATTTAAGGGCAAAAAAATTGCCCACATTAAATTTAATTGCTCTTCAAGAACGTACTTTGATTGAATAAGGGTGAGTTATTACGAAAATTATTTAAATTCCGTTTACAGACACACTACCTAGAAAGAAATGAAAATTCGCCAGGTTAGAATGGGGTCTGTCCCCCACTTATATATTAATAAATATATTTGTATAAATACAGATTGCTTTGTCTAATGATAGCCATGCGAGTTAAAAGGTTTACCTTTATCTTACATGGTAAACCTAGAGTGGCAAGTTCGATTCTCGCCTGGGCAAAGGAAATTATTTAGTGACGAAATTCATTAAATAACGTCCAAAAATCCCACCATGGCTAGAAAAGGGTGGTAACCTGTAGATAACCCGTCCCGATTAGCCTAAGTTGCGAAAAGTGGACGTTAATAAATAAATAATAATAATGATAGCAAATATATTTTAATGTTTAAGTCATTTTAGTCTTGGTAAGTAAAAACAACATACATCATTGAATATAACACTGTATTTAAGAATATTAATGTGCAATTTAAATATAATGTAATACCTGTTTATAGTCCTGAGGAAGAGAAAATAAAATTGTTGAGGTATTGTCCTAGACTAATGTTTCTTTCAAAAATATTGACCACAAGCTTCAAAAAACCAACAATAATATATAAATGAATAACAGTTCAGGATGCACTTTTGATTTTTTTTTTTTTTTTTTTTTTTTTTTTTTTTTTTTTAATCCAAAATCATCAAATATTTCGCTTCCCTTTTACTCGAACAATGTCTTCAATCCCTAAACGTGTAAGGATAGTCCTAGTCTTTTTACTAGTTCTTCGTAAATTAGACAGTAAGAGTAGCAATTTCATAAACAAAGACACGTGTTTTTTTTTTTGCAGTTGAGAAGAGTATCAAACCACTTTAAAATGTAAGAAAAAAAGGAATAAAAAAAAACAATAAAACCAAATGTGTGTTGCCAAAAAACGGGATTGGAAAGAGCTGACATCTAGATTTAAGTTAACTGAGGTTATTTGTTATCTTATATTAACTTGCTAATTAGCTAATTGGCTGAATGTTTGTTTCATAAATTTGTTCCCTAAATTTTATGAGTTATAAAATTAAAAAAAAAATAAAATTATGAGTCAAAACCAGTGGGTCAGTTTTTTCCCCTCCATTTAAAACGTTTGAACTGCTTTGATTAGAAATAATAAATGTTTTGTGATCAGTTAATTTACATGTTATAAAAGACCTGAAATGTATTCCGTTGAAGTTAATTAAACCCCTGGAATCAATTTTCTCGAGGCCGGCAATATATTTTGATAAAAATAACTTAGATTTAGCATGAGATGTTAATTTTATTTATATTATTGGCACTACATCACTCAATGTCTTTTCAGTAAAATGTTTAAGTATTGAAAGTTTTACTTCATAAATTATACTCGACTTTATGCGAACAAAAAAAACAACAAAAACACTGAAATATTACTGCCCATATGACCTTAATTTCCCAATTCACATTATTTTACAGTGATCTCTCAGTCAGAAAGAATTTTTAGTGCAGTAATGTGAAAGTGAAGCTAAATTTATTTGATCATAATATAAGCTCCCCTTAGACACACTAGGAGGCGAGGAACATGAAATGAACACCGTTGTAGAATATTTTTTTATAATTATAAAAAAATATCCCCTGAAGTTTATCTAATATAAATGGAACGAATTATTTACACATTTTTGAATAAAACACAATAAAAAAACAAGTAATGTACTTGAAAGGGGGCTGTGTGGGATAAAGGATAGAAATTCAAATACGAAATAAAGTTACAGATATAGTAGACACTAAGTTGTTATTTCTGTGCTGGTAACATTATCAGCAAATATCCTTAAAAAGAGTACTAAATTTTCAGGATTATTGGTAAAATAGATTTTATCTTCCTTCTAATACTCTTGTAACAAGTTCTTCAGAATTTAAGAGACTTAGGGTTGTGTGTGAAATTTAGCATAATACAAGAATATGATTGATACTAATTCATGACAATAGTGATTACTTTATAAATTCTGTAGAAATTGAGAAAGAATGTTTTAAATGTCTAAGCCTTCTGAATGTTTCGACCAACGGAAGTGAAAGTCGAATTAATACGGTCCCGTAGACAAGTATACCAAAAGCTGAGATTTGAAGTTTAGGGTCCCTTCACATCATATGAGACAGAGATAGCGATTTCTTTTGAAATTAAAACTAGTATTATCTGTATCTCTGAAAAAATAGAAAAGAAAAAAAATGTCTGTCCTTAATAGAATAGCCAACGGCTGTCAATATTAATGTAAACGTTATTCAACTACTATCTGTTCCTGGTCGAAGCAGAAGATGAATACATTGACAAAGAAATAGTGAGAATGCTGTTTTAATCCCAGATTTGAGAAAATGGGAAAACAGATGGGCGATTATCGCCACCGTACACATTCAAATTATTATTAAGTTTTAAATATTATAATTCAACCCGCGAGGTATATTATCGAATTTTACTAGAACACAATAAAAATTGGATTATCGTCAAATCACAATAAGTTATTCCACGTAGCAACGAAGAACACGTTATACACTCAGGGCCATTTATTGAATTGTGTTGAAAAAATTACTTCATAATATTGTTCTTGGAATTCATTTTGCATTAACTCGAATATTAATTATTTATTTGGTATTCAGTTTTCTGTAAATTCCTCCTCCAACACATATCGTATTGTCTTAGCATCATGAAATGTGGCTCGAATTACAAACCCTGTTTACTTTTTTTATCTGTCAGACTCTGGTCAGTAGAATGGTGTCATCTTGTCTGTTATTTAAGCAATTTGAGAAACCTTTAACCGCAGTATTCAAATAATATTCAAAAAGTGACATTCCAGTGAATACATCTATGACGGAATAATGTAATTTCGAACCTGCACTTATGAAATCATTGGTTAATAATCTGTCGGACTTATTGTAGTTCTTGAATTTATTTCATATAAGAAATTGCATATCATTATGAGAAACATTGTAAGCCCTTGAATATTTTATACGGTCGTCAATTGAGAGATTTACACTTCAATCTGCTTGCAATTGCATCTTTTTTTTTTCTCAATCCCACGCCTTAATTTATGAATATTAGTCCCTATGTAATTCAGGTTTTCTCCCAAGGTGGTTGTCTTGATGCCAGTGCTTGGCATTTACAATGATGTAACGATATCATTGTAAATCTACAATTACGACTCACTTATGATTTAATTATTTATTTGGTGAGCTCCGCAACTAGGCGATGTCGCTCAGTACCATTTATTTTCAATTCCTTAAATTAAAATGTTAAAATAAAGAAAAATGTTTTCAAAATTACGAGTATTAAAACAGTATAAAATATAGCTATATATAAAACTAAGGAATAAAATAAAACTATGTAAAACTATAATTTTTGCGACAAATCCTGGCTTGAGGATAATGAAAGTCTAAGGCACAAGTTTAAAAATGTCTTATACAGCCTTGTTCACATAAAACACAAATACAAATTAGTGGCATAATTTGAGATAAAAACGTAGAGAGATGAGTGGAGTAGGCGTCGTTTAAAGTTTGTTGTAATTGTAAATTGCCTTCAAGTGAGAGTGTGTTTATATGTGGACTACCTTCTGTCAATAGTTCGTGTAAGTCGGTCGGTAAGTTGAGAAGTTCACGTAGTCTGCAGTCAGTCAGGAGATGTTTAATGGTCAGTACTGTGTTACAGTGAGTGCATGTAGGTCGATATTTTCGGTTCTCACATATGAGAAAAGTGTCATCTCATGTTCTTCACTCTGATTTTATCTTAACCTCTGTAAAAAAGACGAACTCTGGGAGCCACGAACTTTAAGGGAAGAACTTAATTCTCATGGCAGACCTAGTGCGTTGATCCGATACCCAACTGAACAGTGTTGTTAAAATTTCAAGTCTCAAAATTGCCGGAAAATGTTTCTAACCTGTAGATAATACGTTTAAGGTAGAAGTAGTTTCAGGAATTTTTAGTGAAATATGTTAATTAATAAACCACACAATTTAAATCATGCTATTTAACTTGAGTCCGTATCTTTAAAATCTCTCTGGTCTAAATTCTTTCATTCATGATGCAGAAACATGAAAAAACAATCGCGTTTAAAATTTATTACGCTGACCTCCCTTTTTGGTTTCAGTAGAAGAAATATGACTTATTTAGTGCAGTTCGATTTTTTTTTCACTTTCGAAAACTATTGAATATTTTACTAAAAGTTTTGATGGAATGATTTAATACTTCAAATTAAAAGTGTAAAACACATTGTCGAAATTTCATACATCAATACAATAAGTTTTGCTCGAGGCACGCGTTTTGGAGCCACATAATATTGTATTAAGAAATCACGCATTCAATTATAATGTCTACTATATAATTGTAACTAATTCATAAAGATTTGTATGGCAATGGCAAAAGTATACATTAAATATTAATGGCCTTTATCATGAATTCTGATCAAAATGAATGAGGTGATTCTGCCTCAAGCTAACACTAACTAATGATAAGCCCAGTTTCGTTATGGACTGAAAGACTTTTATATTTAACTGCCTTATATTTATCCTAACGACAGTCGACACAAAATTGGTCAATAATAACACGAAATGCGTCATTATCTTATTTTTTTCGTCAACATCTTGCCAGCTAACGAAAGGGTTCCGAAATGAAAGTAAAAGAATTCGTCCACTTATTAGACTTAATGAGTATGTTTCATATATATTACATATTAGGGCATCTCAAAGCCGGCTAATTTTATCGACATAAATTTAACTCTTCCGTGCTCCTTCAAGTCTCAAGCTGAGATGCACTTTTCTTTGTAGCAGAAGCGTGAAATAGCTAGAAGAGAATCAAACGAAAAACCTATATCACTGTCACAGTATTCTCTCGACCCAGAAACGAAAATCCCCAAATGGAACCCTCTATATGAAGAAGGAAGCTACAGTGATCCTGAAAACTGTTAATTTGAGCGAAAATCTACTGTTGAAGCCAAAATCCCGGTATTTAAGTAGAAATTACAGGAATGTTCAAAGCAGTACTTTGATATTTCATGCGTGACATGCATTTTTTTAAAAATTATAAACATTTTAATAATATTTATGTTGCCACTTTAGGCGTATTAGTCAATGTAAGAAACCTCTGAGATCCTCTTTAGCCAATTCACTTGAAAAATCTTTGTTTTATTTTGCAATCTCCAAGGATTTACTATTTAATAGTAATTGTAGTTTTGTTAAGAATGTTCAATAATAAAATTTATTTACTTACTTTATGGCATTTCCTGTGTAGGTGGCATAAGTTTCCTTTTTCATCGATTTAAAAATTTGCCAATGATAGATAAATTAAGAAGAAGAACTCACCATAAGGGTTTTTAGGGAAGCAATAAGTTTAAGAGTCTTTTCATAGAAATGTAAATCATAAATAAAAAATAAATTGGTATAAATAACGAAAATAAATTTATTTATTACTGGAAATTGTACAATTTTCAATTTAATAAATATGTCATATTAATATATACATTTACATTTTTTTTTTCAGCTGGCATTATTCCTTGAAGTTCCAAGCTAGGATATACAGAATAGGAACAGACCACGTCATTACATTTTGACCAAACTGCTCCTTCCAAAATTACTGAAAAATATAAAAATCATGTGAATAAAGCAAAATCATATAATTATTATTCATTTATAATCATATTATTATTTCTCATTTATTCACGGACTGCTATACAACCTTTATTTCAAATTTTACGTTAAAATATATATATATATATATCAACATAAAAACACTGACCAAAGTATAAATATAACAAAAGAAATGAGGTCATCTTCATTCAAACGTAACCTTTTTGGGTCATATGTATATATTCTTTTGAAGGATAAAAGATTTAAATAGTTTGTTTAATGAATTTTAAAGTGAGTAACTACTGGAGTATGTTTTAATTGAGTTAACACATATTAGTTAAATATATTAAATATTCCATACCATTTTATGTTTATTTTTACTTACACATTTTCGTCTATACTTTGGGTTTATATTTTATATTACATCGGGTTTATATCTTATGTTACATCTCAACAAAATGTCTCACAAAATAACATCATATGAAGTAATGGCTCAAACTATCCAGTTCGAAGTCTATTACTATTATTATTTATTAACGTCCACGTTTTTCTACTATGACGAGTTATCATACATGTTACCATCCTTTTTTCGGAGTTAAACATGAAAAATTAGTTATAGCATGCTCCAAATCAACAAAAAATTCCTAATATAAAAATAATCAATACCTATCATAACAGCATAAATACGAAATATTTAATACTAAAACTATAATACACGTACAAAGAGCTACAGGACGAATTCTCTAAGTGTATGTGTCTCTAAGAATCGTAAAATTTCTAGAATGAAGACTAATATTGTATAATGTTAACATTCCATTCGTTTTAAAATTATTATAAACTCTTATTAAAATTTGTTACAATGAGTTGATACAACCTGTTGCCATAGCCTGAATTCCAAACCACGTGTTACTTTGTGTCCTCTAAAAACAGATTAATAATTATTAACAAGCAGTTTTTGCTACTAAGGATAATTGGGACGGATTATCTACAGGTTACCACCCTTTTCTTACCAGGGTGGGACTTTATTTTATTGAGATTTTATTTAATGAGTTCGTCACTCAAAGCAGATTAAGTAATGTATTCTTATTGACTCAAAGTTGAAGTCATTTCGTGATTGGAAAATCCTGCTTAAACACAAATCTGCATTGTTCTGGCCGTACAATCTAACAATTCGGAAGGGTTTAACATATACAAAGCTTCAACAAAAAAAATAAAATAAAAAGATTAAGCCAAGAGATAAGGTTTCTTGTTAAATTTTATAGGGGCAAGATGTAAATATCACCAAATCTGAGGATCTGTATTGATTAAGATCTGCTATTGGACAGGATTAGGTTCTCGGGCCGGGACTACTGGTTGGAAATGAGATACAGCATTCTAAAGCCGAATAGCTTCTTCAGATCCACAATTGCAAAGCCTGTTGGTTCGGCTTTCTGTTAGCCTGTCTGGCTCATTTGCATATTTATTGGCTCCCTAGGAAGACCTAGAACAAATGGATGCTCCCTCTTTATGAGGCGAACGCTCAGTGTTGTCAATTGCCTCGCAGCTCGGGGAAATATAAATAAATGTTCTCATTTCCTTTAATTTATCCTTTATAAACATCATAGATCAGGCTGAACGGGGAAAAGAGTGGAGGCTTTACACTAAGCGATTAATAATACAGCACTAGATCAATATTTTGTTGCGGAGGGGAATTAAAGATTTTTTTTTCATTATTATTATTCAATTATTCTTACACACGAAAAAATCGGAGTCCTTAGCCGCAGTGAAATAATATTGGTAATGTTATTATCAGCCAATGATAACTGTAGCTTTTTCCTTGAAACAATTACAATTCTTATACTCCATTAAGAAGTGCATTCCCTTGAGTGGCTAACCTTTTCAGTTGCATATTTATATATTATTATTATCTATTAATGCCAACTTTTTGAGCTATTTTTTTCCATCCACCAGATCATTCTAGGAACTTTTGATATAAAATTTAAATCCTTGTCTATTCTCCTGTTGACAGTAGCCAATTTATAGAAGATATTTTTAAGTATTTAAGAAATATTGGGTTATTTGATGAAATATAAAAGCTACTATTTACGCTTATGAAAGTTGTATACCCGTATAGCAAGCACTGTGCATGGAATATAAGTTTCGCCTCCTCCCAGTTTAACTATTTCTTTTAGTTTTTCTTTTAATATTTTTTTTATTATTTATTTTTTGTTGTTGTTTTATTTTTACTTTTTCCCCCTCATGTTGTCAATATACTATCAATTTATATTTAGTTTTGCCCATTCTATTTATTTAGTACATTTGTAAAATTTAGCTGTGTAAAAATTTTAATATTTATTTAATTTTGTAAAACTATGCTCAAACATGTTAAAATATGAATCGCCATTGTAGCGGCATCTTAAATAAATAAATAAAAATAATATTCTCCTGTTTCTTACTCAATTCTTTAAAACCCAATTAACCATTTTAGCAAAACGTGAACGTTAATAAACATAAACAAGCCTTTAAAACATAATTTATTTATAACGTCCACTTTTTGCAACTAAGGCTAATTGGGAAGAGTTTTCTAAAGGTTACCACCCTTTTCTAGCCATGTCACTCAGGATTTTATTTAATGAATTCCGTCACTAAATAAATTCCTTTGTCCAGGTGGAAATCGAACTCCCCACTCTAGGTTTACGGCAAAGCTATAACTCACATGGCTAACCTGAGCCCCAAAAGCATTTAAGAATCCCTAAAAAAAGTTAGAGGAGTTTCGTATCAGTGAAAACAGTCAGAATTTGGTCACTTGGTAATATATCTGTTAGTTATCTCTAAATAACCTAGTGCATGTTAACAATGTTCATTGCCTTAACACATATGCTTAAATTTCTGAATTCTAATAAGGGTTTGGGACTTAGGTTAGCCATGTGAGTTAAAGCCTCGACCTTAATCTCACATGGTAAACCTAGAATGGCGAGTTCCCGCCCTGGGCAATAGGAGTTTACTTAGTGACGGAATTCACAAAATAAAATCCTTAGTCCCACCCTAGCTAGAAAAGGGTGGTGACCTGTAGATAACCCATCCCAATTAGCCTTAGTTGCAAAAAGTGGAAGTTAATAAATAATAATAATAACAATAAGAGTTTTTTACCAATTATAATTTGTCGTGCAACATCAATCAAGTACTTACGGCGAACTTGCCTTTTTCGTTTATTGGATAAACCATTCTTAAAACAGATATAGTGGACGGCTTGCTGAAAAGTGTCAGGAGACACTAAGGAATTGCTGTGCCGAAACACAGCTTCATATCGACTCGAGAGTCCAAAGGTGAATTTGTGTGTTTGTTGCGTGTGTGTGTGTGTGTGTGTGTGTGTGTGTGTGTGTGTGTGTGTGTGCGGGAGAGAGAGAGAGAGAGAGAGAGAGAGAGAGAGAGAGAGAGAGAGAGAGAGAGAGAGAGAGGGAGAGAGAGAGAGTGCTATGTGTAAAAGAATTAAAAAAATAAAGAACACACACACACACATACTGGAGGCGCTACAGCGTGACAAATTACTTCTCCTAGGAGTAGTTCCCTAAAAAGGCCGTATCTAGTCCAAAACTAAAAGTTCAAAGTGAAGAATAGTGTACACTTAACACAGATAGTTGAGCCACTAATTAGTGTAGATTAACTAAAAAGTCAAGTAAAACCAACACATAGATAGGCTAGGATTAGGAATTCTATCCTTTAAATAGCATCTTAGCGGTACGTCTTAAGACCCAAGCATCTCCATCATTCTCCTTTACCCACGATTAATCTCCAGAAAGGCCCGCCCTATTTTTTATTTCTTTTCATTCCTTCGTATCTCTGGTTTCCCTTTTTTAACATTATCATCAATGCGTTTCCTCTGAAGGGAAAATTGGTTTCAGATTAAAGCGCTCCCCTTCATGAAGAGGAATTCAATTAAATTATTTGGTTTCTGGAGTCTTCCGTTTTAATTAAAAGAATAAAAAAAAGTCATATACTTTTTAATTATGTAAATTGTTTACTGAGTAATTGACACCCTCAAGTGTTAAGTTCAACGCTCTTAGTTATCAGTTTCTTTTAATATAAATAAATTAAGATTACCTGCTTCGAGGTAAGAATTGTTCTTCTATTTCGACAACTAATCAAGTGATATTTTTTACCTGTCTACTGATTTGATAATCCTTTCGAAAGTCATAGGAAAGAAGCATCAACTGCCGTCCTATTTTAAAAGATAACATGGAAACCTTGAACTAGTAAGTAATGGACTAAGAAGTGAGGTCTTGGTAATGAATTGACCTACAACAAAATATTTTAAGCTAGCTTTACTATCTTACGTCGACAGGTTGAAATATAAAGATTCTATGAACTTTAAGAGTAATTAATCCCTTCCTTTTTATCACTTGCCGAAAACTGTTCTCTCCATTAAGTGATACTCTTTTTATATCCATGAAGTAAGAAGTGAGAAGGTTTCTACTTGAATGAATATTGATGGGTTGAAGTATACATAAGGAAATAAAAAGATGACATTATCTAAGCAATAGAACAAAATCATATTATTAAATTCTGGCAGAAAGGTGGTCACTAATACAAATTTTTAAAAAAACAGTTAAGGATGAAAACGATAAAATGAAGAAAAGCAAAAATTTCGTGTAGAAACAGGGAAAATTGAAGAAGGCTATGAACACGTGGCAAGGAAACAGCAATGAAAATATGGTACCAAGCATTAAAGACAATCTTCATACCAAAGTCTAAGGAATATACAGTATACCATTTTCTTATGGGTCAGACATAAATCACATTGACAAGCTGTTGTATATAATATTGGTATTAATTGATGTAGAGCTCAACAAAATTTTAAATACGTTCTGGAAAGAAGTCTCAGCACATGTAGTACACGTTCGGAAAACTAATCACGACGAAGAAAATTTGTTGAATTCGAGATGCTTGTAAAGGTTGTTCCATGGCAGGAAAAGAGTAAGAAAAGTAATAGAAATAGCAAAGTGCCCATGCTACATTAACATATAAGATAAGGACAAACTAAGCAAACTATGGGAGCACTTCATTCCACTAATACAGAAGACTGTAGTAGAATTATGATGTGAAATGGAACTAGAAGTGCAAGAAGTATCGGAGATAAGTTTTAGGGAAGATTTGGACCAGGATAATGGGCAAAACAAATGTAAACACGGCAACGAAGACCAAAACTCTCGTCCCTGAGAGAGTCTTTAGGGATCATGAATTATGCCATTTTCAAAAGCAATGATGCCAATACCCAAAGACCTTAATTATATTAATGAAAAGATCATGAAAACCAAAGGGTTCGTACTATAAACTGCCTTTAATATTAATAGAGAGAATTGTAAAAAAAACAAGGCCAAAAATTAGAATAAAACTGGTTACAACAAATTTGGTTACAATACTGTAATGTCGCAGAACACAATTTTGGATTTGGCAATTTGAAAGTATTACACAAGGAACCTAAGTCTGTTCAGAGGAAAATTTCTGGAAGCCGTGTACATATCCAAAGACCTGGAGAATGTAGTTCATTTTAAAAGAGACACAAGTAATTTAAATACCTATGCCGAAGTGTTGAATAAATTAAAATTAATCTGGTAAACAAAGGTAAAGATGTTTTAGGAATGATATATAATTATTATTTTTAAATCATTTGATTGTTTGACTGTGAAAATTTTAAATACCAATTAACCTTTAGGTCTCATTTTTGTTTATTTATAAATTCTTAATATAATCGAGGATTTTTATTACTTTCATATATAAATGATTACAGTTAACTATGTCATAGCACTTACTAGGGTTATAGAACGTACCTTGTTAAAGATAAGATATTGTTTGACGAATGACCAGTGGGTTTAAGGCTGTATATTATATGATATTTTATTCTCCTGTGGACAGTTAAGGTTATACTAACTTAGAGGTATAATTTTGAAGGTTGATTAGTACTCTTAGTGTCTAAGAAAATTACTTGATGAGAGACAGAAATTTACTAAGTTACCTTGTATGATTTTAGGATTGTTAATGCTCTGGAGAGGGGGGGGGCACTTCTGCCTCTGGAAAAAATGTAATAATGATAGATGAGATGAGACCTGAAGATCCTTCTTTTTGCCAGAAATTAAATAAGTGTTTATTCACTCGGAATGAGGTATCCTCACAACAAAGTTTGCCAATAATAAATGAAGCAATAATTTCCAAATCAAAACAGAGAGATAGTAAAGTCTCGCTTACTTTAAAGACATTAGTTCTTAGATGGAAACTGTTGTTTTTTACAGATGAGGGAGGATATGAAAACAAAATCTAGGTATAATTGTAACTGATGATATAGTTAAATCACTCTTTGCTGTCTGAAGTACTTTATTATAGAGGCATGACAAAACGATTGCTTTCCTAAAATGTACAGAGATGTAATTACTTAATTTAAACATTGCGTGAGTGGTTTGAATTACTGATAGCTGTAAACCTAAAATACAAATAATTCACTTAATGTTCGAGTTCATGGCAAATTCCAGGTTTACAATATAAATCTCATGGCAAACCTGAGACCCTAAAGAAAATCCCATAGGGTGAGTCTCGAGGAGCTTTTTAAGAAGTTCCGGATTAGTTCTGACACGCATATTGACAAATTCTTGGCTGACTAAACTAGTCGTTGAAAGCAGACGTTGATAAAAGTAGTCCTAGAAGTAGAGCTTAGATCGTTTGGGTAGGGAGAGTTTCAGAAGAATTTCAGAGAAGAAAGCAAGAAAGAAAATTACTTGTAAAAACCCGAGGTTATTTGATCATGTTTCATAAGAAGATTTCTAGCACTGTGCTTCAGGAGCGTTTCTTGCTTGCATTTATCAGAAAAAAAGTGTATTTTTCAACGTATTATGATTGAGTTAGGATTCTAAGGATCCGTCTTACCAGAGCTTAAACACCCCCTCCGTTGGTGGTACGGACAAGATGGAAAACCCCTGCGGGATGAGATACCCGGAAGAGCAACAGGCCTTTTTTTGGGGCCCGGTGTCCGTCTTGAAGCAGGTGCAGCCTAACTTCCAGCCTCGCCTCAGACATTAATTGGAACAGGCAAGGGTTTTGGAGTAGATCGTACATCGGAGCAGCATCGCAGTGGCTTCAGGAGTTCGTCTTCAGTTTTGATGAGTTCATTGTTTGTGGTATACAAAATTATAGGTGAAAGCTGGAAATCAAAACAAAAATATTAAATAAAAGATGTTTTTAAGCTTGCAAATAAATAACACAAACATTACTTTCGTTGGAGAAACGTTTGTTTTCATTAAGAAATCAGCTGGTGAGAATTAACATTTGGTCTCCCTACTTCTCTTCCTGATGGTACTATTGATAGTTGGTTTTGTGTTCTTTCCTTCTTAGTTCCCGCGAAAAATCAAGGACACCTTTCTTCTACGATACAGCTACACCCAAACTGATTTAAACAGCTAAGAGCTTAGAATGCAAACAGCGTCTAATATTGTAATTCTAACAAGAATTAATTACATAAGAATTGCAGTTATTTGACTAAAAGTATAATATTTATGCGAAGGTAGGTAAATATAATTTATTATGTGCTGATAAGTTTATTAAAAGCCAGTCAATTATTTGTCTAAAGTATACCGTAACACTTATAAAAATTACACAGTATGTTTATGAATGTAAACGTGCTCCAGCAGAATGCAAGGTGTAAGTAATACAATTTTTAGAATCTGTAGCAATAGTTGTGAGGAGCAGAAAGTACGTTAAAAGTGACGAAGAACGTGTATTGTGATAAAAAGTTAATATCTCTGGTGGTTTTAGTTACTGAATCTTCCACTACACTTTGAATATTTCTATTTAAGTACATCCCAATAAGTAAAATGAGTTCAAATGATCAAAACAGTTCATGGGATATAAAACATAACATTTGAAATATAAGGAATTATTTAGGATTTTCTTCTTATTCTTTTTTTCATCAATTATTATAACTGAATTGAAAGATACAATTTAAAAATGCATTACAGATTTAATAACAAAACTTCCATGCAAGGAGTAGAAAAAGTGTTTTATTCGTTACTGAGGAAGATCCCATGAAAGAATAGAACCTTAGTCGTTTCTCACGACCGTTGATTATGTATTTTTGGCTCTCACAACTAGAGAGATTCATGCTTGTCATAAATACATAGAACCCTTTAGATACGTGAACATTATTTTAGCCAAAAGGAAATCGATCTAGCATTAAATAAATGTTGGTTCATACGAAATCCATAGATGACTGAAACTTTTCCCTCTGCGCTCAACCCAGAACAGTCTAGAACCTTAAATTATGTTACCTTACATAAATTTTCTACAATATATTGGACCAGAATAGTGAATTACTAAAATTATTGCAATAGTATTTAAATTATTGATACAGTTTAAATTTTTAATAAAAATTTAATTGAAATGTACCAGACAATATAAAATGTAAAAGGTATTACTTAGTCAAGAATTGATGGTATATAGATATGAAAAAATATATTACTATACAAACATTAATAACCACAATAACTGCAATCCATATTATTGTTATTATCACTAGTAGTTAAACCACTAATTAACTTTTTAATACAAGCCTTATATAATTATTAATTATACGCAATTACATTAATACATATTGTTGAGTATTTTTTCCTGCAGTGCCAATTAATATTGAGCTGTAGAATTCTTCAGATTTAATGTCCATTATGAACTACTATATATGCCATTATAAAATCCAATTGTTGAAAAGCGTTTGGTGCTAGTACTTCTTCCTGCGATAACCTGACACTAGGCGCAAGGTGGAACTAGCTGAATGTGGATCAGGTGTCCTTAAAAAGACTCGCTCCTTCACAAAAAATTATTTCAACAACAGAATGATTTCTATGCATTCGTTCCACAGCAAGTTCACTGAAAGCAAAAAAAAAATAAGTCAAAAATGATATAAGTAGGGATGTTTCTTTATAGTAAAGGTCGAATATAATTTGAGATTCTTGTATAAAAGACCAATAGTACGACATACACATTTTAATATGTTATATATATATATATATATATATATATATATATATTATTTATATATATATATATATATATATATATATATATATATATATAATAAAACAGAAAAGTGAAAAATTATTTATTTTTTTTACCAAGGCATTATTTTATTTTTTTAAAAAATATAAATGGAAATAATTTATATGACAAGGGTTATTAAAAAGATATTTAAAATAGACGAAATTGAAACAAATAATTATATTTAAGGGAAACTATCTATTAAAAATAAATAAAACGATTTAGAAATAAATTAGACAAAAATACAATGCCATTTTACAAGGTTTAAAATATTTAGTGCATTCATTGATAGAAATATTATAAGTGTCATTACTCTATATTTAAAACTGTAGCATCCCCTGTAGATAGTGATGTAGCGAAATGATGAGCCGAAAACAAATCTCTATAATTAACAATTTAATTATTTCTTATAAGATAGAAAATATTGGTGAAACATGAAGGAAATCAAATCCAGAAGTCCTTTCCGAGAATCTGTTGAAATACTAGTAAATACACATACTTATGGCATAGTTGAACAGAATATTGGAAGTTCCTAGCCAGAAAATCCGGAGTGGAGTCGTGGCGGTGTTCAACATTTTTCCTGTCGTTATTAGGGCAAGGTTAAAAGAAAAAGTCCAAATATCTCCATTTTTATAAGTCGAAAAAAATGTCGTGGAACCAAATTTATTGATATCCAGAACTCACGGGAATTTATTACTCTGAACTCCTAAATAAACTTTACTCCAATATATCACAATAATTTCTAATCCAACCTTATATACTTTCATTGACTTAGACCATGCATAATACTGTACACTAATTACTGTGGGCATTAATGAGTAATATAATTCTTATTTGATCGATAACATACTCCTTATTTAACTGTTTTTTGTAAAAGTATAGTTCGGAGAAGAAATTGCAGTTGGTGGAATTGGATTAGAGAAGTTGTAAAATATGGAATGTTTACATTACTTTTATAATGCTTAGGAATATACCTACATATACTATATATATATATATATATATATATATATATATATATATATATATATACATGCACTACAATCGTTGCTCTAATCATTCTTCTCTATCTCGAATATCAACCAAGTTATTTTATATTATATGTTTTTCCACCTTTTAACTACCCCCTCCCCTCTAGTTCATACTTTTACTAATGCATCTGCATTATTGAAAATCTCAAGTCCAATATATATGTTTAAATCTATACTCGTCTTATTACGCGGTAAATAAAGAATAGAATGATGTAATGACATCACCAGCGTGTCATTCCAAAACGTCTAAAATATTATTATTAGGCAATCTTAATCTTGAAGATCTTTTCAGACGCTTCTCTCGCCTTAGGCATTATAATCTAATAGTCAATGAACCACTTGTACGATTCACGTAAATTATAACTTTATATGTCACTTTTGATATTCTTAACAAGTTGAAGAACTCAACTCTGATTAGAGAAAACTAAAGGTTCGGAAGTAAAAGAATTACTCAATTTTTATAGCATTATTAAAAATTTAAAATGTCAAAATACATTAGAGTTGATAGAATGGCAGGCCTGCATATTAACCGTCATAGAAAGAGACTTGGGGCGTGGAGACCCTTATTAGTGACGAAATATTTTAATTTTATGTTAAAGAAATTAAAATTCATTATTCTACAAGAAATTAAGGGCCTGTTTTCATAAGATCAGATTTAAATTTAGTGTCCGTATTAGTATTAATATTTCGCTCCCAAAATATGAATATTCTTGGGTCAACATTTTTTTTTTCTGTGTTGTCATGATAGTTTACTATGAGAAACTATTTAGTAATTAGTTCCACTATTAGGATCTTTTTTATTGCTTTAATTTGAATATTTAATGCTCATTTTTACATGATTGTAGGATCTTTCATCACGTCATATATCTCAGTAGTGATTTCACAATTTATTTCGTGTCCAACAGTCCTTTCGCTTCATCGTAAAGCCGTCCCGTGAAAAAGGTTGAATTTTTTAGCTACATTCACTGGTCTGCGACATTCTGCTGTAGAATAATTAATTTATGGATTTCATCATTAGTTAAAATATTTAAGTACCTATTTGAACCATGAATTCTTTTTTTCATTAAAATTGTCCATGATATGCATATTTGAAAGGATTTTAATTCTTCATTTAAGAGTTAAATGGTACAACATAATTTTAAGAGACATTTCTGTTCTCGAATTAATGCCATTATTGGGTACTTACTAGCTTTAACAACTGAATTTCTGTTTTTATTTATGTTTATGCGGCAGTTTCTGTTTTCTTTAATGTTATGCCCCCAGTAATATCAGATATAACGTTGGCAATATAAGTTAAGTAATCCTAATCCTATATCATTTATAAAAAAAATCCTTGATTGTAAATTTGGATTATCGTGCTTTAAATTATTTATAATATGTATCTTTATTATATTATGTTATTGTCCACTCATTTTGATTCCTTTCGGTATGACATCTGTACGAATGTACGTATCTCCCGTAGGTAAAAAGCTTGCCTTAGAATAATGAAATTTCATTTTTACTTAGACTTCTCTTTTGTTTGAAATCAACTAGGGGTGAGTGGAGGGCGAAAATAATAAATTTTAATTTTCTTCTTACGAATTAGAGATACAAAATATTAGTAAAGGACTTTCTTTTTTTTTTACTTAACATAAAAATATAACATAATTTAACAAAACGTGCTGAAGGGTATTTGCTCACCAATATTTTCTCCATTGGAATTGCGATCCAGTAATATAAAAGAAAGTGTATATGCATAACTAAAATGTATATCAATCATGGATATACTTTTGTAATCTTTCTTGTAGCATTAAGGCATTCCCTCCGTCCTAAAATCAGAATAGGATGATATCACATTTCTTCCTATGTGAATTCATCAGCAGATCCGAGCTGCTAACATAAATATAAAGCCGTAGCGCTATCATAAATTATACAGCAAGGGCAGAATAATTGTTAAGTTATAGAAAATTTATTTACCCAATATAGATTTCTTTCATGTTCAAAATATGTATATATTTAAATTAAATTAAATTATACTATATTCCATTTAATTATGACATCCATTTTAATAATTTTAAGACAGAAATTTTTGTATGACTGATGTTAATTATTGGATATATCACATGCCCTAAGTATGCTTCTTTTTAGTTTGTTCGTTAGCACCTGATGATCGCACGTTAGTGCCGAAAGCCCTTTTGCTTTAATAAAGAAATTGGCGATAAGACTTTCTGTTATTAAGACCTGTTTCCCAGATCTGCAAGTGGTAACCTGTAGATAACCCCTGAGTTGTACAAAGTGGACGTTAATAAATAATAATTATTATTGAATATTAAACGAGATATTGGCATTTTTCAGTTTCCAGCCTTCAGCAAACACCCACTTCTACTCATGTTACATAAACTGCCCTCTCTTATGTAATAAACCACATTATTCGAAGCATAAATTCCTTATATTGTTTTCAAGATACCTTTATTATACGAGATAAATGAAAATATGCTCTGGTGCCCCTCCCCGTCTAAGTTCTTGGACTACTGAAGTTTGGTTATTGAATTAAAAATTATTCTGATCAAATAAATTAAACTATTAGACGTAGTAAATAGTTTCCAATAAAATAAATATGCTATATTCTCATATATTTTAGTAAATTGTTTTTCTTTCAGTTGAGAAGTTGGCACACCTGCTTTTTTACTTTTCAGACGTTCCCGTCGGGAGGTTTCTTATTTATTCACTTGATATTGACTGTGCTATCGTGTTAACGATATATAGATTTATCTATCGTTAAGCTTCAAGAAGGAAATATGCTAAGTTTACGCAGTCCCTGCGTGACGGACTTTTTTTTAAGTATATAAGGCCATTCAAAAAATTAAATTTCAAAACCTAACAGTACAAAAGATTTATAAGGTGGCTGAAGCAATAAAAGCGGCATAAAGGAAGCCGATTCGCGGCTGCAGAACAGAAGTGCATTTGAATACGGCTTTATTGTTGGCCTTATAAAGCCATTCAAATGGCCATGGATTACCCTCTAGTTAGCCTAAATGTCCTTATACGTCACTTGCTTCTAGCAAAAAAATAAACCGGCCTGAATTATTCACATTTGTTCTTACTGCAGTTGAGTCACATCACTGTCAATCAAGGTGCAAGTTGCAGCGGTCAGTAAGTGGGATAAACATGTTTTTGGTTGCCTTCGCTTTGGAAGCCCGGCCACTCCCGCGTGCGTTTTTTGCATAGCTCTGTCAATATAAATGCAAACCTCTTGCAGTCCATATGTGAAAAAAGAAAAGAAATAATTTCAATGCCGTACATGCTAATTTGAAGGTGCAATCATTGCGCTGTTACGTTTTATCATGTTTTTTTTTTTAATTAAAATGAGTCGGCGGATTAGAAGATTAATGGAAGCACATTATTATTAATACAAATGGATTTATCATTATTCACCTGTGACTAGTGGGAGTATAGTCCTGGAAAATTCCCAGGCTCTCCTATTATCCTCAAACATTTCCCACCATATTACAATTATCATGGGTGTCTTGTGAGTTATGTCCTACACTAGTATGGACCTTATTTTCGTAAATATTAGGTAAGATCCGTGTATGTTAGTAGACATCAGCTCCGTACTGGCAGCTCTCTGGATCCTCGGCAAAGTTAGCCATCCCCCACCCCCAGCTGATACCAAATATAATAAATACAATTTTTTATGTAGTAACAAATATATATATATATATATATATATATATATAATCTTCAAAGCCCATGTAAAATATATCTTTAAAACTTATCTAATTGAAAAGTGGAAACAACAATGGATTGTAACTAATACATTTAGGACAACATTTAAAATTTTTCATTACAAACAATAACACATCATTCAACAGCAAATACATACAGACGGACTTTTACATTACATAATTAGTAACAGGAGATGGTTCACTAAATTCTTACTACCAAAGATTCAACATAAAAAACAACAATACTTGCCCCTGTAATTACACAACTCCACACACAAGTCAATACTATTGCAGACTATTGACAAACGAACGACAAAAAAAAACAACAAAAAAAAGGCAAATTTCAAACGGAAGAAGACAAGTTATTTTTAAAATATAATAATGCTTTTAAAATATTTGCAGAACATGATTTTAATACCATTAATAGGTTGAATACATATTAAAGCTGATACAGCTATACTTAAAATATTTACGAATATTCAATTTTTTTTTTTTTCTTTTTCAAGACTAATAATCTTCTCTTAATATATTGTTAGTTCTTTATATTCATCTTGTACTCTTGAAATTATGTATATATAAATTACATGCAATACACTATATACGCACGTGATATGCTAATTTGCATGGGACATGCAGAAAAAAAAATAAACCGCCTTCTTATAGTGTTACTATAGGAAGGAAACGAATATATATATATATATATATATATATATATATATATATATATATATATATATATATATACACGTATCATAATACCTCACTATCATGTTTTTAATAAGAATATTTTTAATTGAAATTAATAAAATAAGCAGCTGATGACTTTGAGGTTATAAAATACGCATATATAATTCAAACAAATATTTATTGTACGCTATTACAAAAACTAATAAATCTAGATTTGCCTGCAATAATAATTCAGGACATTAATTCCTTGCAAAACACGACCAATTCTTTTTTTTTAAAAAGCCTATAGGAATAACATAAAGTGCAAAATACATTCCTAACATTTACTAATAAAAATTTGTAAATTAATAATTTTTGGGGTGTTAATTAATAATAAAAGTATTGCCTTCTAAAATTTAGGTTTTTTTTCTTTTTATCATTTGAGGCAAGTGGACAGTGGGCCCTCGGCAATTTCCGGCTTGCCCAGTCCGGCGCACGTAGACATTTTTCAAGAGTCGCGTCATCAATCTAAACAGCTGATCCCTTTAAGGAAATCTGTTGAGTAATTAGTTAGTATTGAGGGCCTATTATTATAATCAATGACAGAAGGTAATCTGAAATTCATATTAATTCAAAAGGAGACTGCATTGGTTTTTGCTCGAGGGCGTGCTCAGACGCGTGCCTCTGATTTTACAGGATATATTCCTTTAATGGCTCACTCCTAAGCTATACTTAGTGCTAAATTAATCCAGCCGAATTCCCTTGATTAGCTCTTGTACTTAATTATTTGATCTCTTATAATTTTTTTTTTTTTTTGTAATTGTGTGCCAACATTTAATTGAATTTAATTCTTTATGACTCGGACTTTTCTGAATAAACCAATGACGAATGACTTTGAAACATTTACTAAGCCAATGAGGAAACATTAAGATAATTTGAGTAAATCTTTGCCCATACTAATGATTGCTTACTGACACTTTGTAAATTTTAAGTTATCAACAAGTGATATATACTATTTAGTAATTTACAGCAAAAAAAAAAATTCTGCGAATGAAATTGATGAATCCTCAAAGATATAGTACTTGCATTCTTTGATCAGTCATAATTAACAGCCATTTTTTCTTTCATTAATAAATACATTTTTTTTCCTTGGATTTTCCTTTTTTTGTATGCTCGTAGTATTGCAGAAACTATAAATTTTGCTCCTAGCTCCTTTTTAAATTATATATACTCATGTACAAAACAAAAATAACTGATAATATGAAAATAAAATAATAGAATTTAACAAGAAACACAATTTGAATTTCTTTGATTCCTGCATGGCTTTTTACGCTTTTCCAAATTGTCTTTCTTCTTGGAGACTGAAGACTCGTTTACTTGAATACTTGATAATTATTTTTCTTTCTGTTTCTAAAGCTGGTTATACAGATATTTGTTTCTTCATTAATAAAAAAAATATTTTCTTTGTATTTTCCTTCTTTTTTTGTTTGTAGTATTGTAGAAACCACAAGCTATCAAGTTACAAACCAAAGTTATCAAGCTTTCTTTTCACTTATTTATTTACCGACTGTTTTTATTTCTATGTTGTGTTCGTGTTTCTTCTTTTGTTTTGTGTTGCGTTCCCTTAGTTTTGTTCTATATATTATTTTGTTTATGTTGTTTGTTGTTGTTTTTTTGTTTTTGTTTGGTTTTCCCCCATGTCTAAGAAGAGCAAAGTCGCCATAGTTGCGGAGCTCTACGTAACAAATAAATAAAATAAATAAATAAATGATGTTCGTAGTATTCTAGGAACTATAAACTATAAACTGCTCCAAGATCCTTTTTAAAAGAAATTATTTTTTGACTTGCTGCCAAGAGTCTTGTTATAAGCTTCTTTCTTTTGATTTGACATGTCTTCAATGTATTCGTTAGCGTGGAGTCTACATTGTTTTAGATAAATTGCTGGCGTTTATGCTCCTGGGAAAATAGGAAGAGTCCTTTATAAAACAATATTTTCAAACTTTTCCATTCTGAAATTTAGTTTCCAATTAACCTAAATAATTTAGAGAAAACTAATGAAACACTTTTAGTCATTTTAACCTTCGAGGAGTATTTACGGTTAGTTTTTATTTCGCGGTAAGATATTTTTTGTTGTACCATATTTTGTTTTTTAATTTCAATCTCTTGCGCATATACGGGACAGGTGTTTGCTAATGACAGATGGTTTTCTTGACACAGAGAGCATTTGATTTGGTGGCTGAGTCCATAATGTTATGTGATATGAGCATCTTCCTAAGACAGGGTTGTTTTTTGCAAAAACACCTGTGGAGTCCACAATCAAAACAATTCAACGTGAGTAAAACATTTGATCGGAGAGGTTCCTAAATACATAAACTTAATAAAACTATGCAAGGTAAAGTACTTCCGAAGATCGAATTTTCCCTGAGCGTTCCAGAAGTAAAACTTAAAATACGTAGTACACTAGATATTAAAGTGGTTTAACTTTAGTTATGTTCAGTAATACAAATCAAAAATATGACCTGAAGCGCTTTCTCGGAAATATACCTGATCTCAAGTGTGGAATCCTACTATTCATTCAAATTTAGTTCAATCCATGATCACTGAAGTAAAACTTTGCACAAGGCCCATAACTCGGAAAAGTAAAAAATTGTGTATGTATTTACAATCCTTTTGTTTCTTTTCTAGATTACGTGATAACAGACTCTTTACATAAAAGAGTCAGATATAAATATTTTATACTTCGAAAAACATTATTGTTATGACTGGTATTAACGTAATTCAAATGAGTGCAACTTTGCATAATTTTCATCAATTAAAAAAAACCATAATAAAAACAAATAAAGCAATTTTGTTTTTAAACTATGAATCTTCACATTAGCAGGCAACCTATTTTCTTCATAATGATGATATAATTAACAATAATTGCAATAACCATGAAATTAACAGTGGTATTACATTAAATACAATATTTCCTAATAAGTACAAAGTAACATAGCTTTTTTTTAAAAAAAACGTAGATCATTAAGTTATGTAGAATAAGAAGTAAAGAGCGACCTCATTAATAAATAGGAACATTAAAGTGTTACGTAAATAAACATATTTCGTATGTGCTATTTAAGCTATATTAGAATAATAAGCACCAATGCTGAAAATATATGCAACTTATTTAGGAAGTCTTACGAGGGTATATTTTAGTGCAATTAGCCTACTTATTTCTCATGGTAATGATTTAAAGAGAAGTAAATCATAATTTGGAAGTATTAGAATACTGAATTGGAGTCACCATGAAATATCATTAATTATCACGGAAGTGTTTATATAACTCATAATAATTCAGATTCTGAGCATAGAACTGAATATTCAATTTGCCACCCCACTTATATAATGAATTATTTGAGTAGTTATGAAAAATATGTTTACTTACTTATTTATTGTTTAGATACGCGTGAGAATTTGTACCAATCAAAGATAAAAAAAAAATATATCTCAACGACCAAAAATACCAAAAGGACATTCACAAAAATTAATAAGATGTATGACAAAAACGGTAAGTCACATAACTAACGAATATGGATTGTTTTGAAACTGCGATCATAAAAGAAGATAAAAAATAAATTATGAAAGCCAACAATGATCAATAAATGGAATATATACTACTGTCAAATAATAAAAGGTGTTCAGAGAATTTAGGAAATATAAACCGCACAGTTAATGATACATCTTATAATTAATGGTATTTTTTTCTTATTTTATAAAAATTAATGTTTATTTTATGCTACGTTTATTATTCAGGACAGTGTTTTTTGAGTATTTAAAAATACAACATGGGCCAAAAACCATATATTCATTCATCATATATGTTAGCCTTTCGTAAAACACTGCACCACCATTTATTTATCCCTTTTCCTGTCCTGATTTTGCATCAGATAACCTTTCAAAATACAGAAGTGTTGTGTAAAATTGTAACTTAAAATCTGGGTTATTGCTGCGAGTTAGGTATATTTCGATTTGATGAAAAAAAATAATAAATAAGAAAGAAAAACTTTAAGCAAATTAATTTATAACGTTTTGCGTCATAAATGCGAAACCCGCTTATTTGCTTTGCTAAATTGGTAAAAACATGAAACGAACGTCCATCGCCAATTCCGCATACTAAATTAAACCTATTTTCAAGCTTCTGAATGCTTCCGCGATGTTAGGTTTTCCTCTCTCCCTCTCTCTCTCTCTCTCTCTCTCTCTATATATATATATATATATATATATATATATATATATATATATGCGTATACAAATATAGAATGTGTTTGTAGTATAGACAGTAGGAATAAGGAACAGAAGATTCGCCAGAAGTTGATTGTGTCCTTCCAATGTGAGAGATCGGATCGTATGGAGAGACAATAGCGTGTGAATTTTAAGGAACGTTTATTTAAACTTTTTTGGAGCTCAGTTAAGTCATGTGAGTCTTAATAATCTTGGTAAGCCTAGAGTAAAGGGTTCGAGTCCGTTCTGGTAAATACGAATTTATTCAATGACGAGCTGCCCAAATCCCTAGTCCCATTCTGGCTAGGAACTGGTGATAATCTGTATATAACCTGCCCTGATAAGCCACAATAGCACAGACTGTACCTTAGTAAATAACAAAAAAAAAAGTATTTTAATTAGTTTTATTTGAGACAAACCGTTCACCACTTTAGAAGTGTTTATTAGTCAAGAGTCATACTTTATGCTTAGAAACGTCATACACGCGTGATTGCAAGTTCCAAATTCATTCTGAGTTTGGTCTTTGTAAATGTACTTTAATAATACAAATACGTCTATTGCGACGATTTGTTTTGGAAATCTGGTTTCTTTACAAAACTACTGCGAGATTGGGATTTCTATGCGTCCACACTTCTAGAAGGACCAATTAGTGTGCCCATCCCTTAACCACCACTACTAAGGTTCTGTTATCAATCATAAACACGCACGCCATACCACTCACTCATAAAAAAACTCTCACACTTAGCTGTAGACTTGAAATCCCTTTCAACCTAAGTTGTTGTAAGGAGGAGAAATGATAATCCGAAAAAAATTATATAAAAAGGACAACTCAAGTTCACCCTGAACTAACCAGCCAAGAAGTGATAAAACGACCCATTGATCATTGGTGTTAAGATTGCAGCCTTCACTAATATGGTAGAAGAATTCGCATGGAAAGCAGAAGACCGTAGGAAAACCATTGCAAATATGAAAAGGGAGAAAAAAGGATCCAGATTTGGAGATGTCCAATAACTAATAGAAGTCACGGAAGAAGTTGCTTTTAGCAAAATGGTGGAAATGATGATTTTATGCTATATAGAAAGCCTTCTGAAGTCAGTCAGTAAAGCCATGTTTCGTGGTCCTGGTCAGCGGTGACGAAGATTATTAATTATAGACAAATGGCAAAGCTAAGTGATTTTTATATGATATTTATATAACTCCCTGGATGTAGAAAGTTACGTATGGTTGAAAGTGGGCTCTCCTCACGGGAGTCGGAGTGCAATCTTAGTCTTGGAAAGACCCCGAAGGGAGACAATTTATTTGCATAGCGCGCTTGGAATCATCTGTGACACTAAGATAGACAGACTGTGGTTATTTATTGGGTCTTTTTGCGGCGTCGAACAAGAAAATGTTGTAAAACAAAATGATTTGTGGAAGATGAAGTGGCAGAGCGTGTAGTTATTACCACGAGGTAAGTATTACCGAAACTCAGGGTCCACAATTTAAAGTATCTAGCTCTGATACAAATGACCAAGAACGGTGACAGAGTTCCTCATCATACAAGGACGCTTGAGCCTGATATTAGTTAGCATATAATTAAATTATTTAAAATTTAACGACAAGATATTACTCGCTCTCTAGATAAATCTCATGATAAGATTTTTCAAAGTGAATCGTAATAAGAAAATCACCGTAATCAAATGCATTCACGATTATGCATCTGCTAAAGACCGATTCACCGATTCACATACCATGTTTTTAATTTTTCACCCATAATGAGCAACCCATAATCAACAGTCGTTTTCCTTGTAAAATTGGTGTTTCTTTATTTCTTTAATGGCTGCTACGACCAATTAAGTACTTCATTTTTGGTGTACTTTAATATTAAATGCTCCCTTCGTTGTTAATTGATAAACTTGTTCCAAAGCAGACATTCAAACTTTCAGAAAATAAAAAAAGAAAGAGCCTTTCATTCTACACCATCAATAAATTATGCGTAAACAACGAATAACGTAATACCTCATAAAAATAATGTTCTTCTGAAACTGGTAATTAAAAATGTTTCTATAAATTTGTCTGTAGCATTTACAGTTTGAATCTAATTTTAATGATTCTATCAAATTATTGTTAATTATTTAATTAAATTTTTTGCTTATTTCTTTTTATCTGAGTATTACATGTTCCATTTAGACTGTTTCCTAGAGTTTTATGTGAACTGGAAGCGATTCGCAAAGAACTGTCTGTGCCCTCTTTCACCCCTGAATGTTTATTAAGCTAAAAATAAGAGATAGCCAAAAACACATAATTGCAGAGATGTAAACCGATCATCAAATGAATGATTTTAGGAAGCTGAAGGAGACCATCAATAACTTTCTTCAGAGTAGACCATTCTCGTAAAGATGCGTCATGACCAGATATCAACTTGTACTCTTTGCAACACAGATTGCTGATTTAAACAAACAAAAACATCCCCTAAAATCTGAATAAGTCATTTACCCGGGGTTAACAGCACTTTCTTTTAATTATTACAATATATAACATATAGACAAATTGTATACCAAATTAATTTCTAGCCAACAAATCAAATACCTCTAGGTATAGGTTCAAGCAGATTTAGATGTATTGGAGCCCTTAAAAATAGCAATAAAAATAAATAAAACATGCTGAATCATAAAAGCAATTTATTTACAATATGTAATTAATTTAGTTTGCACATTCATTCTCTTCTTAATAAATGTGTGAAATCACCTCTTTCAAATCTAACTTTTCAATAATCCCTACAGGCTAATTGTGATAAATTTTAAAAATATTACAATACTAAGTAATTTTAACAGCTTAAAACTACTCTTGATTTCATGTGTGAAGATATGATTTCAAATTGTTTTCCTGCAGTATTAGGTGCAAATCGCTTTTTTAATTAAATAGCGTACATTTTAACTACTCCTGTGTTGTCGGGTGAGAAACTGATGAAGATTTGACAGACGTCAGTCATTTTATTAATTTGGGATTTTATAGTTTCAAAAAGTCCAATTTTGTTCTTAAATAGAAAAATTCTGCCAATTGCAGATATCTCTGATGAAGTGAATGTGCGCATCTTAAGAAAATCAGGTCAACTGATTCGCCTTATATGAAAAACGTCTTTATGGCACTACTGTCAACCACCTGTTTGCTTTTCTTGGTATTTTTCTACATTGAACACACAAAAAGTTTTGGAAATCGGAGGAAAAATAGAGTGATCTTTTAATAACTGTGAGTACATTATTCTGTGACATTGGAACATAAAAAAAATAAAAAAACAGAAATTCGTTGATTTCCATGATAGCAAGAACTACGATACGCCATGTATTTAATGAAAAGTCTGGCCACATTATCGATCTGAAGAACGAATATCCCGATGTAGTCTGATTGATAACAAATTTAAATGTAATCATTCAATTAATATGTCGTCGCTTTACGAATGACAACAATCAAAACTAATTTTACTTAACGGTTTCTGTTTTCTACTCCAACGACTTCGACGATATTCCTTACTCGTCGTGGTATTTGAATGAAGTTACATGAAGAGGGCAACGGGAATGAACATTCTTCGAAATTCGTAATTTAAAACTACTTCATCTACTAATTTCGTTGTTATAATTAGCCGTTTCTATTATACTTTTCAAACATGTAGCCCGACCTTTTTCTTAATGTTGGGTCTCCATGTCCCGTCGCTCCAATTTCTGTACTCCTGTTAGCACAATGTGCACTTTGAGTCAATGCATTAAGAGCGTAAACTGTTGCGACCTGAGGCACGAGAAGCAGAATCGTAGATCATTTTACACCGTTTTCTCTCCGTTATTATTATAATTATCTCTATTTACGCATTTCGGCCGAGTCGGGATGAAAACATCTGCCACCTCTCCCTCCTCTCCTTAGGATGGTCATTACGAAACGGAGATGGAAAGGCGGCAGCTGTCTATTCATTAAAATGCTATTGGTCGCGTGTCAGAAGGGGCGTGGTTTCCGCATATCCTTGGGCTCCCATTGGCCGGCGATGGTATTGCCCGACAAGGACTTGCACAAGAGCTAACTGTCGGAGAAGTAACTGTATCATGGAAGGATAACTCGGTGTCTGGGCTACAGCCAGCGGCATATGGCCTTGGTATCTCCTTCAGGCCACCGTAATCCTACTGATCTAGTTTCTGCCTGTCTGGCCAGTCACCTTGAATATATTACTATCATAACATTAGATTAATATAACACCATTTAATCTTATTATAGAAATACTTTTCGGGCTAATGATTTCAAAATGAAGCAACCTCTTTGGGAGGCGAAACATCGCAGCTCAAGCGGAGGGGGCAAAGATGAAGGTGTATGTCAGATTCCAATAGTTCTTTGGAAAAGTAAACTTTGTGGCAAAACGATGAACTTACGACCTGACGTACTCTTGTCAGGAGTAGAAATGAATAGAATAAAGAAGACTCAATAGACGCCTTACATCTGTTTAAGTTACAAACAAATCCACTACAATTCAAAGCGAAGGTCCGTTTTACATAGGAATAAAAATATCTGAAGAAAAACAGACCAATGATTCATTGGAAAGTAACATTTGCTTGCTATCGTTGCTTTCCAGAAAAGGAAAAAAAAAATCTTTTCACAATTTATTTCGAGTTTCCATTTTCAGCAGAATGGAAGATGGATTCGTCATAATTTATATTGTGCTCTATAGCACAACCAAATACAAGGAATGTAAATATAGCACTCCCACAAAATCTCGTGAACCAGTTGATCTCAGATACATTCGATTAAAAGTACTAATTAAAATTAAATTAATTATTAACGTCCACTTTTTGAAACTAAGGCTGATTGGGGCGGATTATCTACAGGTTTCCACCCTTTTCTAGCCAGGATGGGACTAAGGATTTGATTTAATGAATTCCGTTACTAAATAAATTCCTCTGCCCAGGAGGGAATCGAACTCGCCTCTCTAGGTATACCATTTGAGATTAAGTTAACTCACTTGGAATTAAATTAATGCAAAGTGAAATAGAAATCAAGAAGCTTATTTTTTATTATGTGTAGTCATCAATGTCATTGCTAGTTTGGTTGAACAAAAAGTCACTATCAGACATTTCATAGGTTTCAACGAGATTAGGAATTTTATTTATGCAGTTTCAGACAATTCTTAGTGATATCTCTGGAATATGCTGGATGGTAGAGGAACCAATTGATAAGGATCAATAAAAAGCCACCGTCCTCCCCCTGACTCCCCCCCATGTCGTCCGGCGGTGGTTGTCCAGGCTACACAGCTATAATCAGGCACTGACGATGGAGCGCTAACTCCGAAAATGCACTCTGCATAATATTAAAAACAGTAGAGGACGAAGTCTTTTTATTGATCCTTAACATTTCTTAGTGTTTAGAAATACCAGGTGTTGAATTAAGATGTTGATGTTTATGTCAACATTTTTTTTCCGTGTCTCCAATAGGGGAATATGAACAGGCTTAGGACCATATAACATCCTTGGTAGCTTTCTTCCGGTTTGTTTTCCTGTTCTACGAGTTTACTCCAGCCCTTGTAGTCACCGTTTGGGACATCACGTATGCTCATATCGGCTCTACAGCGACAATACGTTTCGCCACTACTTATGAAAAGGCATTTGGTAAGAGTTTACGTGGTATTTAAGACGGTAAAATACAGTAGACCTCTGAACTCTAAAGGAGATTGATAGGAAAGGCGTATGGTCCCGCCATTCCGGAAGTAGAAGGTTAAGAGGCCCTCGATGGCTTTTAATTGGACGACCTTCATTACTAATATTGGACGCCATTGAAGGGCTAACGTGAATGGAGTAGCAAATGATGATGCTAACCCAGAACCTTGATGCAATTTAAACTAAGGAAACTGTAAGAGGTTGCTTTATGTATCAATATTACGTGTTATTTTTCTATGTATGAAGATATTATGGTGCTCCTGGAAAATATCCAACTTCAACAATGGAAAAAATAATCTTTCTACTATATAAACGGTAACTTGGCGCTGAATTAGAACTTGCATCAATGAGCCATATCGGCGAAATGTGACCTCAATCCAATCTCCGTTGAAGGCAAAAATTATTATTGACCTTCTGCCTTTTTACCTTCAACGTTCAACGAATGAAGAAACACCACTAACTAAGATCATCAAGATGGCTTAAAGGTCATTATTTTAAGAATATACGTTCCATGACATTTTCGGAACTTAGAGCTTTCTCAAGTGAATTCTACAATTTAAGGACTCAACGGTCTCAGAAATTGTCATTACTATAACAATTCCTGTTATATCTTTAGATGTACTACAGACGAGAAGAGTCATGTAAGACCCGAAAGAAGGTCTGAGAATGAACAGTTTGGAGTAAATAATGGAAGGAATGCTATCCGTATAAAATTAATTTCAAATGATGGATCAGAGATCTTTAAATAAATTATCACGGATTATGAGCCATAAAAAAATTAAAATATAACAAATTCGACTCATTAAACATGTAATTTTGGTTTAGAGTATTATTCCAGTACAGTTTTGTGCTTCGTATATACCTTTTTATACGATAGAGGCCATACTTTATTCGTGATTTGCAAGTCGAAAATTTTGATTTTTACAACTTATTTCCACTCGTTAAGGCTGTACATTTAATAAATATTGCGATGTTTATTAATAATTTTGCATAAATTTTCAAGATTTCTCAAACGATGAAAAAAATTATGAACGAAATTCTTTCATATCGCACACAAGAGTTGAGTAATAATAATTATCTTTCTTGAAATTAATTTTACCTCCACATACATTTTTTAGTGAGGTAATTTCATTGCTTAGATATTAATAAGACAATACACTCGTCCATACTAATATTTGTAGCCTCATTCAGTGAAACCTCGACTACAATCTGGATGCTTATATAACAAATATAAAAATGCGGAAGGTAAATCACTAACTGCAAGTTCTCATTTTTATGGAAGCCAAATATATTATCTGTAAATGTCAAGAATTGTTTGTACTCATGAAGCATGAAAATGCTTTGTTTCGCCTATTTAAAAGTATTTCATTTGACAGTGATGAACTAAGTCACATTTCCTGCGCTTGTGATGAAAAAAAAAAAAAGTTTTAGAACATAATTCATAAATCTTTTTATGATAAATAAAACAGGTTTTATAGGAAATTTACGTATTTCATGTAGGTACAGAGAAATTTGCAAAGTTTTGTATTCGATCTCTTCTAAATCCTTTCCTCCTTGGTAAATTTTAATAAAAAAAGTGCCAACTGGATGTTACAACAGTCCTAAATGTGAAATTTCCACATTCAAAGACTAGTCGCTATTGAGACATACGTGAAACTGAAATCACGAAAGAAACTAGTCGAGGTGGATTCGGATAGTTTCGAAAAGATTAATTCCGTTGATATTTCCAAAACGACCTTTTTTACGATTGGACTAATTCATTTAGGTACTTCGTTCTATGAAGTGAAAAAGGGAGTTAGAAAGTTTCTATCGTCAAAAGTCTATTATAAAAATGTGAATAACACTCAATTTATACCAGAAAAACAATTTTTTTTTTGACAATTAATGTCAAGTTGTATTAGAATACAAGTGCTACAAAATAAAGTATTTATAGAATTGATTTTGAATTTTCTAAAAAAAATTATACAAGACAAAGTATTACGCGAATAGAGAACGAACTACAATAGAAGAATATTGACAGGGGAGAAAACAAGACCTCTACTACGAATTGTTTTTAAAATCTTCAAGTAAAAATAAATTTAAAAAAATGAATCGAAATTGACAAAGAAAAACCATAACAGGAAATAAAGGTTATGTTTGTAATAATAAATGTAGTAAAGAAAACTCTGAAAGGAGCATTTAAATAGCATTTTACAGTATATATGAATACAGTAAATGCTGAAAATAATCGATACTATCATTCTAAATTTTTAGAGTTCACTGGTTGGCATTAATTTGATCACACTTAGTATTAAAACTTTAGAATAGAATCAAGAACAACTGGTTTCAGAATATACGGATATCTTAGCTTTAAATACCCATGGAGTATATGTCTCTATATTTTCTAGGGAAGATTTTCCTTTCCATGTTCGCATTTCCTGAAGTCTTGTGGAGGCAATTCGCAGTGCGGACTGACCATCAGGACAGAAAGAATCAAACCTCAAAGCTTGGTAGGTATAATTAAATTAAATTGAATAAGTTTGATCCCGAAGTTTGGACTTTGAGGAACTTGAATCCCTTGGCTGGTGGGGTGGATGTGTACGTCCATGGTCCGAAAAAAATGTCAACACCTGCACTAGATTAAACCCTTCATTACAGAGCTACCTTTTTTAATCTAAGCCTCATTTTGGGCATGGAATCAACGACCAGACTAGGAGATTCAACTTGTTATGCAGCTCGCCATGTGCTCTCTGGCATCCAAAACTGGCACACAACTATACAGCACTCAAGATGAGATTTCAAGCTAAGCCCTTGAAAGTTTGCTCTGTAGTTAGTAGTCGAATCTAGTGGTGTTGAAATTTTTTAGTGATAACCACTAGAAAAGTAGCATAGTGCTTTACCGTTTTACGCTCACCCTGAGATTAAGATAAGCGAATTGTATATCATATTTGCATACATATCATATAACAAAGAAAATGTCCATTACAGAAAGACTGTATGTTTTCCACAAATAAATTGTTGACATCAACTGATTCAACATTTAAAGGATTCATTTAAGCTATATGACGTATCTTGAAAACACGAGAACACATGCAAGCTTAAAAAAACTGGAGCCCAAAGAGCAAACAAGGAAAAGAAATTTTATCGCCACTCAACAAGTAAAAAAACACAATAAGCAGTCTAGAATGGGTGTAGAATAGTCGCTAATTCCCAATTACAGGATTCCCAAGGTTTTTGAATTGTAAAACCACGAGCCACATTCCGAAAACCGTAAATGGCTACTTGGCCAACTCGCCCGGTCGTCACGGTTTGACCACGTCTGTCCGTCAGTCCTTTGGGACGTTTTCTAAAATTTTAATTGAGTCAACGAAGGAGTTTGATGATCATTAAATCTATTAAAATAGTCAGAGTCCTTTAAAGGGCACCCGACGGTAGAATCAAAAGCATTTCTGGCAGCTTTGCTCGAATTTCGTTCGTTAGCCTCCTAAGAAATCGTTTTTTTCGTGACTATTTTGGTTTTTGCGAGTGGACTTTAAAATGTTTACATCCAAATAAAGAAATTTATTATTGTTTTTGTTGTCCTCCAGTGGTGACATGTGAACGTCTAAAAAGTTTATCCACTGTTTATGTGGGCTCATTTTCATTCCTAATAAATTCTTGAAAGTCTTTTTTGTTCGCGTAAACTTCATCTTCCTAATCTATTATTAATTGTAAGTTTTTCTTCGTCCTCCTATTTTCGAACGTGAATTCTTGACGCATTACACTATGACACTACATAAATGGCGTGGGGTGCCCCCCCACATTGTACTTGTAACAACTACTCTTATTAAATTAGTGATTAAAGTTAGCATAATATCTCAGTACATATTAGCTAGTACTTGATACTACAAAACATAATTGGCAAATAGGCTACATACTTCCTAAGATGTTAATTGAAAATGTCCTACGTGTTCAGTACTCGACTTTCGCCTTTCTCGTAAAGTATGAAGTTATGATCGTACCTATTTTTACTCACTTCTGTTTCGGCTATCGACTAAACCTTAGCACCTTTTAGGGCTAATAGAGTACACTGTATAACTATTTTCAAATATTCATTATTAACATGACAGTGGTATGAGCCGCTGACTTGCAAGCCGGAAGTCAATAACTTGAATTCTAAGGGCCAAAATATTTTCTTTAAAGAACATATTTTAACCAAAACCTAATTTTTACACTCCTCCCATAACAGAGATATCGTTGAATTGGTTATTGAAAAATATAGCATATTTATTTGTAGAAATAGACAAAACAAAAAAAAATTATTTTCATGTTAAAGTACTATTCGTTAGTAAAAAACTGAAGTTAACAAATTGAATTTCATACATAAAAACTACTTTGCCGTGAACACATACTATGGTTTAAATTAACGAATGTATTGGACAAATAGGCATTTTTACTTAAAAGCAAATCTGTATTCATTGGATTCCAATATAACATATGTTGCATCTTGACAGTTTATTCAAATACCAGAAAGTTCATACAACATACTCAATTTTTAGTGATACACTTATTCCCTTTCAAACATTTTCTAATATTTTTCGAAACATAAATGACAAAGTAGAACAACAAATGTTTACGCGTTCATTTCCCTCTCATGCAAACGCATGATCATATTGTTGGATAGTCTCATGCAAAGATGTCCTAGTTATCCTGTCAAGTGACATTCATTTCGGTAAAAATTAGAACTCTCTGTTCTCTGGAAAAGCTATCAGCCATAGCTAACAAATACAACTTTAATTGAAGTGGCAAGAAATCATTTTTCTGAAGTTAAAAATGCAATATCTTGGAGGAAGGCCAAGGAACTGTTAGCACACATAACAAATAATCTAGAAAATTAAGAATAAAAATCGATCATCATAAGATGCCCACATCATTTTCTAGGGCATGTATATTGGTAGAGTAAAACCCTTATTACCTGAAAGATGAATACCGAAAACAATATTACCTGGGAATGAGATACAAGCATTAAATCTTGATGCTAACAGGGATTTGTGATAGTCATCAATAATTTGTATAAACAGCTAGAGGACTAATTTAAATCTTTCCACAAAAAAAAAAAACACGTTGAACAGATTTAAAAAAATATATATATAATAATAGCAATGTAATAAATAAGGATAAGTGAATTGAAATAATGAATTTCATGGCTGTCCCATGTCATGACAAATCACATAAAATTTAAAAGTCAGTTATTACTCAAAAATAAGATACTCAATTGAAGCTAAGTTAAATATTCATTTTGAGCTGTAATTATTGCATTGAAAATAATAATTTTCTGGAACTCATAATTAAATTAAGAATATTATTGACTACAGTAAAGGACTAAGGAATTTCAGCTGGGACTAAGGAATTTCTATGGAATGAGTTCGTCACTAAATAAATCCCTAATGCCCCAGTGGGAATCAAAGTTTACGACTCTAGGTTTAGACCAATGCCTTAACTCACACATAAGTCCATGAAAAGAACAAACACGCATAAATATGCGAGAGGTTTCTACCTTTTCCAGACACATTTACGAAGACCTGAGGAAATGGAGATGTCGGGTTTGCACTCAACGTAATTCAGAAGGGACAATGTATGAACAGTGTGCTCGCTTTTAAACAATTTTATAATTGGAGTGTTTGAATTTGCAGAAATTTGACCAAATTTTGAAGGACCATGCTAGGAAAATTTATGTCACAGGACGGTTGAAGAATATTAAGACTCTATTGATTCTAATTCGGAAAGATACGCTGATTTGTAACATTTTAACTGAAATAAAACTCATATTATACTAACAGTTATATATGTCAAAAAATCGGCTGAAATATAAATTAGGAATATCGAAATTCAGCCTTCAGACTGTCCTCGATCTGTAGCACCCCCCATGGCCAAACCACACACATGGCCCTGAAGGGTGGCTCATTAAATAATAAAAATGTTGATCTGATTTCTGGTTTAAAAATGGCGTCTGGCCTTCTATTTCGCAAGGCCCGTCCAGGTTTCTATTTGTAGTTAAATTAATTTTGAGGCAGCAATTTAAACATATAATTGACTCAAAAATTATTTTTTTTTAATATAGCCAGAAGAGTTTTAAAAAGAAACGCTATTTTTTTTTTGAAATATTTAATTTTTTGCTTATTTGAGTGCATTTAATTTTCTAGCCCAGAATTCTCATATTAAAATTGTATGAAATGTTAAAGTACATATAGGATCCTCAATGAAGGAACAATTGACCAATGGGAAATATTCGGATTTGTTCTTTTTAATCGACAGAAATGCATAATAGATATTGTTTACTTAAATACGAGAATCAATTTTTTTAAAAAAAATAGTAATTTATATTCATTTTTCAAACAATAATAAACGTTTATTATTATTACCATTCCTGCAACTGTTATATTAAAAGGAAAACTAATTGTTAAGTATCCATAAAAAAGGTAGAAATGATATACTTTTAGTCTACTCTACAACTTGACTTCCTATTTTTCTGTTTCTCATCTATCTTTACCAATAATGCCCAATGAAAATGAATTATTTGCTACTACGCAGAGACTATTTATTTTATTTTTTAGGATTAAATTTCGTTGCGTTATTTCTTCTATTTACCGGAGAGTTTCTTAGAAAAGGATAATATCTGTATGCCTGGTTACCCTGTAAAAGCTGTGTAGTCTGTTGGTTATTCTAAATTTTCCTCAATGCATATATGTAACATTTTATTTACTATTGTTTTTTGGTTATGTTCTTCGAATTTTTTGTTCCAGGGGTAGTATGGTTGGCACATGCTGTACTTTTCTCATTTCATACTAAAATGATCTATTCTACATTTCAATTTTCATAGAACAAACACACAAAGGACATCGGGTTAGGAGAAATTCGTTGTTATACAGTAAATTGTGCAAAATATGGAAGGCGGCGGGGAGACATAGTATGTTTTCCACTGTTTTGGTTCCTCCGTAAACAGCTGACCATAACACGTTCGTATTTATTTTGTGTTGAATTAATTTTACGTACATATTACGTTCTTTTCAGTAACTGATTTACTATATTTTACTTTTGTCATTAGGTTATAAGTTGATACTATAACACATGCCTATATTTAATATCAGAATTTTGTGAGTTTATCGCACATTCATAATGGGTGTTTGTGAGGGGGTTTGTAAAAATATATATAGACGTATTGTAAACATCTTTGTTGCGATAACTTTTCCATAAGCGTGGGGGGGGGTTATTTTTATTTATAAATCTACCTTACTTAACCTCCAAAATGTATGGAGAAGGGTTTGGAGGAACGGAAGTACTGCATATTTCTCAAGACCTATTCGCTATAAAGATGAATCGTAATAAACGTTCTTTGACGATAAAATATATACAATTTTTCGTTTTATTATACTTTGATGCTACGCGTAGTTATAAAAGATTATATTTCAGTGTCTCCATCTTTAGGACGGGTCCAGACTGCAGATTCTTTATTATACCCTCAAAAAGTTCAAACAGCGTATATTTCGTGGTTTTCATTGATGTATTGATTATTGTCAATCATTTAACAGGATTTTTAGTACCACTGATTTTTTCTGGAATAAATTTAAATTCGAAGGCAGTTATTTTACATTAGCGAATTTTGATCTTTGTTTACAAGTCTAGTGCGATAACAGTTTTAACTGTTTATGAAGTAGACTAAGAAAAATATTGATTTTAAAGACCATAATTATCACTTAGATAATAATAGCTTCTTATCGTCCTCATAAATTTAATATGCGGGACATGCTCCTTTTCATAGGACGAGGAATAAGGAAAGTCCCATAGAAAGGGGTAAATATAGTGAAATAAACATTTTAACATATTATATACGTTTTTTGATTTACATAGATATATCAATAAATAGAGAAAAAAGTCTTCGTTCGAAGTAGGAATCTACTGTCATTTCGTATATTTACTAATCTCCCTTTTTTCATTCCCTTCAGTACACCTGAAATGAAGAAAGCAGAAATAAAGATGGGTTCTTGTCTGTAGATAACCCGTCCCAATTAGATTTAAAAATATATACAATGGACACCAATTAAAATATATAATAACAGAAATAAGAATATGAATTTAAGCTCATCTAGAAACAGAAATACGATCTACGCAAAGCCCCTTAGATTACCGAAGTTAGAATTTAAAAGGAACTATCGTCCCCAACCCGTTTCAAACGGAGTAGAAGGCAGTTTTCATTAGTTTTCTTCTTCATAGTGCTTGAGGTCATTATGTTCTTAGTGTATTTGCTGTTGTGTTTATGTGTAAATTTGATTTTACTACTAATACAGAATATTTATATGTATCATCATTTTTTTCGTAATTAACGTTCATCTAAAAGCAAATCAATGGAATTATTAAATTCGTAAGTACTTTGTTTCTAAGACACTTCACGTACAATAACTAACAAAATAATACTGATAGATGGTTTCATTATTGTCATCATCAAATTTTCTTTTTTTTTTATAAATATCATTTCATATGTCAATTTATACAAGCAAACGGATTTAAGAGAATCTATCAATCTATTCTAAAAAAATGAAACATAATTATTGTGTAGTAAACCCCAAAATAAGGAGTATTTAAAAGGTCGCCAAACTAAAGATGTCAAACAACAGAGACGTTAAAGGGTTATCACCGAAAACTACTATTTGGACCTGCGAGTAAGCAGTACGGATCAGACGTTACGCCAAACTGTTGAAGTTGTTTAGTGAGCATGACTTCGTCATTACTATTAAGAAAAGGGATAGAGACTAGCAGCCTTCACAAGATAATATTGACTGGTGCAGCACATCGAATGTGGATGAGTGGACGTCCAACCCGCTGGATGACTTGCGGAGGATAGAATCCTCCTAGGACTAAAGCTCCTAGTAGCAGGATATTATTTTTAATTCTATTAAGAAGTTCATGAGTCCTAAAGTCCTCCTATGATCGTTTATAGATGTACAAAAGGCTTTAGCAAACAAGGATAGGATAACGAGGAAAGTACATTGTATAAAGTTAAATGTACAAAAGGTTACCTTAAAACCTTCTTTAAGTTTAGATACTCGAAACATCAGGTACTAAAAAAACATTAAATTTCATGTGAGCATGTCATCTTATAGTGAAATTTTCATCTGGTACATCCAGATTATAAACTAGTCTAATCCGCTTAATAAATAAAATAAATAGATAAAAAATTTGACGAAGCATTTGATCATACAAAGGGCTCCGCAGAGTTATATCGCAGGGAAAAGCTAGGCATTACTAAGTGCCATGAACTATGGAAAATGTCATAAAGCAGACGACTTCGAAATTCACCTCAGAAAAAAGGTGAAATGTCATCTTAAAAAAAGATCCACAATTTAACACATTTTTGCTAGAAAATGAAACAGGAGAATAACGCGCAAGTAACCAAATAAACGAGTCACCATAAAAATGAAGGGAAACATTACTATTATTAACCGTCAAAATATATTAAGATTGGCATAAGAACAAAGGAATGCTTATGACAAACCGAAAGAATGTTTTGGGCGCTAAAACGAAACAAAACCTTCGAACTCCGAAATGAAAGCAAAAACCAGTTAATATTTGTTGCAAGAAATGTGAAGAGAACAACGGGAAAAGTAAAGGGCAGAAGATACCGCAAGTCATTTGTGTTGTGTAGCCCCCGAGTTCCGTAGGACTTGGAAAGCCGTCTAGGCAGTTGCCGCGAGAGAGTGGGGATACAGGAGTGTCCCTTGGCTCGTGGCAGAGCGGCCGCTATAGAAACATAAACTTCTTCATTACCCTAATTAATCGAAAGAAGCGAGAGAGAGAAGAGGCAGGTGCCCGCACACAGCTGGCTTACACCTGCCGTCAGACGAAAGTCATCCCTCCGGGTCCAGCCCCACCACACCGATTTGCGTGTCTCACTCTCGCCACCGGATCTCCGGCCTGTCGTCGGCAGTCTCACTCTGGATGTCAGGGGAACATAAGCTCTTCCCTCCCCCAAAAAGATTTCGTCTCCGAAAATTGGATTTGGGATCATTTAGTTGGTACCAAATGCACAACGTACTCTGATGTACCGAAAATATACATACAAATAAATAGATTTAACAAAAAAAAAGGTTTAGTATTACTGAACACCCCAATATCCTTTTATTTACCTGTTTCAATCCAAATATCTATGCATAATCCAAGAAATAGTGCCACCTCGCTTATAAGCCTACCTTCTGCGAAAGGACTTTAGAGAAACAAAGAAATTAAACAAAAATAAATTTGGGAAATAATTCTTTTAGAGCTCAAGCACTCTGATACATTTCATTCCATTGTGTCGTGGTATAATACTGATGCCACTCAACTGTACTTCGGAATTAGCAAATTTGGAACTGTATGAGGAAGTTACTGATTTAATAAAACAGTATTTCACCAAGATAGTTGTGAATAAAAGAATGAGTTCAAATGCATTTATATAATTCTTCCCTTGACAAATTTATAAACATCTCAAAAGTGCCAAAAAGATAGAAATTTCACTGTTCACACAGGAGACTTTAACGTCCTATTACCTAGAAACTGAGAGACTTTAACGCCTCCTAATAATTAATCCCAGATTATTTTCTGAATTAATAACCCCTATACAGAGTTTAAACATCTGAGTGTCATAAGATAAAAGATTTCCTTTATTTCATACTTAACTTTGATGTAACTATGAGGAATTCTTAATAAATAATACTCCGTGAGTGAAATAGATTAATTTCATTCTAACCCAATAATACTTTCAGCATCATCTGCTTCCTGAATTTTTAATTTAGGCAAAACAGATGTTCAACACACAAATGTATTTCAAATACAAAATACACATTACCATGCCTGAGAGTAGGGGTTAATTTCACCTGCTAGAGAGGGAGTGGCTTCTAATCTGCCTTGCACCACCCCGAAAAGACAACACCCTCTTTTTTTTTAAACTAATAAATACCCAAAATTATATGTAACCAATAAAAAAGCTCAGCCGGCCTTGTCCCAACGATTTATAAATCCTGGTATAAAGAGGTTTTTGCTCTTTTTAAACGCAGTAAATAAAATTGCAGCTTTTTCTTAATATAAATCTAAAGTTCCAATTATATTGTTAATCTGCGTATTATTAGGGTGTGGGCCACCTTCGTTAGTAGAATATGTGTGTTATTTATGATTTAGTCTTCCATTTCGCACAAATTGGTTTCGGCGAATAAAAAAGAATTTTAAAATATACGACTTTGTGTTTTTATTAGTTTTATATGCACTGTGTGCATGCAGTGTAGACTGATCGAATTCTACATGGAAAAGAGCCCCACCATATGTGAAAAAACTGAGAACCATGAAATGTCAACCTTCGAATGTTTTCAACAAGGATATCAAGGACCTTATTAAATAAGTGTCCAGTAGTTTTTTAGATAAAAATAATTGGTGAACATTGATTTTCCTTCAGAAAGTTTCTTGGTATCACTGTTCCGTTGGTAGAACTCAACGAACAGACAGCTAGTATGTTTAGAAAACAAATATTTTTAACATTTTGTTATCCCCTTTACTGGAATTAATAAACAATAATTTAACTAATCTACTCAGATAAATTGTTAATAAATGTACTTGATATAGAGGCTAATGTTTGGACACATATCCTTGAACAGATCCCGAGATTCACGACATCGTACCAGAAAAGGTCACAATAAGTGACTTCCTCTTCTTGTATGAGGCTCACAACCAACAAAGACACCGGTAGAAATACCACAGTATTTGGTAAGTTTAAACCACACTAATTAGGGTTTAATTCTGAAATTCCTACTATTTGGGCTGAATTCTAGGTGTCAGTATTATTCACACTTCCATCCTGGCCCAATGGGATTGGTTTAGAAATTCTGTCGAAAATATCAATAATAATAACCAGCAATAAATAGAGACAAACTTCCTATCTTAATTATGAAACCTCCTAGGATTCAAAGAACGGGTTGGACAAGGAAATCAAAACTACATACGATTGAAAATAGATCAAGACTCAAAAAGACAAACTATATCAACAAATGAAGCTATTATAGATTAAGAATAACCTGTAGGACCCTGTTCCCTGAAAATGAACCTAATTTAGTTAATTTTTTGTCTTTTTTCAACTGATGTAAGCTCCAAATTTTAGTGGTAAGTAATACAAATTCATTCCGCACATAACTAGGCCACTAGAATCGTGGTAGTTGTCGGTGGCCCTTTGGTAAAAGCGCACTGGACTACAATTGCCAAAAATAAAATTATATTTATTTATGTTGTCACCGAATCGGAGTTGGACGTCTAACTGTTGCCCAGTGCTCTCTCAGCATCGTGAGGGATTTGAGGAACTACTTGAATAAAGAAGTGCTGCTATCTTCCACTACAGGGACTGCACCCTAAGAATTACTCGACTCTCACTAATGCCGTATGGTAAGTCTTAGTCCTCTACATTTTTCATCTCATGCAATATTGTTCATATCTTCCGAGAAGTATTTATTAAATTGGATAAATTATTTTATATAATATATAAGGGAATGTTTCCAGATTTTTTCAAGAGATATGTATGAAATCCAGAAAATTTGAATAATTGTTCAAGCACGTTTTTGAAATGTATACCTTTAGGAATACTATAACAAAATAACACTGTTAGATTAATTCTACTATATCCTGAATATAACATTTGAAATTGCATTGCTCTTCTTAATAAAGTAGTGGAATCGGATTCAATAATGTAAATGGAAAACTCGTGATATTCCTGAGATTTTGACAATAAGATTTACAAATAAACATAAAACATGTGATTTTATTTTTGCTCAAATTCATTTCAGCATAACAAAATACCGAAGATGTACGAACGATTCAATTCTGTCTTAAATAAAATTTAGCACGTGACTTTTCATTAATACCTTGGAATTAACATTTAAGACAACATTGTTAGAAATTGAGATAACTAAATAAGAATATAAGATTAATCAAAGTTATTCAAGTGTTTGACCATACACCATCGTATATTTTTAATATCTAGTTACCAGATGTCTATCGACAGCTGTACATTTCTTACACAATATACTTAACAAATAGATGAACAAAATATTTTAGGTAATTTGTATTTCCAATAAAAGGTAGTACCTTAGCAATTACACGAATATTCACATGTAATTTTTATGATATTTAATACTTTTGATAAGATTTATTACTCAGACAAACATAAAGAAAACAAACATAAATTTTCAAGAATAATTGTAAGCCCTTTATAAGTGCTATGTATTATACCACTTATATTATTATGATATTGATAATCAGTCTAAATACCAGAAAGAAGATTCAAGTGAATTTGTAAAATTATCGTTTATTTTACAAATATTGTTATAAAAATTGCACATTGAATTTTTATTGTTCGAAGGTCATCTGGAGGCCAATGAAATAAATAAAAAACCTTGGACATTTGTTTAGACTGCGAAGTGGCCTTTTTCCGGGTCGACTGAATTAACATTTTCGCCATGAAGCTAATTATATGAAGCTGGCAGACAAAAAATAAACATATTTTAGATCATTTCTTCTTATTTCCCACTTTCAAAGCGCTATATTATTGAAGATGTCTTTTTTGAATGAGTTATGCAGTACTTCAAATACGCGAGGTCCATATTCTTGAGGATTAATTTTTTTTTTTCTGTAAAAGCCCTTAATATTTCATAAAACGTATATGGAAGCAACACGACTCTAAATCAAGGAAATTAAACATTTGTAACAAAATAAGTAGTAAATTCTCATTTCCAGTGCCCTTTTAAAGCAGTGAACAAATCTTTAACTATAAATGCAATTTAAACTTTTAAATTTTCTTTTATGAAAATATAAACCATCCTTCGCTAATTTCTATTAAAACAACGCTTTGGAGCATTTCCCAACAGAAGTATTTATTAGACAAAACGGCTGCATTGTAGGTGTAAGTTATTCACTTTGCAGCTCCAGATGAATACACTCAAAGGAAATAAGAAATGAAAATAAGAATTAAAAATTGCCCATCAATTTCTAACAGTTGACAAATATCATAAATACCCACAGTAATGAAATGCTTTATTGTTATTGTTATATTTTTTTTATTATTTAAAAAGATGAAATACATATATAGTATTGCTTGAGTAATATTTCAAAACAACTGTTCAAATTTACAATATCATTGATAACAATAACATTAAAAACCGGGCTCATCAAGACAAAATACAAAGTATCTTAACTAGTAAATACCACACTATATTAAAAATCTTGTTATCAAACCAATTCCTACAAATGATGCTGCTGCACTTATGTCGAGCACAAGTGTCCATGTAGAAATAATATGAATTTTTCTTTTACTTTATGTCTTTCCATTTTATCTGATTTTTACATAAGCAATGTAAATTACTGTAAGACGCATGACCAGAATAAATTCCGTATACTATGAAATTGTCCCTTAGTAAGGTAGAAACAAGCAATGGGAATTGAGAGACGACGTTAATCCATAAAGGTTGCTGTACTAAGTGTTAGTAAACAATTTCAATCGTTCAAATACTCCACGTTCAAGGAATGCTTGGCTTTATCGGATATGAAATAGTGGGTATAGAAAAAGACGTAACATTTAAAATCGTAAATATATCTTTCATTGTAACGATCAAGTCTTACAACTTTTTTTTCACGTTTGAAAAAAAGGAAAATATTTTTGATTTCCTTTTTTATTTTATCATATGAAAACGTAAATCTTAAACCACTCAACAACATGAAAAATCTCATCTGATATCCACGATAAGGTAAACATGGTATTGTCGTATGTCCTTATGTTAGGTAGTATTTCTATTTATTACTTACTAAGGGAGAAGCATAGAATGGTTGGCTAGGTACGCTCTGCCGAACTCTTTGTGTCATTGCATTTAAGCGCCTTTCGACTAATACTTGGCATTATAATCTGTGTGTGTGTGTGTGTGTGTGTTAATATACATTAGTGTTCTAGCAATCGTAAATTTTATTTGATAATTACCAATCTGTCCCAAATTCAACAGGAATTGGGAGGAGGCATATAAAGAAGAAGAGACATTTTAATACATAAATAGTTCAGAAATTATGCATCATAAAAAAGATTATATATTAATATTGTTGACATTATTATATTGTTCAATATTTCTCATCCAAATTTTGATCTCTTGAAAATTAAAGGAGATATTTATAATTTTTCATTCCCAACCTTTGGTAAACCCCATTTCCTATACAAAAGCTGTGAAGTCACTTCATTTCAAGTCTCCTTTACATAGGATCCTTACTGAGGGAGAAATATAGTATAGAATGTACAAATATAACATCCTGAAACTTCTACATCCTCTCATTAGAAACAAAAATTCCACGAGAGAACAAACCGTTACAACTTGATCCAACTATCTAGTTATGGTTGTCTTCATTTACGTTAATCAGAAACACTTTTTGTGGCTCCTCACAATTTATTTCTTAAAAACGCTTAGAGCTTTCGGAAATTAAATTCACATCCTCAGAGCGTCCGAGAGTAGGACGTGCTTAATGCACTATGCACTCAAAGCATCGGCAAGGTTTAGCCCGGTAGCATCTCTATAGGCATGCCCTACGCTCTGACGCTCTGAGGATGGGAATTTAGTTCCCGAAAGCGCTAAGCGTTTTTAAGAAATAAATTGTGAGGAGCCACAAAAAATGTTTCTGATTAAACTGATTCATTACCCTCACCACCAACTAATAATAAATATGAGTATCTTCATTTAGCACATATCTATATATATATATATATATATATATATATATATATATATATATATATATATAACACAGCTGACTATTTATTTACTTTCACACTTCTAATTTTGATCAACATCTCCTGTTGAATATATGCGAAAAATTGAAAATCGCATTGATATATGTGGAGGTTTCTGGAATGCCAAAAATGGAAAACGTAAAAATAATTACGTTAATATATATATATATATATATATATATATATATGTGTGTGTGTGTGTGTGTGTGTGTGTGTGTGTGTGTGTGTGTGTAGAAAAGCTATTGTACATTCCGTTATCAAAACGATTAGTTATATAATATTATTCAATTTAATTAATAATAAAAGAAATTATTGGCACAGATCGTTTTATCTGTACTCCCACTCTTTAGATGTGTGTAAAACGTTTAAATTAAATATAGAGATAATAGTTGCTACCGCGAGTATGTTAACAGTACATGTGCTCTAAAAAAGTCCCGTTTCGTGCAATTATTGCTGGATATCCTATTTTAAGTTCCAGACCTTTAGTTACTTTTGACTGCTGCCGAAGTACAATCCTGTCAATTTATGTTAAAACAGCGGTATATATACGTTCCAAACCGACTACAGACGTAATAAGCCGAATACATACGATCGAACCCGATTATACCCGAACGATGCCGACTGGAAAAAAAAAAACCAGACCGAGTGATTGCGACAGCCAGTCGTCAATATTCGAACCTCTTTGGCCATAGCTGAGGGAGTTGGCAACCCTAGACGACTATTAATATCATGGATGCCCTGGACTATTGTGACTCAACGAAGGAACGTGAATTCTTAAATAATGAAAAAGGGTTTAACTGCCAAAACGAATTCCGATTATAAGCCCATAAGGATATGTCATATTAGACACTCAGAAATATTATTAAATAATAAATCAGCTGAGATAAATATATCATACCTTCATTTTCGGCTATTGTCATCTCCCAGATTTAAAAAAATAAATAGTTAAAGCTGGAGACATCTGGAGACTCTGGAGTAGAGGGAGAGAGCTGATGAGATGGACGTTATCCATTGAGAAGCGATGGCGCACTGATTGGAGATGAGGATTGACTTTCTTCTTTAAGGCTTAAATATGCAAGGGGTGGTGGTGGTAGAAGCCAGATCTGCAGAAGGGTGGGACCGGGCGGTGGACTGTCTCCAGAAGTCGAGAGCTGTCCCAGATCCTGGGCAGGTGGCGCTCAACACCTGCTCCCGAAGGAGCGTGCCAGCATCTTGCCACTCTCAGCACAGAAAGTAGCAGCAGGCCTCTCCCGCCCTCTTCCGAGAAAGGAGTCGATAAAAGCTGTCTGGGGAAGGAACTGGGAGGAAAATATGTCTCCGAGTCCAAGAGTTCCTGTCACACCCAAGCTTATAAAGTGTTGTGGCCCTTGGTCCTTCATTGACTTCGGAATACAGAAGTTCTGATATTTCTTTCATGTAGTAGACCAGAGGTTCACAAACCTCTTTGTCTAATAGATCACTTACCATGTGTTTTGGTTTTGGGTAGAACCCTGCTTAGCTAATGTTGCATTTTCGAAAGTTCATCAACTTCAAATGTTTGTTGACTGATGTCTGTAGTGAGATGTAGAAGAAGAAAACAAACAATAAAATCACACATTCATTTTTATATATTTACCATTGAAATAAAATTAAAATAAACCAAAATAAGTACTACGTAAACTCAATAAGTATGTAACAGTTACGTGCATCACGTATTTTCATTTGTTTCTAAAAGTAAATGTTCAATCAAAACAATATTTAGTATTTAGGATTCAAATAAAGCGGCTCATGATTTAACAGTTTATTAATAATATGACATGGGTTTATTGATGGCAGAAAAATAAAATATGGAAATATTCATTGGCTGAGAGGGTGGGGTTTAGAAGGAGAGAATTTGAAAATTCTGAATATCTCCGTAATTGTGACGAATCGAAAAATTGTACATAATCAATTTTATTGTTAATTTATTTCCTTATAAATGTTGTTTGTTTAAATACTAATATAATTATGCCTTTTTTTAGTATTCAGTTTTCTACTACTATTAGCTACCACTACTGTATCATACTCGATGTTTAATCGTTTCATACATTAATAAATATTATACCTGCTAAAGATCAAACAATGGGAGAGGATTGGGGTATAGATTGAAAATCAATTATTATGAATCGGTTCAACACATATTAAATAACCAAACATATTCCAATTATAATTAAAATCTTAAAATGTTATTTTAAGCATTGTTTCTGTGTCTCTAACATCAATCGAGATATTTTTTAGTGTACTGTGTCAGAAAACCCTGCTATTGCGATTTTCACTTTGAGTAACTGATTCACAGTAAGTCTCACATCTAGCTGGTATTTCGATCTCTGTTTGCATAGGCGTCTTATTAAGGGAGAAATAGAGAATATATGGTGAGTTGAGATCATTACCACGTCACGGTTTACGATGCCCATGTGTGACGGAAATTTCTGAATAAAACCCAGCTTACACGAAGCGATACCGGCTAGTGCAATGAACTGCGGGAAAGGCATTCCACTCCTTTGAAGGCGCTTGCCTTTAATTCTTCGCTGGCTTCGGTAATATTTAATGTTAATATGGCTATAATGTCATATTTTATTTCTGTATTTAATTGCTTGATTGTTAAAAGCAATAAATAATATAATATAATTAATTTAATTGTAAGTACAAACATTTATTAATTCATAAATAATTAAAATATAACAAACGAAAAATAATTAAGTACTATGCTGGAAGGGGACGTGGTGGCATTATCATTATCAAATACTAATAATTAAAAAAGGATATGAAACTAATCGATTGAAGCAGAAATTATGTAATTTTAAAATTATTTGGAAAGAAATATAATTGGAAACAAATAGATGAAATTTAAGTATAAGTAAAGAATTTGCTGCAAATTTGGGTATTTACCAACAACTAAACATCCATCTAATTTCATATATTTTGGAATTTAAGAAAGAAAAAAACTGGGAACGTTTCAATAATATACATTCCCTTTTTCGAGGCCATTAGTCCTTTATAAATATATGGGAAACATATTAGAAACAATAATTTTAAATTCTTCTTATAGCTTTCCTGTAAAACAGAAACAACGGCAATCAAAGTTGTACTTTTGAATGTTCTTGATGTAAGTAGATGTACTTATAATGTTAAAAGCATTGTACATTGGCATAGGTGAACAAAAATATATTGTTGCTATTACAACTTTTTCAATTTATTATAACTATTCTTTTGAGGACCAGAATTCTAGTCTACTTCTTTAACTGATTGGCCACAGAAGATGGTAAAATTTCAATTTACAATCGTCAATTAGATGCGGAAATAAGATTATGTTGTGCTCGCAAGCTCCCCAACAGCCTTTCGAAAAGGCCGTACTTACATTATGCCACAACTATTATTTTAAAAACAGGGTTACAACAATGTTACGCCAACTAATAAGTTTTTATAACTTATGACACGGCTATGCCATTTAAATGATCCAAGTAACAAACTTACACATATGTCAAAAACATTCTGCAAAAGCATTTTATGAGCCAAAACTCAGTTATAGCTTGCAACCATTTAAATAAATCTTCTTTTCTCATCTAAAGGCATCAACTTGAAATGACGCCTTTTTAGCCAAAGTCACTTGGGGTGGTTGTGTATTTTCTTATTGGGGAGTTACCAACTAAAAATGAATAAATGGTTTTGTTTCAGAGGTCATCTACTTATTTTATTATTCACTTGATCATACTTGTGTACTAGAAGATAAAAGAAAATATCCACACAATTAAAAAGTCCGTCACGCAGGGGCTGCGTAAACTAAGCAGATTTCCCACGTGAAGTTATACAATAGAGAAATCTCCATACGAGAGCCAAACAGTAAATGGCAAAGGGCCGAACTAGCTTTTGGCGGGAAATTCCAAAATCCGTTATCGGCCCAAATTTAATAAAAATGCAAATATCTCAGTTAATATTCAAAATAGGGAATAAATGTATATAACAATATTTATAGTAAATTTAATTTGCAATAAGATTGATTCTGTACAAATTTTCGATCCGACGTATAGTAATGGAGATATTTCGAATTTTCGAAAATCCTTCCCTCTAAACCCCCCCTCCCACTGGTCTGATTTCAGCGGTTAACGAACTTGATCTTTCTTTTTACAGAAAACGACTAAATATCTAGTTTGGTAACGATCAAACAAAAATTGCGACCGCTAGAGCGGTAACAGACAAATATATAGATAGATAGATAGATAGATATAGATATATATATACATATATATATATATATATATATATATATATATATATATATACAGTTTTGAACGGACCTCATTTTCGTCATCTACTAGGTAGGAACGATGGACATTTGAAGAAAAATTTCGAAAATTCCGTCGTGAGTACAACCTCAATAGCTGATTTCCCTTAAGGGAAATCTGCTAAAAGAAATAACACGGTTAGCTCGAATAAGGTACTACAAAACAAAAATTATAGGAAACAATTTGACCTATAAGATTGATTGTATAAATTTTTCAGCTGACAACTGCGAGATAATTACGCTTTTTATGCAAAACCGCATCGTGTTTTTTAATAATTGATTCCCCATCAGAGTAATTTGTTAAAAGTGGACGTATTAATTGATAAAAAAAAAGCAGACAATCAAGCTACGTCATTAAATAGTCAACACAAAAGCAATAAAGTACTAATTGGCATAAATACTCTACTTTTTAAGATTGTTAAGATCAGAGATAAAGGAAAGCAAAAAAAAATAAAAAAATAAATTAGAGGTCTTAAAGAGAATAAGTGAAGTGGATAAGACTCCAGAAGAATTTCAAATAAACAATAATGACTGCTCTCTTGATCAATGATTCTAGACAGAGAGAGATCTTTATTACTTTCAGTAAACAATTAGCTTTATAGAGCTGGTCAGTCCTGTCGTCACGGGGTAAAATAAAGGATTACGAGCCAATAAAAAATAGGACGAAGGGTAATCCTGGGGAGTAATTCCATCTAGGGCCATAATTTTTAGTGCTTCATGACAATTAACTCCTTTTTACTGCAACCACCTGCCTTGCAGGAGTAACCGTGGAAATGTTAAATACTCTTCGCATCTCATCTTATTAGCTATTTAGCCAGTGCTCAGCTGACACCACAAATCTCATAAAATCCAACAGCAACGATAATTACTTGTAAAAGTGCTAGAAATAAACAGATTTACAGATTGAAATTTCGCAATAGTCCATGCATCCTTAGGATTCAATTTGATGAAAAGAGTGAGAAATGTAATTTTCATGAGGAACAATAAGTAGCTCAGTTCCTAAACTAAAACTTCAATAAAAATAAGTGGAGCTGACTGAATGTTTGAGTTAAGAAGGAATCTATAGAACAAAATATCTAGAGTATTAAATGTTTAACAAGATTGATTATATAACACTTTTTAATCGGACTTCTAATAACTGAGATATTTCGAATTTTCGAATCCCCAATCCCGTTAAACTCCACCTTTTAGCAGATTTCCCTTAAGGGAAATCAGCTATTGAGGTCGTACTCATGACGCGATTTTCGAAAAAGTTCTTCAAATGTCCATCGATCCTACCCAGGAGATGACGAAAATGAGGTCCGTTCAAAACTATATATATATATATATATATATATATATATATATATATATATATATATAGACATATATATATATATATATATATATATATATATTTGTCTGTTAACACTCTAGCGGTCGCAATTTTTGTTTAATCGTCACCAAACTCGGTATTTACTCGTTTCATGTACAAAGGAAGATCAACTTCGATAACGGCTGAAATCGGATTAGTGGGAGGGGGGGTTTAGAGGGGGGATTTTCAAAAATTCGAAATATCTCCGTTATTATGCATCGGATCGTAAAATTGTATAAAACCAATCTTATTGCAAATTAAATTTACTATAAATAATGTTATATACATTTATTCTGTATCTTGAATATTAACCGAGATATTTGCATTTGTATTCTACGTGTGGTCGCCAGTAGGCTGTTCGGACTTTCCGCCGAGAGTTCTGGTGGCCATGTCCATAACTATTCGTCCCTCGTGAATAGGTTTAGAGGTTAGGTTAACTGTTTTTTGTGGCTAGAAACTACTGGGTTATAACGCCCTAAATAATGTTTTAGGTTTAGAGGTTTCTTACTACTACAGTTGTTATTAGGCAGATTTCTCTATTGTAAAACTTCACGTGGGAAATCTGCTTAGTTTACGCAGCCCCTGCGTGACGGACTTTTAGTAGTCTGTTTCACCCATTTACGAATATGATTTTTAGCGTAGAAAGAAAAGGTTAAATATTGTATCTCTCAAATAAACACTTTCGAGCCAGGAAAGTAAAATCGTAATTTATAACGTCAAATATAAAATATTTGCATCTATCTCATAAAGAAAAGGTTCATTGAAAGCCATGTTTGATATTTAATATAGGATTAAGATTTCATGATATATCCGCTAATTGTTAATACGAGATGAGTGGGAGTAGGGGTTTACTGAAGGCTGGAAACTAAAAAATGGAAATATCTGGATTAATATTTGACTTTAGAGAAAACATTTATAGAAGATTAAATTTTCAAGATCGGTTTTATCCCGGCACACAATATCGGGACATCTACCGCTACCGTCGTAAGCTGAAGGCAAAAATAGGTGCAGGTTCCATCCCAGCCAAGGAAAAACATTAGATAATGAGTTCACTACTAGAGCCCGCTCCTGTCGCAGTGCTTGTGGTTAGCGGAGTCTAGTGGGTTTATACGTCTGACAACACCTCGTGTTGACTAATTATGACATTCAGATCCCGCCATCATGCAAGCTAAAACAGGGGAGAACTGACATCGGGCACCCCCCAGCCTGTGTATAATGGGGCCCGCCTGTCTATTAAGACAACACATTACAGGTCCTCCTTGGTTAACGGGGTTGTACGTCGAGCTGGTCTGTATATTATATATATATATATATATATATATATATATATATATAATATATACATCAATGTTTTAGTGTATATCTCGTTTATACTTATGTTATGTTATACGATAAAAGTGAATATAACAAGAGTTACTCTAAATAACAAAATAAACAACCTTTATCCTGTGCATATTTGCCGAAAAACCAATAAGAAACGAAATATCGCTATTTTTAGTTTTAGGCCTCCCTTACAACCCCCACTCCTGCTCCATCTGCAGTGCTTATTTGTGAATCTAAACCATCCAGGGCTTCACCCAAACGCATCCAAAAAAATTCATTCAAGTCGCTCAAGCCGTTTAGGAGGAGTTCACGTACAGTAGAATTGTATGTATAAAGATAGTTTGTTAGATAGATACATAATTTTTCAATGGGCCTTATTTTCTTTATTTCCTTCAGTTAGGGTTGATGAACGTTTGAAGAAATGTTTCGGACATATCGTCCTGAACAGCTTCCTAACCTAAGTAGTTTATTTCCATGTCTGAGTTGTTACTTTACAGATTTGCTCTTTTAGAAGATATATCCTTTTTAGCAGATTTCTCTTAAGGGAAATCAGCTATTGGGGTCGTACTCATGACCCGATTTTCGAAAAATATCTTCAAATGTCCATCGATCCTACCCAGGAGATGACGAAAATGAGGTCCGTTCAAAATTATATATATATATATATATATATATATATATATATATATATATATATTTGTCTGTTAACGCTCTAGCGGTCGCAATTTTTGTTAGATCGTTACGAAACTCGATATTTCACCGTTTTATGTAAAAAGACAGATCAAGTTCGTTAATGGCTGAAATAGGACTAGTGGAAGGGGGGGGGGGTTAGAGGGGGGATTTTTGAAAATTCAAAATATCTCCGTTATTATGCAAGGAATCGAAAAATTGTATATAAGCAATCTTATTCCAAATTAAATTTACTAGAAATATTGATATATATACATTTATTCTCTATCTGGAATATTAACCGAAATATTTGCATTTTTATGAAGTCTATGGTCGGGTCTAGTTCGGATTAGGTCGGCCATTTCCGTCACTACTCGGCTCAGGTGGAAGCTTCTTCTAACCTTACCTGCCGTTTCTAACCTTACCTTACCTTCGTTACTTTGTGAGATTTATGCAGATACGTTCTGTTCATCCACTCCCCCCCCCCTTCTTTAGTTCTTGGACTACTAAAATTTGAGTTATTAAAATATAAATTATTCTTACAATTCAGAAGCCGTTTCAGTTGGGAATTTATTTTAATTAACTGAAAGATTTCTCACTACCGTTTGTATTAAATCACGGTGGTATTGTGTTACCAGTATGCAGATTTCTCTATTGTAAAACTTCAAAGGGGAAATCTGCTTAGCTTACGCAGCCCCTGCGTGACGGACTTTTCTTTATTATCTAAGGCTCTTCAGCAATCATTCTTGTTTACTGTAAACCTCATTAATTGAGTTCAAAGTCGGGATTAAATTACTTGATAATGCGCATGTGTCTTGTAAAAAATACATCCATATTGTGAAGTGTTTGATAAGTGTTATCAGAGCTATGGTGAAGAGCGGGAGTAGAACCGGGGTGGTCGGTTGTGCTTATATCAGCGAGGCTATTTCTATGATACATTAGATATATATGAGACTAAGATAAGCCAAGTAATTTGACTTTAATTAATTTTAAAACACATCTTCCACTTTTATCAGAGATTTTTATTAGATTGTTTAAATAATAAATGGAGAGTAAACTTTTAGTCAGTCCGCTGAAAAATTACCATGCTTTTACTTTCGGACTCTAAATCAGTTCTGATGAGTGCGCGTGCCAACGAACCGGCTCCTTTCGGAATTCAGGTCGACCCTTTAGAGTTTTAAAGAATAAAAAAAGTGATGAAGGGGAAGAAGCATCTATCAGTGGTTGATATCCACTTTATTTAATGTTGAGCTTTCCTGGTCGCGTGTTCCGACCATTTTTGTCAATTTAAGGCCCTCCCCATTAAAAGCGCTTTCCCCGTAAGATTTATACTCATTGAAGTGTTAATACTTTAAAGATCTCTATCTGCATGGGTTATTACCGATAGGGCTATATGTAATTACCGAACCGGGATCCATCATTACCCAAATAGACGACTTTGAATAATTTGAGAAATTATACAGCTACACTGACCTTGTGGCAGGCTCTGCCTCTGGGCAGGCCTACACCGTTTTCTATTAGATTAAGTAACTGTAATACTTGGACTTGGAAGGATTTGAATAAATGACATTGTTTTCCAAAAGAGATTTTTTTTCGCCCCCCCCCCTCTCCCGGTTTTATGCCTCGGAACTGGTTGGGGCCAGTAGCCCGACTAGAACAAACAACGTCTAATTTACTGCCTATTAGATGGCGGGGGAAGAATAAAATTGGTAATGAGGAACACGGGAACAGCTAAAGTCCAATGTGTTGGCTTAGACTAAAAAAAAACAAGTACTTGTTGATTAGAAGGCACTGGGCTCCTCCATGGACAATGTAAACATCTTATAATCAATTTGTTTTTAAGTCAAAGATTACCATATATATATTAGTTGTATATTTCTATAATAATAATTATTTATGTCTTCTGCAGCATTATTCAGTTTCCCCAAATCCCGAAAAATTGAAGAGAGTTTACCCAATACGACGGCTTATAGCAATCTTCATTTACTACTTACTAATATGATGGTTTTTTTTTTTAAATAGTTAAGACTCACTAAAAAATCTAAATACATCACAGATTTGTTTATGCCAGTGTTATCTCATAGACCCAGGCAGGTTTCCACAATCCCTTCGGGCCATCTCGGGTTTTCCCCTTATTCTGGCTAAAGTTCTGATATGTTTTATATTGTAAACGATCAATATCATAAAAAAAGGTTTCAAAACATCACGCCATGAATACAACCAAAAGAACTCCTCTTCCTTCAGCATAAACAGAAAGCAAGATAGAAATAAATAATGCATTAATATTATATATTTATTTCATAAATCTTAACGTTTTCTTCGTGAGTCTATACATTTTTCATAAACATAATTTAATCATCATAATTACCTAATCATTTAGATACCTCCATGTTGTTCTGTTTTAATTTGTAACTAACCGTTCTGATAGAAAAAAAAGCAACTTTGGAGTATCCAATGAAAGCGGATATGTGTTAATGTGGAAACTTTGAATTGGGTACAGTAATTCAAAGACTTAGACGGAAGGACAATACTTGGATAGTGACCATTTCGTTATAGGCTTAAGGTTAGACAGTGCCTTACCAGTAAAGTCACTGACAGCCTTCGACATATATAGTAATAACAAGTCTTTCACACACCTAGTTTATCAGATTTGGTGAAGAGTAACTGTTTCCCCCTTTTATAATTGATTAACTTGTCAATTTGGAATAATCTGCTTCTTATTTGCTAAAATAATGCCATAAATTACCGTTAAAGAAAAGAGACGGACAGAAATGTGCAATTTATTGTTAACAACGGATATTCGGTCGTTTTAATGGTCGACACTGATATTCTGCCTCTAATTTTGGCCAATCAATGTTTGCAGCATCTCAAGATGTTGATCCCAGTTTAAGAGAGTTCTTTGATCCTTTAAGTCCTATCACATTGGTGTTACTTATTTTCCTCTATTTGTGCTGATCTTCTACTACTGTGGATATGTTTCCTTCACACATGGAGAGTTTCCATGGCCAGAGTTCATACACATCTGTTGTTGTGATGTCTGTTTTATAAAGTTCGTAGCTTCGCCTTCCTGTGGAGGTTTTCATTGAGACAGGTTATACTCAGATATTAGTCTCTTGAGAATAGCCAAGTTAGTAAGGAATGAAACTCATAACAATCCAACGAATGAGAAAATTAGAAACGTATGGGAGATATAGAACGTAAAATTCAAACATGAAACGAATTACACCATGAGTCTGCAATCCCAACAAGTGTTCTGCGCTAAAAAGAATGATAGTAGTGTCTAATGATAATAGTTATGGAATTATGGAGCTTTCTATTGTACGAAAAATGTTATATAGTACCACAAGAAGAGAAGGAATAAGTTTCGTAGAGGCTAGTGATCTTAAGTGCATGTACCTTGGCGGCTGTGGACGATGAAATGAACTGGTGAAGGTCCAAGAGCGCGTTCTCCTCAAAAGTAGGAAGCAATCGATTTTAAGTGTTGTTGTTTTTTTTATTTTTTAATCTTAAAATATTGGCAAAATAGTAGTAAAAGTGCTCAAAATCTTACAATGATTAAGTACCCAAGTTATCATATGGATTAATAAAGATGAAATAGACTAATATGTTGTGTAATGCAGCTCATAAGAAAGGAAGAACCAAAAGATGGTGGCCCAGATCATGGTGGCTTGATGATATGGAGGCAGACTTGCGACACCTTGGGTAATTGTAGACACCTGGTAATTAGGCAATCTGCTAATTATGGTCAGCAATAGTCTAAGCAGCTGAGGCCCGTCACGAACTGTAGCGCCTAGAAAGTAAGTAAAATTCATACAGAAGTAAGAGAAATACATGACAAACCTTTTTGTATAAGCCTTAGGCTAAGGTTATTTTCAATGAAAAAAATGCCCATACGTGCCTGACATCTCCAAATTCTAAAACCCAACTGTGTAATGTATCAACTTCCACTTAATGATACTATGGCTAATCAATAGGGTAACCCATTTCTAGCCATAGCTAAGGATATAATTTAGTGGGTTCGCAAAATGAATTTCAAATGCATAACTGGAATATGACTGACTAACGTCTAAACTCACATGGCTAACCTCAGCCCCATAATCTGCATTTAGATAATAATATTTAACCAACGCCAGATACCAATGGAAGACAAGATGTAAGTATCACGTTCATACTGACGTAGAAGTAAATTTTTTTCTAGGACTCCGTAACATTTGAATTTATTCCATAAGCATTTTTTCCAATGAATAGAGCTTAACATATTGAGTAAGACTTTGTTTACCAATCTGTCCGGTTTAGTTGGAATTTAGAAGTACTACAAAAAGTGCATTCTGTAATCTGTTGACCTTAAGTGTGGGACCCATTAAATCTCCGAAAACCCCTGTTATCTAGACAGCTAATAAATAAATATATCATATCAGAAAGGAGAAGCATAATTTTCTCTCGAGCCCGTTTTCTCTGATCAGAAACTGGAGTCGTCGGTTGTACCGGTCCCCGGACACCTGCCGTTCTGCCGGCGCGTGCTCTCTCGCAGTGACGTAAGTGGTGAGCTGCACGCCCCGAGGATCAGCTCTTACGGATTTGTCACTGCTTTCTAGCCGTGAAAACATGCACAAAATATCAACAGGAAGAAGAGGGAAGGGCTGTTTTCAGAAGCCAAAAAACCCTATTGGAAGACGAATAAACGTACCTTTTAGGGTATCATGTCTGAAAACAGTTTACCTGGCACAGCTTCATCTGTTGATTTGGGTGCGTTAAAAGTGAGGAAAATAGTGTAGTTCTTCGTCAAGTTCACAACTAACTTCTTTCAAATTACTTAAGCCAGAATGTACGGAAAGCGTATCAGGTTGTAGTTTCAGCCATTCTCTATCATAATCATCTTGCGGAGGCTTTCATTAGACTAACGCAGAAGGCAGAGGGAAACCAGTTATCTTTATAACACTTTTTCCTAGTACGTTTCTATCTAGAGATTTCCCAGTTCCGCTAAAAATGAGTAGCATTTATATACAGAACTCAAACCTTATTATATTGTATATAACCTAACTGCACTGATGATAATAAAACAATGGTCGTTCAACCAAGAGCACACGCACATTTATTCTGTGGTGCCTAGTAAAATACATACTTGGAGATCATGAACTTATAACAACGGTTATTAACATTGAAAACAAAAACTTTTATAAAATCCTATTTCATAATCCGTTTTAGTATCACAATAACAATATTTCTCTGAAAGAAAGATTTAAGCAGGGGCTGCGTAAACTAAGCAGATTTCCCATGTGAAGTTTTACAATAGAGACTGGTAACACAATACCACCAAACGGTAATGAGAAATCTTTCAGTTAATTAAAATAAATTCCCAACTGAAACAGCTTCTGAATTGTAAAAATAATTTATATTTTAATAACTAAAATTTTAGTAGTCCAAAAATTAAAGAAGGGGGGGTGGATGAACAGAACGTATTTGCATAAATCTCACAAACTAACGAAGGTAAGGTAAAATTACAAATATCTCGGTTAATATTCAAGATAGAGAATAATTGTATATAACAATATTTATAGTAAATGTAATTTTCAATAAGATTAGTTCTATACAATTCTTCGATCCGGTGCATAATTAAGGAGATTTTGAATTTTCGAACCCCCCCCCCTCTAAACCCCCTCCCACTAGTCCGATTTCAGCCATTAACGAACTTGATCTGTCTTTTTACATAAAACGGTTAAATATCGAGTTTCGCAACGATCAAACAAAAATTGCGACCGCTAGAGCGTTAACAGACAAATATATATATATATATATATATATATATATATATATATATATATATATATATATAAAATTTTGAAGGCACCTCATTTTCGTCATCTCCTGGGTAGGATCGATGGACATTTGAAGAAATTGTTCGAAAATCGCGTCATGAGTACGACCTCAATAGCTTATTTCCCTTAAGGGAAATCTGCTAAAAGAGGACAGAATGTCCCTGGAAAATGTCTTGTTAGGAAAAAACATTTCAATGGTAGGTGTTTTAAATTGTATTCAATGTCTTTACTATTAAAGAAAATTTCCTTTCTTGCTATTAGCTACAGGATCTGGACATAGGCCCTCCCTGATGCCAATCTTCCTCAAACATTCTTCCATCAAACCATCCTTGCCTAGGGCTAATCCTTTTCCTATGTTCTTCTGGTAATCCACCTAACTCTATCTCTTGAAGATATCGTCAGACGTGGTATGTAACTGAAAAATATCTAAATGAACTAAGTAAGACCTTCAGTGAAATAAATGACTAAGTAAGTAAAAAAGTCCTTGAAAATTCTAATGGCTATATATATCAGAACTTGTGTTGTAGAACTTCTTCACGAAACATTAAACTCATTTTCGAAGAAACTCGACTGGCCTGGTATTTGCCGATAGCAATTAATCTTGGCGCAGTTAAGCCTGTAGCAGATGCAGTTAGAGGACAGCTTTCTCATGCAGCTAATATAATATTAATAAATCTTTATCACGCGCCTTTCGATAGCCCAGTGATCTGATTCCAATACTTTCAATGATGCTACATCCTTTATTTTACCCATACCTATGTGCCGACAACTGCGCACTCTCCATGGAAGCTTGATGAGTAACTCAGTTGCCTGAATATATCTGAAGGACTTGAACCACCTCATTCCCTTTTATTTTAATCTGTTATAATTATGACATTATACAGATGTGGAAACATTCAGGGAAGAATGCGAATTTCTGCAGTTAAATTTATTATGAAATAAAAATAGTTGATCAATTTTTAATTTATGCAACGTGAGTGAAGGAGGGACCAGTTAAACTACCTTTTCTACAATGACAAACATGTAATCTCACAAGGACATCATGCCTCAGTTTTCCTACCAGTCAACTACTCCAGGCCGCTACTGCAATTAACGCAGACACACACATACGCTTATCTTTATGATAAATGTCTTAGGTATAGGCTACTGATAATAGGGATGTGACCCTGAGAGTACGATCCTGAATAAAACTCAACATATATATATATACTGACTCCGGGCATATTTTATGGCCGCTTTATTCCGATTATTCTTTAGAAAATTATTAATAATAGGAGCTCAGGAGTAAAAGGGTTGACCTTAATCTCACATGGTAATCCTAGGGTGACGAGTTCGATTCTCGCCTAGGCAATAGGAATTTATTGAGTGGTGGATTTCATTAAATAAAATCCTAAGTCCCCGCCCGGTCAGAAAAGGGTGGTAACCCGTCCTAATTAACCTTAGTTGCCGGAAGGGACCTATCCTTCTCCATGATAACGCCAGACCACACGTCGCACAACCAACGCTACGACGACTGCACGAGTTGGGTACGAAGTTCTCCTACACCCACCTTATTCACCTGACCTCTCTCCTACAGACTTCCACTTTTTCAGGCATCTGGATAACTTTTTGAGGGAGAAAAATTTTCAAAACCACGATGAAATTGAAAATTCGTTTCGTGACTTCATTGAGTCCAGGGATTCAGATTTTTTTCCTGGTGGAATAAGAAAACTTGTTGAACGTTGGCAAAAGTGCATTGATTCAGATGGAAATTATTTTGATTAAATATATATAGTTAAAGTAAAGATATGGCCTATTTTCAATGAATATTAAAAACCTGCATTAATTTTGAATCAACCCAATATAATGAACATATTTCCTGTCAAAAACCAATCCGAGGACATATAGTTTAAGCATCGCTTTGTACATAAGATTATATTCGTAATAGTAAATCTCAGTGGAAATAACTTATAGTAATGCTACCACATCACAGGAAATAAGTAAAACACAGGAAATAAGTATGTGAAACGAAAAGTTATGGTGAAATTTCGAGAAAAAAATCAATGAGACAAAGGTTACAATTTTATAAATATACTATAGGTCTGTGGGCGCACGTATATTTTTCATTTCTCCACTGATTTTCAATTAAAGTAACTGTCAATTAACATTTTATGCTCACTTAAATATGAAGTCCTGTATACTTATGATTCTAATTATGTGAGAATTATAGAATAGGAGGTGAAATGAAGGCATTACAGCAGGAGGGGGGGGGGGGTATGCGAAGTATCAGCTGTACATCCAAGCCAAACTTTTTTCTCTTATCTGATATTGTCATGGTTCACACCAGTATCATATAACTATAATATCCATTACCCCATTTATTCAAACCCAACTTCTTTGTTGGACAATAAGCTGAGTGGTGTTCCATTTACATAATTTGGATGTGAACCTTATTTTGCCATATTGGTCAAAATATTATTACCATAATTCTTTCTAGAAATAATCTCCAAGCTATTTATCTTTATAAATGTAAATGAAAACACGCTGGTGAACCTATAATTTTGGATTAACTTCTCTGGTGGTCCTTTGATAGCTTGAGCTAAACAGCTTCTAAAGGTTTGTTTCACTCCGTTTTTTGAATATTAAATTAGATTGATAAATACATAATTGTTCCATCTATGATTTAATGGTAAACAAATCTTATCATTGCAATTATTGTTCTGTTGTAATTCTTCTGAGGTAAGAATGATTTATTACAATATTTTTGTTTGGTATTCATGTCCACTTTTTGCAACTAATTGGGACGGGTTGTCTACAGAGTACCATCCTTTTGTAGCCAGGGTGTGACTAAGGATTTTATTCGATGAGTTCGTCACTAAATAAATTCCTATTGCCCAGACGGGAATGGAACTCACTACTCTATGTTTACCAAGTGAGTCTAAAACCAACGCCTTAACTCACATAGCTAACCTGAGCCAAGATGTCTGTGTTCAAAAAGAGACATACAAAGGCTGGAGGCCAGGAGTCGTTTAAGAGATGACAGTGATCCACTGGTCCGAGGGGATAGATAGATCGTACCTCTGAAGCTTTTCTTCAATCTTTATAACACATTAATTCAGCACAAGTTTGTAGTTTCCTCTAGGACAACTTACCTTTATAAAAGGCCTTCGAGCAGAAAAGATGTAGGATGTAAATAAATAAAATGAGCAAATTGCAGTCATAATGTGCACCCAAAATTTAAATTTCTGTCTATGAATATTGATGAAAGAATAAGGTTATAGAAATAAGATAAGTTATTTGTTTGACTTTCTTCTAGGGAACCTGGGTGGTAGAGGAACGAATTAATCCGGATGTGCAGGGCAGGGCTGGTGTCCTCTGCAATGCATATATTTAGACAGAGTACAATTTCAGAGCAACAGCTCCATCTTCAGAGCCTTTGAAGAGCGTTAGAAATCAGATTGCACGTCGGTTGCTAAGTGATACTTGGTCCAGATTTATTTATTAACGTCCGAACGCCGTTGCATGTCTATCTTCGAAATTCATGTCAATTTCCCCATGGTCTCAAAAAATAATAATAATAATATGGAGGACAGCAAGTGATCTCAAAAGTAATAGAAATATTTATTGCCGACCAATTAGTACTAGTAATAGAAATAAATTAATAAACTTAATTAAATGTAAACAAGTAATCTTAATTAAAACATTACGAATAATAATTATTAAAAAATATGAATTCTTGAAATATAGCTTTATTAATAACACATTTATCTAGTCTTCATGTCTAAAATACTTCCTATAATATTGTGTAATATTTTCTGATAGTTCACTTACGGTTTCAATTCTTCAGTTCAGAACCACGGTATAATAAAAACTAACTTTATAGGTGTAAATTGGTCAAATTATTTCTTAAAGAAAAGAAAAAAAGACTCCAAAAAGGTTATAAACTGTGTGTTTTTTCATGGCCTAAGAACGGCGTTCTTCACTATTAAAATCAAACTAAATGTGCCAAAAAAGACTTCAGGCTAACCAAAAACGACGTGCAAAAAATACTACACCTCATTTCGGCAGTAATATATGATGTGGGAAATTTCCGAAATTCAAATGACTATTCTTTTTAGCCCCATTAAAAACCTTAGAATATCGTCCCCGTTAATATTAATGTGACTTTGCGGAGCGGGAGGGGTTGTATCGATAAGATCTAGGGATCGTCTATAGGGTGGGAAGTACCCAGCCTGTCTCGTTAGGAACTAACTTTAGTACCCTGGGCTTGTCATTTAGTTTAGCCCTCGGTTTGGAAGTTGTGCAGAAAAAGCCCTGGTCAAATTCTATTCTTCTAGTTCAAAAACCCTTATTTATAAAAGATTTTTTTTCTCTCTACGAAGGCGGAAGAGGAGACACCTTTGAAGGGGCATTAATTTTGATGCACGTCAAATAATGGTAAGATTTTGTGAATTAAAGTTAATACAATAAGCAAATAGTGTATTTCGCACAATTTTAATACAATATGGTTCGAAGACGTCTCATTTTAAAACTAAACTTAAAGGTAAATAACATCCTAAAATCCCACCCTGGCTAGAAAAGGGTGGCAACCTGTAGATAACCCGTCCCAATTAGCCTGAGTTGCAAAAAGTGGACGTTAATAAATAATAAATAAATAAAGGTAAATATGACATTATAAGTCATATATTAATATACAAAGTTTACAATTTCAAACTTTTTCTTTCAGATATTGGCTCGCCTTAAGGAACAATTTTCCTCTCTTCCCTCTCCCCATTTTCTTCCTTTAGCAATTAATGATCTTATAAACGAAATAAAATGATGGTGATGTTTTTTTTCCCGAAGATGGGTTACCACAGTAAGTGTATAAGAGGTAATTTTTTGTCATCTATTTATTCTGTAATACGAGAAATCTAAGTAATTTTTTCCAATGGTCCAATATAACTGGGTTCTGATTTTCGTCTCAAACCACAAATTGAGCAAATTATCTTTTCGAGAAGTCTTAAACATTCAAATAAACCAACCTTAAAATTAGGAGAAACGCCTATAAAATCTGGTAGAGAGAATAAACTTTTAGGCCTTCTGTTTGACGAAAAACTTACTTTTAACCTTCCAATTCTTTATTGAGAAACGAATGCAAACCAATTCATTTGTAAAATCAATATACAACATTTCTTAGTAATCTACATTTCATAAAAAGTAGCATAACTAAACGATTGGGGATTCTATTTGACCTTCTATCAAAGGCCATATAGCACAGATAGGAAATTTTATTGGTTATTGAAAGATTATTTTTCTTATTTAAATATGATTTTTTTTAAATATTAATATGTTTTGGTTCCTTCTGGAGCTACTTTTATTACTAGACTGCTAATCAACAATCACATAGCCACAGTTGCGAAGCTCCAAATAAAATAATCAACAATAATTTATATTCTATGATAAAAGTTGAGTTTTCTATATTCTAAAATATGCGCCGTACAACTCATGAAAGTAATATAATATGATTTTTGGGTATTCGTGTTCATCGAAAGATTCTTATGTCAAAGGCTGCTATGTATGTTCGAAGGCACACAATACCCATCATAATAGTCATTAAATGTATGGTTTATTTCATTTTTAAGTTAAATTGCAATGATCATGGAAACCGCCGTCGGATCCATTGGTACAGTAGTTGGTAACGTAGGGTGAAATAAAACTTTGCCGACGTTTCGCTATAATTTATTACACTCATCAAGGCATATTGAATACTGTTGTTTTTTAATTAATTCAATTTGATCAAAATGCTAAAAAAAAATTTGGGAAGAAGAGACTTTAGGATTCTACAGTCTGATTACATCAGCTGTTCTGTCTCAGTCCATCCTTCCAAATAATTGTCTACACCGTAAATGCTTGATATAATATTGCCTGTACCCAATATTTACACCTTCAAATACATTTGTGATAAACCCTGATCTGGGTAAAAAGGTTTATATGCTCTGCTAATTGAGTTTCCATAAAGCAGTAACACTCCACTTGCGATTTTGCGAACTTTTTTTTGAAGTGAAAACTTCTTTAGGCACGTTGTGCACCCCGTAAGGAAGCATTTGCGGGAGAGGAAAAAAGTATGAAATCGCGACACCGCCACCGCTAGTACTCAACTCAAAGCTAAAGGAGCTTCTTTTCTTCATAACTCCTGAACCAAATTAGCTAGAGTTTTCGTTCGCATACCAAATAAATTCGAATATTTAAATAAATTCCGATATTTAAATAAATTCGAATCAAAACTGTTTGTATCCTACTTTAGCTACCATATACCGATTGTATTTTTTATACAGGATCTTTAATCATCCTTATTATTATATTTTATTATTATTTGGGCTCAGGTTAGCCATGTGAATTAAAGCGTTAGCCTTAGTCTCACAGCATAAACCTAGAGTGGCGAGTTCAATTCCCGCCTGGACAATAGGAAGTTATTTAGTGACGGTGTTCATTAAATAAAATCCTTAGTCCCACCCTGGCTAGAAAAGGGTGGTAACCTGTAGGTAACCCGTCCCAATTAGCCTTATTTGCAAAAAAGTGGACTTTGCAAAATAATTTTAATTTTCTTATTATTTATAATTTTATTTTAGCTAGGGCCAATTTCTATCGAATTCTCCTTAGAGATAATACTTACTTGGTAATAAATATGGATCACTTTTTCCATACAATTGATTCGAATCATTACTCTAATATTTCAATTACTTTGTTCCTCTGTACTTCTAAAACTATTATTTTATGCAGATACGAGTACATTTATTTCGACTCTAAACTGATCTACCGAAGTACTTGTCAGATGGCTATTCACTTCTATTGGATCAACGGAGTCTACTGATTTTTCGTTAATCTGTATACTTTAGGTACATTCTTCCATGAACATTTTCTTTTGGTCCTTTTTTTTTTTGGTAACTTTTTGTTAATTGACATATCTTTACGTTCATTACTTCTTCAACAGTTATAGCTACAGAAGCCTCCGTTCCCACAGTTCCAGACGACACTTCAGCCGCCGACTCTAAGTAGTCTTAATAGCTTGAATAAATACCTCGCCTCTTCCTTCCCATTCCTCATTCTTGCCATTATAATACCACTAGCTAATATCTATGTAATCTGTTTATTGTACTTGTTGATACCAATAAAGTTTTTTTTCGGAGTCTTTGAGTGCTGAGTATTTAGTTGACGAACACACATTAAATATATTGACATTTTTTGGAGTGATTTGCACAATGGGTGGCCAGAATTAGAGATTGCAAAATCGAAATTGGCAATGTTCTGTCCTCCGAAAATTTTCGAAACTAACATCCTTACGAACTAAAATTTTATCGTATTTATCTTACAATTGCTATCCATCGGTATGTCCGATCTTCCAAGTGCTGCACAAATACCTCGTGAAATCGTAGGAAGGTAGTCGGAAGCAATAAAGACTTTTTAAACGGGAAATCAAGAGTAAATTACAATCTCTCCCTTCCCCGTTTTTTTTTATATGGAGGGGGGCCACTTTAGAAGTTAAAAATGACTATTTGTTTTTGTGGGGAGTCGGTAGCTCGTCTCCCTAACGACCTCGTACCGTTAGATACTTTTGTTTCGGGAGGTTATCAATGGGAAGGTGGAAAATTGAAATCAGCTTAACGAGGCGTCTGATGAAGTCTGCAGGTGTAACCCTTCCCGTAGCCTCAGGCAGCCGGCCGATTTTTTTTTTATCATTTTTAATATATGTTGGATAGCTCTGTTAACCAGGTTTAGTATTGACGAAATAATGTCTTGTCATGTAAATAATCAGCATAGGAACTAAAGAAAAAAAATTGAAAAACCCTCACAAAAAATAACTGTCTGCCATAAAACCTGTGGCCAGACTCTGTTTTGTTCTTATGGTATATTAAACTTGAATGAAGGGAATAAATTAAAATAAATTAAATAAATAAATGAAATTCAATCGCGAAAAAAAAAAAAAAAAATTCAAATGTTGCCATAAAGATTCTTGGGATATTCATATAATTGTGAGGCCCAAGTTATGGCGGGAACCATCATGTTCTAAAGTCTACGCCTTGAAGTTGCCGGTTATATGCCTTCGAAATTTCCCATATTTATTGTGAAAAAGCAATAGTAACTAACAAAAGATACAGATATAGAAAATAATTAAAACTCAGTTCCAATTCATATACAACATAATATTTTATAGCAAATAGTGCACTGTTGAAACTAGAACTAAGAACACAACAAAAGTTACATAAAATAACCAGATTAATATCTGATGTAAAATATTGAGCATACACTACTAAATACACATACTGAAGTAATATGTGTTAGTGACAAGTTTCCAAACCCTTAGCACTCACACACACACTCTCACACACACACACACACACACACACACACACACACTCACACTCACACTCACACACACACACACACACACACACACACACACACTCACACTCACACACACACTCACACTCACACTCACACTCACACTCACACTCACACTCACACACACACACACACACACTCACACACACACATACACACACACACTCACAAAAAATCTGCTTTCTTTACGCATCCCCTACGTGACGGACTTTTGTTTTTTTTAGTTACTCCTTAGCTAGAATCATTTAAATCTTGTTGAACTGGCTACGATGAAGCAAAGATAGTTTATTTTCTTCTAAGTGACTCATTTTATAAGTTACAATCACAGTGGACTTTGTTATTCGTACCAATAAGTAATTATAGGTAGGTTCGTTAGAAGTCGATACTTACCATGTGTTTTCCAAAGAAGTTAGTGACCCTAATTAACCGCTAGGTGGAAGCTTCGACTACTGGAGTCATTGGTCCGTTCTTAACTCAGGACTCCAAGTCATTAATGATTCATTTGTACTCAATTGAACTCATTATAGACGTCAGATTCTACACCTCTCGTCGTGTCATTGGTCAGAATTAAGGGGTTGAGAGGCGTGAAAATAGATAGCTCAAATTAAAACCAACACGGCAGCCATTTCTATGATGACACCAATAGTTATATCCCGATGAGCCGACAATCAATGAAATCCAAACACCCCCAACTCATCATTTTATCTAATGACATCTAATCTCCAACTAACAAGGCCTACGTCTAAAAATAAAAGTGACAACAAATGAAGGAATGATAAGTCAAATATTCTAAGCTAAGTGGAGCAACACTCATTAATAACATGAACAATTTCGCCCATAATCATAATCAAATGGTGTTAAATGTAAAGCCCGAGATTCGTTAGATGATAGCTCTCCGCTAAGGCATCTTCTGCTACTAATTCTTTAATGAACTTTAATGGCGTGCGGGTTGCATAAGAAGAAGTTTGTTAAGTTTGACGGGGAACATTTTTCTGACTACCGCTCTACGCAACAATTCGACAGTGATTATCTGAAAGTAGTGAATAACTACACTTAAGGCTAGTGATTAAATATTAATTATAAACAATTAGAAAGATCTGTCGAATCAATTTGTAGTAGTTTGTATACGGAGGTCGTTGGTCCCACTCAAGGCAAATAGAAGAGTCTGGGAAAACATGTCGTAACCTCCCATTATTTTGATGATCAAACGCCATTGAAATAGATTAAAAAGTTCAACTTCACAACTTAAAGATTAATGAAAACATAATCAACAGGAATTATTTAATAACTGAGTAATAACTACTAATAATCAATAAATTCCTGTTAAATGTGCTCTCTTTTGCGTGGAATGTTGGGTTTAAGGGTAATTACGCATTGTCCTCCCCCTCCTTCTAAATTCTCACTTGCAACATGTCAGTGGGGCAAGACAGGAAGGTAGATTAAAGTTGTAGTCTGCATACTCTTATTGGATAATAGTCTATCAAGCTACTGAGGGATGAAAATCTAAAAATTCTGGTCTTGAGTGTAATTTTCTTTTATTCACTCATGCCTTTGTTGGGGTGAATAGAATTTTCATATCTAAACAAGTGGTATATTTTTAGTTTAAGTTTTACATTTTTATTTTTACAACGTTTTTGGATACAAACTTTTTTTTTGTTTACACATGTAATTTTTTTAAAATTTCGATTCGTTGAATTTAATCCTATTTTGGTTATATTTTGTATTTTAGCAGATTTCCCTCAAGGGAAATCAGCTATTGAGGTCCTACTCATGACGCGAGTTTCAAAAAATTTCTTCAAATGTCCATCGATCCTAGGAGATGAAGAAAATGAGGTCCGTTCAAAATTATCTATATATATATAAAATTGTAACCTCTGTCTGTACATTGATTTTTTTCGCGAAATTTCACGATAACTTTTCATTTCACATGTCATAGACACCATAACTGCATTCTGTTTCTTTCGTGTCTGTTTGTTTGTTTGTTTATTTGTTTGTTTGTTTGTTACCTTTTCACGCATAAACGGCTGAACCGAATTTTATGAAACTTGGTATGTATATTACTACTAGCCCAACTTAGACTTTAGGCTATATTAATATTCTCTAAGACGAACAGGAGTGGGGGTTATAAGGGAGGCCTGAAATTAAAAATAGGGATATTTCGTTTCCTATTGCTTTTTCAGCAAATATGCACATAACAAAAGTTGTTTATTTTGTAATTTAAAGTAACTTTTGTTATATGCACTTTTGCCGTATACGGAAGTATAAATGAGTTATACGTTAAAAACTATAGCGGGAGTCCACAATTTTATTTGGCACAAAAGACTCAACCGAACTAAACCAAACTCGCTATGTGAATTAATACTAACGATTTCCTTATAATAAGCCATACTAACATTTCTAGGGACGGGCAGGAGTGGGGGTTATAAGGGAGGCCTGAAATTAAAAATAGCGATATTTCGTTTCCTATTGCTTTTTTAGCAAATATGCATATAACAAAAGTTGTTTATTTTGTTATTTAGAGTAACTTTTGTTATATGCACTTTTGCCGTATACGGAAGCATAAATGAGTTATACGCTATAAACTATAGCGGGTGTCCACAATTTTATTTGCACAAAAGACTCAACCGAACTATACCAAACTCGGTATGTGAATTAGTACAAACGCCTTCATTATAATAAGCTATACTAACATTTCTAGGGACGGGCAGGAGTGGGGGTTATAAGGGAGGCCTGAAATTAATAATAGTGATATTTCGTTTCCTATTGCATTTTCGGCAAATATGCACATAACAAAAGTTGTTTATTTTGTAATTTAAAGTAACTTTTGTTATATGCACTTTTGCCGTATACGGAAGTATAAATGAGTTATACGTTAAAAACTATAGCGGGAGTCCACAATTTTATTTGGCACAAAAGACTCAACCGAACTAAATAAAATACTCAGTATGTGTTTTAGCACTAACGCCTTCCTTATAATAAGCCATACTAACATTTTTAGGGACGTGCAGGAGTGGGGGTTATATGGGAGGCCTGAAATTAATAATAATGATTTCCTATTGGGGTTTCGGCAAATATGCACATAACAAAAGTTGTTTATTTTGTTATTTAGAGAAATTTGCTCAACACTTCTTTTCAATATGAACTACCAGGTACCACACCTGAATAAATTAATTCAAATGTATGTATATATTTTCTCCTTAATAATTCAAATCAAAGCATATTGCACAGGAGACAGGAAATAAGACAATATGCAGGACAGTGAAGTCTTACATAAAAAAAATAATTTTATTATTAACAAATGCCAACATCGGCTATTAACCCTAAACGCTGAAACGGGTAAATGTCAAAATATTGTGCAAAGTAAAGCCTTGCCAAAAGAATGCCATCACTATCCAGCCGCAAATGAATTCCAGGGCGAAGCCGGGTATCTTAGCTAGTATATATATGTATTTAATTAGTTCCCTAATGGATTTAATAATTAATATTTTAAATTCATTTTAAATAATATTTTTAATTCATTTTAACTATTTGAATTATTTCTTAGTAAATAATTTTTATATATTGTTTCGTTTCCCTTTATTTTTTCGTGTTTTGATCGGTTTGGTTGTTTTTTATTTATTTAGTACCGGACCCACAACTTGGCGATTTGGCTAAAAATTAAAATATAAAATAAAAACAAAAAAATATAGAAAATTACTAAAATAAAACAATTAAACACGATAAATAAACATTAAATACAAGTACTAAAACAACAAATAAACATTTTAAAATGGTTTTATTAATATATATTTGGGTTAGTGGAGTTATATATATATATATATATATATATATATATATATATATATATATATATATATAATTTTGAACGGACCTCATTTTCGTCATCTCCTGGGTTGGATCGATGGATATTTGAAGAATGTTTCGAAAATCGCGTCATGAGTACGACCTCAATAGCTGATCTCCCTTAAGGGAAATCTGCTCAAATGGTCTCCGTGACAAAACGAATAATTTCGTTGAAATCTAGAAAGACCGAAACTTTTAGCTATAACATACCTTTCCTTTACTTCTTACAAAGAAGTAACAAGATTCATATATAAACATTATTGTATTATAATAAATAATAACATTTGTTAAGAAGACTACTTTCCTCATGAGTTAAATGGAGTTTTAGCAGATTTCCCTCAAGGGAAATCAGCTATTGAGGTACTCATGACGCGATTTTCGAAAAATTTCTTCAAATGTCCATCGATCCTACCCAGGAGATGACGAAAATGAGGTCCGTTCAAAATTATATATATATATATATATATATATATATATATATATATATTTGTCTGTTAACGCTCTAGCGGGTGCATTTTTTGTTGATTCGTTACGAAACTCGATATTTAACCGTTTAATGTATAAAGACAGATCAAGTTCGTTAATGGTTGAAATCGGACTAGAGGGGGGGGGGGGGGGGTTAGAGGGGGGGATTTTCGAAAATTCAAAATATATCCGTTATTATGCATCGGATCGAAAGATTGTATTTTGTAATAAATCTGGTAACATAATTTCTAATACAGCTAAGATTCGCCTGTACAAGACCCATAAATAACTCTTTCCACTAGTTTACTCACGGTTCGCCAGCTCAGTAACGTCAATATTAACCACCTTAAAAGATATTACTATGAACTTTTCTAATATTTCTAATGGGGCTATTGGGAGAAATCAGTGGAGTAATTTAAAGGCATTTGAAGTGTCTAAAAATTCCCAATTGTTACCCAGCATCCCCGGCATTCTCTCAATAGAGGATGTATTACAAATAAAAAGGATTGTTGATAATTTTGAAATGATAAACGATATTAAATCAAAAGTTCCGCCCAAAAATAGCTGCCGTAAATGGCCTAATGTATTGCCAGAATTGAGATTCATTAGTATGCAATCTGCGTGCATTGCAATTAGAAAGAACGTCTTTTCCCTTTATGTCCCAAACCATGGCCGCCTCTTGTATTATAACCAAAGATGGAGTCCATCAGTAAACGAAGCAGTATGTTTTTTTTTTTTTTTTTTGTTTTTGAAAATGTCATTTTTTCCAATGACTTCTTGTTTCTCTATATGGCTTACTTTTTAGGAGTCCGGAGTATGAATAACTCGATTTTTCATTGGAACCGGATTTAAGATCCTTCAAGTCCATGGTACATTTAACCAAATGTTTATATTCTAATCAATGTAAATTTATTAAAATATAAAGTATAAAGAAATGATTTTCATTTTAATTTCGTCAGCTTGTTGAGGTTGTAATTCAAATATTCTACCAAGATACTAGATGACAAAAATGAGTTCCGTTCAATAATTATTGCTTTGTAACCAATTACCAATTACATCCACATATTTATTTATACACTGACAGACACTACTCACATACACACACCCCGCGCTGATGTCACAATTTTTGTTAGATCTTTACCAAACTCAATATTGGGGAGGGGTAGTTCAGAGACGGTTAAAGTCAAAAATTCTAATCCTGTGAACCATTTAATGCCCTTCAATTTTTCTTCTATACATTTTTCACGATGCTCGAATATTAAGCGATTTTTATTTTTAGCCTTTACTAAACCCAAACTACCGAACTTGATTTTTAAACGTTTCATGTAAAACTAAAAATCGAGTTCATTAATGGCTGAAATCCGACAAGTAGGACGCAGGTTTAGAGGGGGAATTTCGAAAATTCTTAAAATCTCCGTTATTATGAGTCAGATCAAAAAATTGTATTAAGCCAATCATATTGCAAATGTAATGTTCTATAAATGTTGTCATATACGCTATTTCACTATCTTCATTATTAACCCAGATTTTTTATTAACCGACGGTTTTTAGTTTTAGGCCTCCAGTAAACTCTCACTCCTACTCATGTCAAATTAACTATTAACTACTTTCTATATTATGAAGCACATAAATTGAAGCCTAAATACCAAATATTGTTTTCATTGAACTTTTACGTTATGGAGTAAATGCAAATACGTGACGCGCTTGGAAAATCTCCTTCTGACTGAGTTATTTTTATATTTAATTTTTTGTTTAGTAGGCGATTTTTATTCCGCTTTATAAGTTATGTACAACGATTCGGTTTTAAAAGTATAAGGTAAATACCAACAGGAAGACATATTCTGCCGGAGGAGTCCAGACTGACTAGAAAATGGAACATTTCCGTACAGCCGACAGAACGGTTTGTTAAAAAGAGTAGCATACATTTTTAAAGGTAAAACTTATTAAAAATTTACGTCGTGCAATTATTGAGGTTTGTACCAGCTGCTAAATCGAATAACTAAAGCGATTTTGAACTTCAGGAAATTCAAGATGGAGACCCTGTTGGAAGAGGCAGCTAATCACGGCTGAAGGTAACAAGGCCATTTCCTAAGAGAGCACAAATCATCATTTTCGGTAGCCACTAATGGGAAGAGTGGCGCTAACTCTCCTAATCAACTTTCTGGAAAAAAAGCAAAGGGGCAAGTGTCAATTAAGGAATTACGCCAGAGTAAACAAGACGAAACAAACCTAGAAATGATGGAGATGATGGGCAGTTCGGAGATGATGAAGGAGTTAAAGAACAAGTATAATGACAGCAATAAGCCACCCACGTCGCTTTCTTCATCACCAAACTCATCCGTCAATATAGCCCATTTAAAATTGAAAATATATATATTCATAAGTCAAAACAAATATACCTCATTTTTTCGAAGTTCAGTTCTTGAAAACTGCTAAAAGATTGCAAAGCAAGAAGTCAGGACCATTTCTGAACTAATTGATTTCTGATTATCGAGAAATTATGTGCCTTGTTTAATTAGTTCAAGGATTTAGGTTTAATTCTTTATACCTATGTATTAATTAGTTCAAGGATTTAGGTTTAATTCTTTATACCTATGTATTAATTAGTTCAAGGATTTAGGTTTAATTCTTTATATCTATGTATTAATTAGTTCGAGTATTTGGGTTTATGTATTAATTACTTCAAGGATTTAGGTTTAATTTTTTATATCTATGTATTAATTAGTTCGAGTATTTGGGTTTATGTATTAATTACTTCAAGGATTTAGGTTTAATTTTTTATATCTATGTATTAATTAGTTCGAGTATTTGATTTTATGTATTTATACCAATGTATTAATTAGTACAAGGATTTAGGTTTATGTCTTTTCCTGAGCAATCAATAGTTCAAGAATTTACTATGAATCACGAATTATCCTAAACAAATAAATATATTGTTGGGAAAACTGCGTACTTAAAAAATTACGTAGAGTTAATGAAGACAACCCTACAGAAGCGGTGGCGCTAGGAATGTTCTAGGCGACAGCTTTTCTGGACAGTTCTAGACTGACGTCCATCTATGAAGTCCACCCGCACGGCCGGCAGTTTTTTACTAGTGAATAACAGTGTGGTCGGTGTACCTTTAGTGAACAGTGCTTTTTAGTTTCAGTGCAGTGCAGTGTTTTTGTGAAGATCAGTACAGTGCCATCTATTGTGTGTGCGATCGTGAGTTATTGCACTGCGCAATAAGAAGAGAAGTTTTCAGTGCATATTGTTATAAACAGGGGCAGAATAATTGACAAAGTGTGAAACAGTGTGTAGAGTATCGTCAAATAAATTGTGCAGCGATAAAAACGCTAAAGATTGGGTGTTTAATTTTGCAATCCAAAAAAACACAAAAGCTGAAAAGTTATAGGATCAAAGAAAAAAAGTCCGTCACGCAGGGGCTGCGTAAACAAAGCAGATTTCCCACATGAAGTTATACAATATAGAAATCTCCATACGAGAGCCGACCAGTTACGGCAAAGGGCCGAACTAGCTTTTGGCGGGAAACTCAGTCTTCCGTTACTGCCCAAATTTAATAAAAATGCAAATATCTCGGTTAATATTCAAGATAGAGAAAACATGTATGAAACAATATTTATAGTAAATTTAATTTAAAATATGATTGGTTCTATACAATTTTTTGATCCGACGTATGGTCGACGGAGATATTTTCAATTTTCGAAAATCCTCCCCTCTAAACCCAAAAGACAGATCAAGTTCGTTAATGGCTGAAATCGGACCAGTGGAAGGGTCCGATTTCAGCCATTAACGAACATGATCTGTCTTTTTACATAAAACGTTTAAATATCGAGTTTGGTAACGATCGAACAAAAATTGCGACCGCTAGAGCGTTAACAGACAAATATATATATATATATATATATATATATATATATATATATATATATATATATATAAAATTTTGAACGGACCTCATTTTCGTCATCTGGGTAGGATCGATGGACATTTGAAGAAAATTTCGAAAATCGCGTCATGAGTACGACCTCAATAGCTAATTTCCCTTAAGGAAAATTGCTAAAAGTTTAGAAAATATTAACTTACAATACTTCTGTATCAGATTAAGAACAAAGGGGAAGTGGGAGAGTTACTAAATTTTCTTCAGTTGAGTTACTAAGTCTTACTTCAGTTTTTGCAATTTTCTTTTCTCTGGAATTAGAAAATAAAAATAATGCACTTTTTTTTGAAAATTCCAAATATATTCATGGTTATATTGGAGGAAGGATAATTTATTATTATTTTTTTTTTTTTCTGTCTCAAACAAATACAACACTGCTTGAGGTACTTCTTGGAAAGATTTGAGATAGGTTAGTGTGGGGGGGGAGGTCTGAAGGCGGCTAAAGAGCGAGTAAATGAGAAGGCCCCGGCTTTAAGATTGAGAGCTCACGAATGTAAATAGCCCCGCCGACAGGTGTAGCCCCCGGGCAGCAGCCACCCATAGCGCACCATATCAGCCCGCCATCGCAATTAGGAACCACCTATTTTTCACGCTCCCAATATCTCGAAGAAGGATAGGCCGTTTTTTATCCCGCGGAGCGCCTTCGATCAATATTGACTCTAAAAGGAAACATATACTCACACCCACATATATCACCAACTAACCACGGTCAAGGGGAGAGAGGGTGAACGCTCTCGGGACCAGGCAATACATCCAGCCCTCTGGATGACAGCATGTATTTACACTTATCAACTGCTTTGAGTTTACTTTTCGTTTTGGAAAGTCCGTCACTCAGGGGTTGCGCAAAAGAAGCGGATTTCCCACGCGCTAGTATGACAAACTACTGATCTCATTCCACCAAATATTGTCTACTACTAATTAAAAAAGTCCGTCTCGCAGGGGCTGCGTAAACTAAGCAGATTTCCCACGTGAAGTTTTACAATAGAGAAATCTGCCTAATAAAGGCAGCAATAGTAAGGAATCTCTAAACCTATTCACGAGAGACGAATAGTTACGAAAACGGCCGCACTAGCTCTTGCGGGAAAGTGCCGAGCATAGCCGATTCCTGCCGACTACACACAATACAAATGTAAATATCTCGGTTATTAGTCAAGAAACAGAAAAAAAAGTATAGAACAATATTTCTAGTAAATGTAATTTACAAAAAGATTGATTCTTTACAATTTTTCGATCCGACGCATAATAACGGAGATATATCAAATTTTCAAAATCCCCCTCCAAACCCCCCACCCTCCCACTGATCCAATTTCAGCCATTAAGGAACTAGATCTTTCTTTTTACATGAAACGATTAAATATGAACTTTCGTAATGATCAAACAAAAATTACGACCGCTAGAGCGTTAACAGACAAATATATATATATATATATATATATATAATTTTGAACGGATCTCATTTTCGTCATCTCCTGGGTAGGATCGATGAACATTTGAGGAAATTTGTCAAAACTCACGTCATGAGTACGACCTCAATAGCTGATTTCCCTTAAGGGAAATCTGCTAAAATCCGATGAGTAGAACTAGAGATTTTCTAAAGACTTAGAAGATAGAAGTGCGAATAACTCGCTTAATATTTGAGTTACAACAAAATGTCTGGAACGACAATTGTAGAGTATCCGTAGTATAACTAGACTTGTTCTATTTTTCGATGCGACTCATAGTAACGCATATATTTCGAATATTTTCCTCTGGTCCGATTTGAGTCATATAACAACAATTTTCTAGGCAAGATATAAAATCGTAATTTATGACGTCATCACACAACGTATTTAGATTTATCTCATCAAGACCAAGATCTGTTGAAAACAATATTTAAGTCGTTTCATGATATATTCGTTTACTGACAATGTAAAATGACTAAAACTTGAGCCTTAACTATGGTTAAAAATGAAAAGCCGAAACATTTTGGTTAATGTTAAAATTGGTTATATACAATTTTTCGAAATTTTGAATTTGTCCGATTTTGTCCCCCTGTAATCACCACACTCTCCCTGGTCCTAGTTTACGAAGTTTTTAACAATGAATTAAAAATTAACCAAAACTTGTGACCGCTAGAGAAGTAACTGACACGGTCACACACGAACAAAGTCACATCGACCTCATTTTCAAGTCGGACCTCATTTTCGTCTTCTCCTGAGTAGGATCGATGGGGATTTGTGGAAATTACAAAACCTATAGATGATTTCCTTTAATTAAAATATGCAAGAAAATGTAAAATACTACGATTTCAGAAAGATTGGTAATATATATATATATATATATATATATATATATATATATATATATATATATATATATTCAGCTCGAATATTAAAGGTCCGATGATATCAATGCGACATATCGCATATCGACATATAAATATCGACATATTTTGGCTTACGGTGAAATGAAAATGAAAGGTGGTTATTTAAGGCTTACAACTGAAAGATATAAAACTTAGGGAAATATTCGAGTTAAAGAAAATGTTTATTGAGTAACAGCTGTAGATAATTAGACGTCACTGACCATAAAACACCTTTCGATGATAATATAATATTAATGGAGAAATTCCGATTTTTTTCTGTTTTACCTCTTCCGTAAACTCAGACTTGGTTAAATCTAGCAATTAGAGAATCCTAGGTTTGCATGAACGGCTGAAATATACTGCTTGGTAACAATCAAACAATAATTACGAATGCTTCAGGTAACAAATATATGCATGAGAACGAACCTAATTATCGTCATCTTTTAGGTAGGATTGATGGAAATTTAAAAAAAAAAAATCACCTTATGATTACAACCTTAATAGTTGATTTTCCCTAAGGGAAATCTCTTCAATTATATTAAATCAAATATTAAATGAAATTATAAAAAGTATGCACTCTTCTCTTTTCTATCCTTGAAAAAAGCGGGTTTCACTCTACCACGCTGCATTTCTTTTTGAGTTGAACTGGCCAAAAAAAAAAAAGTGCATCAGCAATTCAAATTAGGAAATGCATTTCGTGTCGAAAAGTACTTGCAAAAAAAAAATAAAAAAAACATAATATATAAGATAAGGTATAAAGCGCATACAGTAAACGCAAGTAACCTTTGCACGAAAGCGAAGTCCCACCGCTGTTCTTAGCCTTTCGTTAGATTTATACTGTTGTCAGGGTTGTTAATAGATAGAACCAGATTTACAGCAGGGTTGGATTTAAGAAGGCTGCTGAAATTCCGGTTAGTGTCAACAAGAAAGAAGGAAACCACTGTAGCCTACGTTATAAGTGGAGACAGTAAATCAGAATAATGGCTGACAGAAATATTCTCCGTTCTACGGGTCATTGAGGCTTCTATATCCAAACATGGGGTTCCCACTGAAACTCATTGCTTACGTGCTTCAGTATTTATGATTATGTTTTACAGTACGTACAAAAGAATTTACATATGTATGAACGACTAAAAAGTAAGCTGGCAAATATGAGCTACCGTTGGGGCTTTATTGCATTCAGAAGCGACTAAATTTCATACAGTAATATATCTTCAAACAGAGCTCTATATTATATAAACTTGTATGTATATGTTGGAGGTTTATTTTTAAGGTTCGTTATCTCCCGGTTACTTATAGTTCCGTTATTGAGTCCGTCAGCCATATTTTAGCAGATTTCCCTCGAATCACTTTAACAAGACTACAAAATATCCTTAAATGAAGTGATTCCGTGTGTTAACAAAAACACGTATAAAATAAATACTCAAACTCAAAAAAAAGGAGTTATTTGTCTTTTGCAGTTTTAAGCTTGAAGTTACACCCAATCCAAATTTCAATGTTACTATGAGCTCATTTATCGCGAATGTTATGTCTACCTTTCATACCACCTGTTCATTGAACCGGATCTTTATTAAAAGTGAAGCTAGAAATTGATGGTTGATAGCCGTTTGAATTAAATGTTGGAAATTAGCTACAGAGGTTGTACTCATGTCGCGATTTTCGAAAATTTCTTCAAATTTCCATCAATTCTACATATTAGAGGACGAAAATGAGGCTTGTTAAATATTATATATATATATATATATATATATATATATATATATATATATATGTTACTGCTTTAGCTGTCGCATTTTTTTTAAATTTGTTAGTGGCTGAAATTGAACCAGAGCAAGGGGGGGGGGAGGTTAGAGCTAGAGAATTTCGAAAATTCGAAATATCTCCGTTTTTATGAGTCGGGTGGAAAAATTGTATGAAATCTATCTTATTGCGAATGTAATGTTCTATAAATGTTGTTATATGCATTTATTCCCTAACTTCAATATTAACTGAGATTTTTGCATTTTTTAGTTTTCAGCCTTCAGTGAGCCAGTCCGCCTCATGCCACACTTACAATACTTTGTTATATCATGAAACACTTCATTTGAAACTTAAATACCAAATATTGTTCTCATTGATCTTCTACTTTTTAAGATAAATGAAATAACGAGAGAGTATTGTAGTTTATAATGGAATAAAAAATAGGTGCCACAACTTAGAAGTTGTATTAAACATAGAAATATCGGGGCTCAAACTAATCATCAGTAACTTGTCATCATAACTGCATCGATTAATGTATTCAATCGCCATATATAATAGTGGGCTGGTCAAAACCACTAAATCCACTGATAGTAATTGTCTGAATGAAACTATCATGTGTAAGTACTAACGTTCTTTTTCTTTAAACCTAGCAATTTTTCAAATTTTCTTGAGAAATTACAGTATCAAAAAAAATAATAAGCCTCCTCTTCTTACTTGGCCCTTGTGTCTTTTGATTAATTGAAGAAAGTGATGATATATTCTGTTACACAAATCACTGAGAGCTTTCTCAAGGTGCAAATGAAAAGGTCGATTTTCTTCCTTTTTTCTTAAGTATTTGTACCATTTTTTTTTTTCTTGTGACTTTCCAAGAAATAGTTCCATTCTTATGATTAGGCGACTGCTTGTAAAGTCAACCTTTCCTCTTCTGATTACTTGAAGCATGTTGAAGTTTTGTTTTGGTATTTAGACAGCCGTAAAAATGAAACAATTTGAACAAGACTAGTCCATATGCTATATCATTTTTTATCTCCCATTTTTTGTATTTTATTTTATTTTGTTTCGATGATGTAAAAGGATTTTACGAACCTTCTTCGATGCAACCAACTTAATAGCATTCGAAACCATTGCGTATCGAATTATTTTCATTTGATGCACCATAAACGTTTGACCAACATCAAAACGTTCATTCTCAGATTATTTCCATATATTTGAATTCTCATGGGAATAATCGTGTCGCAGGTTCTAACTACCTGAGCAACGGGAATTTATTTACAGATATCTTCAACAAATGAAGTACCTAGGCCCCCTCTCCCCTCCTTCTCAGATGATTCTACTGGCAAAAGAACTTAGGCAAAGATATTTTAAGAAATAAGTTTATAGAATGTTTCAAGGATAATGACGATTATGTTCGCTATTTATCACGTTAAAGGAGTAACGTGAGTATACTTAATGAGTAACATAACATATACGAGGTGCGGCTATTAAATAACGAGACTGACGCTGTAAAACATTTTATTTTTATTTCATACATTTTTACTATGTGTGTGAGTGTGACACTTTTCTATTCATTTGCCTATGTTATAGAAGTCGCAATTTCCGTTTGATCATTAAAAAACTCGATATTTATACGTTTTATATAAAACTAAAGATTAAGTTCGTTATTTCCAGTTGCAAGGAATAGTTAGTGTGATAGTGGTCATTCTAACCTTGACACTCATCTTGGCAATTCTAATGATTTGCATGATTAAAGAAGTACCAATCTGTAAAGTATGCCACATGAACATTTTGGTATACTGTCCATAAACATTTCTAACTGAAAGAATTCGCTCTATCATCCAGTTTGGTAGTTTAAAATCCGTATAATTTGAATGCCCTTTTACTTCCATAGGTAATGTATCAAGAGTACACCTTCCCTTATTTAAATTAGAATAACTTGTGAAATCGTGTTATGAATTAGAACACTCATATGGCTATCTTTCTTTAAAAAATATGAATCCTGAACTTGATTAGTGCATACCAATATCTCAGCAAGCTCTTGTTCATATATGACACTCTTCTGCTATTTTGAGATATACTGATATATCTTAGAAAACCACTCTGTAAATTACAACGAATAGTAGATACACAGAGAATATATTGTCAAAAAATCAAAATATATTCTTTGCAGATGGAAACCACTTTCATTTTAGTATTTTTTATTTTGGCATTAATACATGGGCGTTGTCAGGTGTCTGGCCATTTTATATTATTATTATTTTTATGTTAGTATCGTTAAGTATTCTACTTGAATAATTTACAATTCGACAATTTCGAATACTCTAATAATGTAAGTAATATATAACAATACGTAAGCAATATACAATTGTTCCGGAAAATCAACAAAACAACAATTAATGGTTAATAGGGTGACAATAATATACTCTTAATAAAGTAAAATATGTTATTTAGCTTTTCAATATTGTTAAAATTTAGCATAAATTCCAATGAAAGTTCGTCCCTATTTTTACTATATATGATTGTAAATATTGTTTTCTGTGATATACAAGTGCAGGGCAATGTGATTTACTTGCTTCAGGTAAATTATGAAAAATTATAAATGTACTTTTGACATCACTTAAATATTTCGTTTGATTATGGATCAGACTTTCATTATATTATTAATTTACGACTTATGTTGGATAACAAAAAGGCTCCAGTCTGAGATGTAGAGCATCAAAATGAAATTTTATCTTATGTCTAGACCCGGTATTTCTCTGTGGTAATAGCTTATTCGTTTAAACAAATTCGCTAGTGACATGGGCGGTGAAAGTGAAGACGGAGACCTACAAGTTTAATCTCGTTAATATTATGATTAGATTCGCTTGGACGTGACGAGAATATAGCCGGTTATATCGGAGAACCTATTTATTTCACGAGTGTGTGCGTTTTGTACATGTATGAGTGCCCGAGTGTGTGTGTGTGTGTGTGTGTGTGTGTTATCCTGTGTACGAGTATGCAATAAGGAAACGTCTCAAGTGGATGCAGTCCCTGCAGATTAGAATTCCATATTTTATTTCTCATATAATGAAATGGAACAAGAACTTGTTCCCCGTTTGACAACTGATATTTAGAGAATCGGGCAGGGATACGCGTACCCCCAATAAAGATATTAATACCGCTGATAAAATGCACTTTTCAAAATGTTTTATGTGCATTTTAAGCAACTTATATGCAGAATATGTTTATGCTGGCCTCGATGCCGCTACAACTGTTTGAAGAAGATTTTGATAGAATACGAGCGGCTTGATATCAACTCGTATTCGGAATGATCATTTCAAAAGGGAGTTGAGCCAAATCTGCATTTAAATAGGTTCCCTCGAGTATTTCAATATGCACATAAGAAACATTTATGCAGGCCAACTCTCGTAAATGCATTGAAAAATACTTTTATTTTTAAAGCAAGCACACTCAAAAAGATGATTTATCACCAGAAAAGCTCGTCAGTTATACACATTTCCTGATTAACGTCACTCTCGACTTATTCTTGAATTAAGTATTCTTATTTAATAGCTTGGCCAAAGAAACTGGTAAACACATAATTACCTTGGATCAACGGTTTTGATGATCACTGATAATAAACCAAGTAAGTTATTAAAATTGATATTGAAATGATAGTTAATTAACTTTGGACCGTGTGGAATTATCTCTTTCCAAACCGTTTTTGGAATTAAAAAAAAATATCCTGAGATCGTGGATTGAAGAGTAACCAATTAATCAGGATCAATAAAAAGAATTTGTAGAGGACAAGGCTTTCTTATAGATCTTGAAAATAATTTCTTTACAGGTACCTTTACTATTAGATGTGCCGAGAAACCACTGTATGTATTTCTCACCCTCTTCCTAGCATTGTTCAGTCTTGTGTAAATCAGTATTCCGTGTACATAGAAACAATAACGACATGTAGCATGTGCATAGAAAGTCTGTCACGCAGGGGCTGCGTAAACTAAGCAGATTTCCCATGTGAAGTTTTACAGTAGAGAAATCTGCCTAATAACAGCTGTAGTAAGAACCCTCTAAATCTATTCACCAGGGACGAATAGTTACGAAAACGGCCGCCAGAGCTCACGGCGGAAAGTCAGAACATAGCCACTGCTGCCGAGCACATGCAGAATACAAATGCAAATATCTCAGTTAGTATTCAAGATAGAGAATAAATGTATAGAACAATATTTATTGTAAATTTAAGTTGAAATAAGATTGATTCTGTAATATTTTTCGATCCGACGTATAGTAACGGAGATATCTCGAATTTTCGATTGTCCTCCCCTCTAAACCCCCCCCTCCCACTTGTCCGATTTCAGCCGTTAACGAGCTTGATCTTTTGTTTTAAATAAAACGACTAAATATCGAGTTTGGTAACGATCAAACAAAATTGCGACAGACAAACATATATATATATATATACAGTTTTGAACGGACCTCATTTTCGTAATCTACTAGGTAGGATCGATGGACATTTGAAGAAATATTTCGAAAATCCCGTCATGAGTATAATCTCAATAGCTGATTTCCCCTAAGGGAAATCTGCTAAAAACTATGCAATTGTGTGTTCATAGGTTTTTGGTGCCGTACATGACTATGCTGGTTAAGAAGTACGTACACCTACCACTACCCTCTGTGTGCTCAAGGTAAAAATAGGTGCGGTTTCAATTACCGCCAAAGAATAACATTACTCCAGGACTTCGCTACCAGAGCGTGCTATTGTCGCTAAGCTTGTGGATCCGCCGGATTCTTGCGTGTATGAACGTCCCCAAGGTATGACTAACGATTATGACTCTCTTTGATTCCGTCCACTGGTGGGCTTGACTTTGGGTGAACTGACCACTGACTCTCGGTTATATTGAGGTCCGCCAGTCTACTGGACACAACTCATTCCATGTTAATTGGTGTTGGTTGTAACTCAAGTCGATCTCTCTCTATGTAAAGCACTGATTACGAATTCCTCAGGACTCACTCAAGGCGCTTGAAGATCTCTAAGGTCGATAATACCAACCAAAGAAAAACTGTTTATATATAAATATATAATTGTGTTGATGTTTTTGACCAGGTTATATATGGTGATGTAATTCTTTTTGGAGTTTTGGTCAATGTTGGTGAAAAAATCTTAGTTTATGCCAATATTTCGAGAATCTTTATTTTATAATATAATATACAATAATTATAGTATAATATTATATAATTATAATAAAATATACAATAATTGTAAAAACACATAACAATAGTTCTAACATAATATAACAACTATAGTATAATAATTATAGTATAGTTCAACAAACAAAGACAGAATACTATAGATATACAAAACATAAGGCTGTCACCCTGATGTGTAAACAAAAACAAGGGAGGTTACTATAACCCTAATCCTAAGTGCAATAGTCATGTGTAATAGTTTTTAAGTATCTTTAGTCTTGGTAAGTAATAATATAAAAAACACCCTCTTATACTCTAGTTGAATAACAATGTGCAATATTATAAAGTAGTACCTGTAATTTTACAGCCCTGAAGAAGAGACATAAACTAAGATTTTTTTTCACCAAAGTTGACCAAAACTCCAAAAAGAATAACAACACCATATATATATAAATATAAATATATATATATATATATATATATATATATATATATATATATATATATATATGGACCACACTATTACAGAAATAATCGAGTATGGCTGGCATTGTGCTTTTAAGTACCACCTTCAAAACTGTCAATGCGCGTTATACTTTTTATTGGATTGAAGATACTGCCCTTGCATCGAAAACCTTCGCCAGCTGAACATTATGGTCAGGACGGTCTCCATAAAAAGATATGACAACACATATGATATTTATTTTTCTGGCAAGTTGAACTACTTTCCGATGGTGTATTAGCCTGACATTTATATCTTTTACATAGCCTCATTCAGCTGACATCTCCAAGCTTGTAGTAATGCCTCTTTGCAAGGTTTAGTAAAGACCAAACTTCCACAATAAAGATTTATTCAGAGATCATCATTTTGAAGCAGTGCATCATCGTCAGTTCCCTAAGGTTCTGGGTGTTGACTTGAAGGCTCCTAGGACCAGACTCCAAGAATCGATGATGCCCGTCGAAAGCCTCTGTCGCTTTAATTAATATTTATTTTGGACGTTTGGCCATCTTGATTCAACCAGCAATATAATTCACTTCCACCTGCCACAAAACTCATCTTAAAGAATGTCATTATCCTTTTTAAGTAGAAAATCAACCAAGGAACTCATCACATTTTTTTTTATTTTTGTTAATAATGCAAAACGGAAATAGCAGGCAATTAATCAAGTACGTATTATTGGAAAAGATTTAATGCTATAAGTTCGTTAAACTGTTCTAAATCGAAGAGTAAAAACAATAATTAAAAAAAAAAGTCTGCCGCGTTTGTTAATTATATGCATAAAAAGTAGAGTAAGGAAGCAGAAAAGGTGTTGTTCCATGAGTAATAACACAGCTCATATATGTCAGAACACTGTGTTCCCTGAGTTTGATCGTGCTGAAATAGTGGTGTAGGATTTATCTACTAGATAAATCAGCTCAGTTCACATATCGTATCTAGTATCTAGGCCTTTCTTTGCTAGATCGTGTAGCGTTATTTTTTTTCTTTTACGTGATACCTGTTCCTTACCTCCCTTAAACCAAGGTCCAGAATTTGAATGATGGGGTTTTTGACCTCACTCAAGAAAAGTTCCATTGCCACCCGAACAAGGTTATGCCATGAGTTCATAGAATAACGATAATGTCTCTCAGAACGGAAAGCAGTCGTGAGATTATTGTAGTTGTAAATGTCAGTGGAATATATATACGTACCCAGGAAGACCCCTGCTTGTTTGGGCACACTAAGAAAGATATTTGGAGCTGTGAAAGAGCAGTATATAGACAACTAGAGCAAGACTGATATCATTCTGCTATTAAGAGAGGTAAAAAGAGAGGTATTTTGAAAAGCCATTACAAAAATATTACACTACTTACTCCAAATGTGGAAGATGAGGAGAGATTTGTGAGTTTGGCAGTATTTATAAATGCGAACAGTGCTATTCACTGATGAAAGTTAATAAATCAAAGCATCCTACAAGGCTGACTACGATAATATGGGAAAAAAAATTCGTCTTTGTAGCAGTGGAATTAATGCAAACATCGATGGATTAGTTCCCCCAAATTCAAGCTCATTCATTTCGGTGTCACTATTTAACTTTAGTTGTTTGTAATAATTCAAAATTTTACGATTTAATTATAATGTTGTACCTTTTTTTTTTCTTTTCATTTTATTATTTTAATAAATTGTATTATAATTACATTGTCATTATAGCTTCATGTCTGATATCTATCGTTAAAAATTATGAACACTACTTTAAAATGCACTACTTTTAAAAGCGGGCCGCGAACGTATTTGCACACTAAAGTTCGAAACATGTCAAAGGTTGCCCGTACCTGGTCTAGAGACTTGGCCCAACAGATTGCAAAGATAAATGTTCTTTGGTACGCTAAGTCGGGGCGAGAAAGAGAGAGATGCAGACCCAGACAGAGTTGGTTGGATTACCAAAAACATGACTTCCGGAGGCTAGTGACCCGAAGCTCCAGAATACTGCCTGTAACACCAAAAGTAAATGAGTAATTGACAATGTCATTTTTGTAATGGACTTCATCGAACTTTTTCTTATCCCCACACCCCCAATTTGAGTTTGGAAATTTGGGCCAAATAAACACTTCTCCCCAAAGTGTGTTTCATTCTGTATCATCCATTCTCTTTACAGAATGGCTTCTGCTAACCATACCGTCAAATGATTACTTCTCTTATTTGGCTAAAATTTAGTTCAACAATAATTATTTATTTATTTTTATTTTCGCCCGCTTTGTGCTACTAAGGCATATTAGGGCAAGTTGTCTTCAGGTTACCATCCATTTCTACTGAGGGTGGGATTAGGGATTATATTTAACGAGTTCGAAACTACATAAATTCCTATTTCCCTGATGAGAGTCGAGCTCACTAATCATGGCCGAAGTCATCACTAAAAATTCCAAACTGTGAAATAATTATAGTTTTCCCATAATAATGAAAATTTAATAAACATTTCAATGATTTGAATATTTTCAGTTCATCTCAAATAGCCGCATACTGTGTACCTTACAGAAAATGAAAGAAATCCGACACGCAAAACAGCCTTGCAGCAAATGTACTTATTCCCACATGCGGGTGTAACACACTATTGATTTTATCTAAGTAAAATCTGTAGAATTGAAGGTTTACTGAAGGCTAAAAACAATAAATAACTAATGACTAAAACCTTGCACAGTAAAATAACTCACTATCACTGAAGTTCACAAAATCAGGGCACTGCACTGTTCTTTTCACAACACTGTACCGAAACTAAAAGCACTGTTTACTAAAACTGCACTTAACGCATTACCATTCACTTGAAGAGAACCGAGAACAAACGAACTCTTGGGACTGTGGCTGGGTCGCTTTTATAGGAAACATCAAAGAGAATGCCGAGAATGGGCTAGACGGCGTAGCCGAGACTCTTCTGGCTCCAATGGTCCTTCCATCGGTCGGCTCCTTTCATCTACTTCGTACTTCTTAAATATTTGATTAACTCTGTTTAATTGTTTTAAAACCATGACCACTTAAACTGCGATAATAGAAAATTTTGAGAATAATTGAACTGACTATACCGAGATAAAGAAAGAGAGAAAGAGGGGAGGGAGGGAGAGGGAGAGGGAGAGAGAGAGAGAGAGAGAGAGAGAGAGAGAGAGAGAGAGAGAGAGAGAGAGAGAGAGAGAGAGAGAGAGAGAGAGAGAGAGAGAGAGAGAGAGAGAGAGAGAGAGAGAGAGAGAGAGAGAGAGAGAGAGAGAGAGGGAGAGGAGGAGAGAGAGAGAGAGAGAGGGAGGGAAAGAGAGAGAGAGAGAGAGAGAGAGAGAACGAGAGAGAGAGCGAGAGAGAGAGTGAGAGAGAGAGAGAGAGAGAGAGAGAGAGAGAGGGATAGAGAGAGAGAGAGAGAGAGAGAGGGAGAGAGAGAGGGAGAGAGAGAGAGAGAGAGAGAGAGAGAGAGAGAGAGATTCTTTTTTTGGAAAATTTTGTCGGTGCATCGGCAAGACGTTCCCATCTCATACTTAAAAGTGAGATCTTCTCCCATAAAAAGAAGTGAAAACTCTTTTAAGTCGGAGAGGCTTTGGAATTCGTTAATATGCTGTATTCTAAAAATGTGGTTATTTAATTGGGTGTCAAATAAACGCATAAACACATAAAAACGAGATCAAATGTGACACTCCTGATCTTGACAATGTAGAACTGAATTAAAACCCGTTCCAATGTAGGAACTCTGATACTTATATAAAGTGTTTTTGCTCTTAAAAATAAAATGAACGGAACGTTGCAATTCTTAGTTATAACGCGAAAAATACCAATTAATACTAATTAAATCACACGGCTTGTCAAAAGTGATAAAAGCATAGCCAATTGCTCAAACCAGACAGCCACAAAAAAAAAAAAAAACACCTGATAATTTAAATACTGACCCTCATAAGTAGACTTTTAGCCCTGACAACATTTGCCTGATATGACCGTACAGATGATCCGGTACTTTTTCATTTATGATATCATATTTACTTGCTAAACTCTGAGGCCATATTTAAATGTAGATTCCAGTTCGTGCACCGCAAGATTAATTGGACAATAAATATATTTGACACTATTGACATATTACTAAATTTCCGCATCACGTAGTTTCTGAAAACGCGACCTTTCAAAATGCAACAATTTGTTTTTTCCCCTTTTTTCATAAATCATTAGAAGTCATTTTTTACAAACCCACGCAATCGAGCTCTGTATTAAGCTTTATCATAAGTAGGGGCGTTTAATTAGGGTCTTGAAAAATACATATCTTTTAGCAGATTTTCCTTAAGTGTCGACCTTCAAAACATTTCCTCAAATGTCCATCGACCCTACATGCGAAGTGACAAAATGAGGTCCGTTCAAAGTTTTATATGTAGAGATTTTTAAATTTCACTGTTAAGGTTCTAGCGGTCATCATTTTTGTTTAATCGTTACTAAAATTGATATTTATATGTTTTATGCAAAAATAAAGATTAAGTTCGTTAATGACTGAAATCGGACAGGGGTGAGGGAACTTGGAAAATTCTTATATCTCCGTTATTATGCATCGGATCGAAACATTGTATAGGACGAATCTTATTGCACATGTAATGTTCTATAAACATGTGTGAACTTTTTTTCACTATCTTTAATATTCACCGAGATATTTGCATTTTTTTAGTTTTCGGACGTCAGTAAACCCCCACTCTTACTCATGCCATATTAGCAATAAGCTGTTATATTATGAAGAATTTTATTTGAAACCTAAATACCGAATATTCTTCACATTGAACGTTTACGTCTTGAGATAAATGAAACTACGTAACGCAATTGGGAAATCTGCTTAGCTGACGCAGCCTCTGCGAGACGGACTTTTTATTAGTTACCGGTGCTTAACGAGCCTGAGCCTCTTATTGGAACATACCCGCCTCAGAAAGGACAGGAAGAGAAAAGCGCCCCAGAAAGGAAAATGGTATTTAACATAAGTTTATAGCAGATTTCCCTTGTTGGTCTCTCCCTTCTATTTCTCTCTTAGTAAACCCTCACATAAAAACACTTGAAAATTAAGCAGTACATAAGATGTTCAGTAATGTAATAGCTTAATATGGAAATCACAAAACTAGGGAGGGGTATTTCCATATGTTCATAAATAAAAAAAATACCAATGACCCCTCCACTTTTTTATTTTAACCTTTAACTTCACTTTTTTTTTATCACCTTTTAGAGAAACATGAACAGTACACTATTTAGCTTCAAGATTAAAGGTATAAAATTTGTCCATCATATGTATAGCAATGCATATAATTAAAATTTTCTCTAGACCTACACACATACAGGTTTTATTTAGCCCATTAACAAAGTTAATATTTGGTTCCAAACAGAATGCTTAAATTTCGAATGTGTTATTATTATTATTATTATTATTATTTATTAACATCCACATTATGCAACTAAGGCTAATTGCGACGGGTTATCTACGGGTTACCACCCTTTTCTAGGCAGGGTGGGATTTTAGGATGTTATTTAATGAATTTCGTCACTAAATAATTTCCATTGCCCAGGTGAGAATTGAACTCGCCACTCTAGGTTTGCCATGTGAGATAAATCCAATGTTTTAACGATCAAATAAAAAAAAAAAAAATAGTAAAGGAGATACCGCGTTTTCGCCAGTGAACCATTCCAGTTACGGCACAATTGGTGTCAACGTTAACTGACATTACAGAATTACATGAGGCAGCTGATTTGTTTGAGAATCTCTATAGCAATGTACTACCATATACACCTCTCTCTGTGTGTGTGTGTGTGTGTGTGTGTGTGTGTACAAATATCATAGGGCCTGGCATCCTTTTGTAAATGTATTTATTTATGGACATTACATCAAAGGTGATTTGCCCTTTCAAAAGTAAAAAAATATACAGATTGAAATAACAAAAGTACAATAAATAAAAATTTTATAATTGAACATAGCACTAAATTCAATTAATTACGATCAATAAAAGAAAAAAAAACGTAGTTATAAAGATTTTTAGTAATTTACTCAAGGGACCAAACAATTTACAATTCAAATAATCATTTTAGTACGAAATCGATACTCTATTCCTACTCTAATCGATACAAATGTGAATATTGATTTACTATTTTAATTTTTTTTTTACTAGGAGTACGTGTAACTTTGGAAGTTGCAAGCATAAATGCCATTTTGAATCAAGAACGTTTCTCTGTTATAAATTTAATAAATGATGAATGAGATTTTAATGTACGGGTTTTAATAACGTACAATAACAAAAATCAAATGTAATAAGTCACTGTAATTTATAAAAAAAAAAAAAAAATTTACACTGTCAAAGAATAAAGAATGAACAACACAAAATAATAAGTCTTTGGAAAATTAATAAATAACGAATTGAAGCAGAGTTCGCACAAATAGAACGGAGCACTAATTGATATAACTGCGAGGGTACGCGGTTAATTTTACACACTAACTGACAGGTTATTATGAGGTTGCTCGCAGTGTACCCACTTTAAAATTAGATTAATTGTTTTAGGTTAAATAGTTCCTGGCAACATTGTCACTGAGACCACGTGGCAGCTAGTAGGGGTTAGGTTAAGGGTTGTTATAGAGCACGCCAAGCTGCTAAAAGATAAAGACTTAGGCTATCCGATCGCATATAGATAGGTCCCAGAAACTTTATTAATATGATAATGTTTATTTTGATAATTGATAAGGTGTAAGGTATTAAGCTGTAGATATTGGCCAAGGAGAACAACGACGTCTCGCAGTCCTGAGAATGGACGCCTAGACATATTTGTCATCCTCGCCCAGATCCTTCTAGATTAGATTCTAGTTTGTCCCACATTTCTTATAAGTGGACCCATTAATTTCTAACGAGTAATATAGATCTCTTAGGATTTGGTAAGCAATATCAAATGTTTCCGGTTGCTCTAACACCGTCTTCATGTGAGCCATATCACGTATTCAATGGCAGGATCATAAACTCTCTTAAGTGTCTAATGAGCACTCAATTTATACAGCTCAAATTTTATTTTGACAGGGCCTTCCTGAAAACGTAATGATAAAAATATTTCATGTAATAGATATGGCAGTAGCAAATTATGAGGAAATTCAAAAACCAATTACTTAATTATAGAATCACAAAAGGTTTATGAATTACAATTAGCCAGAATTATTGGCTCTTTCGTTTCCACAAGAGGCCTCATGCTTGAATAACATTTGTCATTACCCTAAATAAATGGCCATAAAAAAGTAATGTTCATATGTTAGATAATTTCAGAATATTAAAAGAAATAACAATAATAATTTTCACTTGAACCTCCTAGCTGGTGGGGGTTGATGTATAAATCCATGGTTGAAAAATGGGTCAACACCTCTACTAGGTTATAAATGCTCTGTTAAAATCATAAATGATTTCTGGTGAAAACCAGGGGAATCTTTTTATTCATATTTCAGATTTATAGGTTGTAAATTATATAAATGCAATGTTTTTTTAAAAAATTTTTTCAAAGAAATGTGATGCTGTGATGACTAATTTTAACTATTGTAAAAATTTTCTTTTAATGGCTATGACTTAGGTTCTTGTTGCTTTAAAAAAAATTAGTTATGATCTCTATATTTTTTTAAAAATCAGAGACTGTATATATTTTTCAATCGTGTGTGTCTTGATTTTAACAGAGCACTTAGGATGAGATAGAACCTCGAAAACTGGCTGAAATAAACATTTATAACCTAGGGGAAATATCGACCCATTTTTCAACCATGAGAAAATAATTTTTCTGTAACGAATCAGATGGACATATGCCCCAATAAAATTATTACCATTCCAAAGCAAACAGATTTAAATTATATTAAATTTAATCACAGTGAAAATGCGTAATTGATTTCTGGAAAGTATTAGTAGTAACTAACATATATTTACGGGGTTAAAATTTAACACAACCCTACACTTATTGATGAATATATTAGATATGATCTTATCGAAAGTATTTATATAACCCAGTGTGGATAACAATTCTTCAGTAATACCAATTTTAGAAAGAAAACCTACACTTTTCAAACTACAAACTGACAACAGTTTAAATAAATATCAAGTATGTAGTAAGTAAGGAAGTAGTGACTGTAAATTGGTTTTGTCAAGTCATCGAGTTTGGAGTTTGTGAACATAGTTGTTATAGCCATGTAAACTTTCAGAAAACTGACAGTAAAGTCCGAAGGATGAAGCTCATAACTGATTCACATCCAAAATAAAATTAACGAAGCTTAACTATAAAAAGTTTGGAGAGAGGGGATACGAATAGATAAGAATTTTGTCTTCTTTGCATACTAATAAGTCAGTAGCGTAGAAAAGAAATACAGTTATCAAAATACTCCCTGAGAGAGATAAGAGATTGATGAATGCCAGAGGACTGATTGGATGAGTTGATAAATATGCGTATGATGTAAAAGGCCGATGACAGTTTCATACATATCCATGAGCTTCCCAATACTACCACCACACACCATTCAACATTTCGGAGTTCAACGAACCACTCGGGTTCTGCAATTTATCAACTTTTTCCTGATAAAACAACAAAAAATAAGCCGTAAAAGCGACACGGATGGTGACTACCGACCAATATTCAGAAAAGAGGAGATGAAGAGAGACAGAAAAAAAAGAACAGGAGCACGCCCTCTCTGAGGTATTTCGTTAGATTGACTAGAAATTACCTCGACTATCAGGTTCTTCCCTGGTGCTATTTGAATATATTTAAGAGCATGAAAACCCCATTCATGAGGCATTTTGTTACAATCCTTAAAAAAGATTCTTGTACAACAGGTTTTTATCAATAAATAAATGTCCCATGTAATGATAATATAAATAAAATGTATTTCTGAATGTTATTCTTCAAGATTTTTTATTTTTACTAAATGTAATGAATTTGTGTCCAAAAGCCTGTGGGGTGGTCCTTTGCAAGCTGAGGACGGAAATATTGGTCTGAAACATGAAACAGTTCAATCTGAAGAAGTTACATGAATATTAATAAACTCTCTAATTCAACTGGCCGAGAAAGGGCAGGGTCTGGTACAACCTCGCTGGTTTTACGGTTGGGCGCATAAAACCTCTTGCAAAGTGTCTTGTACTAACGATGCATTTATACTGACGTCAGGGAATGAGATCATCACGTGTACTAATGAATGGCGTCATAACAAGTGACCAGTTACCAACTAAAATGAAGCTATAATCCTTGTAAACCTCATCGTTGACCGCTAATCGCTTGCAATGAAGTGTTTACAATTTCTAGAACCCTATATAACCTTTAGTCCTCGAAATAATCATTCTACCATAATAAAGTAGACAATTACTTCGTAGTCAGAAATATATTATTCCTAAAGAGATGACATATAGACAACGAAGGGCAAACATCACATAAAAGTTCAAATAAAACATTCGTTTTATGAAGCGACCGTAAAAATCTGAGAATAATTGACATAATACAGTGACTAGAAAATGTAATGTAGAAGACATTTTCAAAATTAAAAACCGTTTATGAATATAAGAATCCTAACATTTTTGAAAGTTATTTCATACGTCATTTGACCACATGCATGGGAGTTTGAAATATTTTATTGCGGGTTCAATAAAAAAAAAAAAATTCCAGCCTAAACCCAAAACGCAATGGCTAATTTTCTAAATTCGTCTAATTTGGACAGTAATACATCACAAAATGCAAATGTAAGAGCGATATCAAGAATAAGTGAGATCCGTTATAAAAATTACGAAATTGTGTGTTTATGTGAATACAAAAGGTCTGTAATGTATAAACGAATATAAATTGGTATTAAAACAGCATTAGGACACCTTTTTATGAGATAAATAAGGTATACAAATAAAGTTTGGTAAAATAAACAAAAAAATTAAAATTTACTATTTTTTATTCTATATTAGAAACAAATATTTATTCATTCGCTGTACGAGTTATAAACTAGAACTTCCAGTATTCAAGGTGTACGCACTACAAATTGCACAACATGGGTTCATATACCCATCCACGAGTTCAAATATTCTCTCATAACACTCAATCAGAAGCAGCAGAGTGATTTGGAGTGGAAAAAAAATGTATTTAATTGTTTTATGTAAGTAAAATAATTGATTAATTGTTTACTGATAAAGTAAAATATATGTTTATTCAAAAAGTCAAGCATCACATTAGTAAAAAAATTCAGTAAATTCGAGAACGACAGTTTTTAAAATACCAAAGTTGTTGGAAATGCAGATTATAAATTTAAAATATTTTATTTTATTTTTTTATTTATTTATTTGAAGAGCTCCACAACTAGGTGATGTCGCTCAGTACCATTTATTTGAATTCTCTAAATTAAAATAGAGATAAAATGTTTTCAGAATAATTAAGACATAATATAAAGTACATGGAAATAAAATTAAGGAAATGTTAAAATAATGCTATATTAAACAATAAACTTAGAGATAAATCCTTAAAATATTATAAATTATAAAAACGTTGCAATTATTCTTTGTCTTCAACAGCTTAATGTATTTGCGCATCCAAAAACTTTTGTTTCTCAATGAACTTTTTACCTTCTTTCTTCTTCTTGTAGAGCCAAGCAATTCTGCATTAATACCAGGGTATTCAATTAACCCTTTAAAAGAAAAAAGAAAACATTACAAGAAGTAAAATTATGCAGCTACAATTATACTTGGAAATATAAGACAAGGAGAGATAAACGGGTTCTGTTAATTAGAAAGCGAAGTAGATATGTCCACTGACAGCGCACGTAAAAAAATATATTAAGTGCAGTTTAACTCTGGCAAGAAAAGCATTTATAAAGAAACATATAGCCAACTAATTGAATATTAATATTTATGGCGTCATATTTTATTTATATTTAGAAATCTATATAAGTTCAAAATTGAAATCAATAATGCTACAAAAATAAAGTCCGTCACACGGACTTTTCCTTTAGCACTATTCGGTAACAAACATCGTAGATAAATGAACAGATGTCATTCTCAATGCAGTTCCGTTAATAGACAAAACGCCTGAATGGTTCCCACAAAACACATTTCATTTCGTGTTATTCTATTGAGTTTTGTGCAAAATTGTGTTTTCTGGAGCACTGAATTCCGAAAGAAAAGGATGATTTAAATGGGTCAAACGTCTTAGGCATGAATGAATAAATAAAATGAACATTAACCTAGATTAAGTTAGAGCTGCAAGTAAAACCCTCCATTATAATAAGACTTGGATGTCTGCCGGGACCACTTGCCGCATTTACATAAGCCAGCCTAAGTGCACAAAAATAAAATATAAACACCTTTCATTATCGTAAAAAACGAAACGACTTCAATACTGGTCGCCTTAAACATCTGATTTATTTTGAAGTGTTTTCGAATTGAACGCTTACACCATCATAAATATGCTAATTTTCTGTATGCCCAGGCTCACTTTTCGATCGCCATTTGATACTGGTTTAGGATTGAGTGTAGTTAAGCGACAGCTATATGGATCATATATACTTTACACCAGATTAATGGTCGAATCAACATTGGGTACTTAAAAGAAATTGACAAGCATATGCTTTAATAATATTTTCTTCCGCGACCTTGTATTCAACTTCAGTTTAAAATATCATATTGAATATTATTAAGCGCCCACCAAAGTTAGGACATGAAGAACCTGAAAGTAGAAGAATATCTTACACATCATGACACAATTTGAATCACGAAATATTAAATACGTTGGTATCTATTAAAGAAACAATATCATCATGTTCTAAAGGCTACGCCTTTTAGTTGCAGCCATTGTGTTATTTCAGAAGCTTCTCGTTTCATATTACTATACTCACCGAAATCCATAAGACGCTTAATGTCTTCAAAATAGGATTTCTTATACCTTCGTCTTCCTCTGTGCTCAAGGACCTTACCATCAAATATATTTGTGTTGAAATCGTTGTGCATTATGATACATCCAAGAAGTTTCACTCTCCTTTATTCCATTAGTTTAGGCTTTTGTTATCACTTAGCTCATTTAGAACTTCCATGCTCTACTAATTCTACGCCAGATTTCCACTTCCATTTCTTCCAATCTATCCAATTTTTTTTGGTATCCACACTTAAATGCTTTGAAATGCTTGCTTAGCACTTTCTATTCTTCCATCGACTTCAGCCCTAGCATCTTCGTCTTCAGTGATGATACTCCCTGTAGACGATGATAGTAGAACTGAAGTCGTTACAAGAACAGTACTGAAGAAACATAGCACCCTAATTTAGTGCAATATATCGTCAATGTACAGATCGCCCGAAGTATGGTGTCGTATAAGCTCTTGGACTGGGGCTTATAGTGAGGCAACATTTGAACCAATATCAGGATATATATTTTATAAGCCGGCATATCCAAGTAGTAATAATTGATATCATAAAGAGTATCAAATTCCTTGTAAACTTCCAGCAGCACGATTTCTCCAATTGTGTTACCTCAACTTCTCCATGTCCATAAACTTATGGAGTTGAAACTGAAGAACACACTCAAAGACAATCTCATTAACAAACTTCAAAACTGTTGTCCTCCATAAACATTCAGAGAGTTCGTTATAGGCCTCTCCTTTTCGTCAAAGCTGACGTTGTCACATTTGGAGATCTTGTTGGACTCAACCCTTCCATCTCTCAACTAGTACAACTTGTCTTTATTAATAAACGGATGGGAACAGGTTTGCTTTAAAAATTCATTAGTTTCACGTTGCTTCCGAGCCTCCATTTATGCTGTCTATCGACTCCAAAAATCGTAAAAAGACCGTAACTGTTCTATTATCAGCCCGATGTTAGCTTTATGAATTTGTAGATGAAGCTGACATTTGAAGAGAAGAGCAGCATAATATGATACAGCCCCAAGCTCAAATCTGGCATTCGTGTAGATTATCCATGACATATGTCTTATTTCTGCAAGTTCATTACGGCAGGCCTAGCTTTCGCCGAAACTTTCGGACAAGGTGCGCGCTCGGCAATGACAACCTGTCTTTCATTGGGTAGTGGTGATTAAAAGAAGTGACCCCTTACGGTCTTAAATGGGGTTTCACTAAGAACTGTGTGATCCCAATTTTGACTTACTTTCAATGCCACAGGTGGACTCAATAGCTGTATAAAAACTTTAGTAAAATAAATAAAATAAAAACCAATAAAGTGAGAACGTTTCCATAATAATATCTGTGTTAAACAAACCTCCTGCTATTATTTGTCTCTCGTTCTACACAAACCAGCTAAATTTAGTCGTGTACTGCTCTCCTGTTGTCAGAGCCACTAAAAACAAAGCTTATTGTAAAAATGTAAAAACATTTTACGCACATCCTTATCATAATGGAAATATACCAATTCATTGACACTGGTCTACAAATAAAATTCGATTTTTCCAGGAACTAGGAAATATGTGATCCAGGATCTACAGGACTACTCTGCACAAAAGCCCTCCAATGTGCAAAAATTCCTCTAGATTCTTCTGAAATACTATCATTTGGTAGGAGCCAAACAATGACAGCACACACCAAATGCATTAGGAAGGTACAGTTACAACGAATAGCAGAAGTGAATAGGAGCTGGAGTTCGCTAATAAATATTAGACAAGTTTTTCGTGGGTTCGGCCAACAGTAGATTGTAAAGAATTAAGCCAGTTTTACTGCAAAGGTTTAGAATATATATATTCGTAGGTCCTAAAATCAAGCTAATTATTAAAGTTACGAAATACAAGCAACCAAAAAGAAGTAAATGTAACGCATATTTATCTGGTGGTTTTGTTGATGTCGATCTCTTTAACGAGTACCTTCCCTACAAATAATTACAATTTAAAAAAAGAAACACTTCATATATTAAGTCGAATATACAAGTGTTACGCGTCAATGAGAAGTTTAAAAGATTGGATCCATTGAGCTGCCGAGGACAAGGTCTTTAAATGTCTGTAGCGCCAGACACTAACTATGTAACATTCAATCCACTCGTTGGATCGAAAGTTACACATTGCCGACATCTTCAATCAAACTATACCTACAAACAGATTAATTAGTTCTTCAATCAATCTTTGACAGGTATCACTTTAGTCAAGTGAGGGCCTTCGGGATTTAAGGCGTTCTCTATTTGAATTCGTTTATCCCATCGGCTCGTGCCGTTATAAATTTGACGAGCCATCGGCTGTAAAACATGCCCAAGCCGAGTAGCACCATATAATTTGGCAGTTTGACAAAATTAAATAGGAGAAAGAAAAGGTGGTAACCTGAGCTGACACATCAATTTAATGTGTTAAATGATTTTGATTTACATCGGTGAAAGTGGCGGATAGCGGGGAGCTTAGTTTCTCTTGACGATCGTGTATTAATTTAGAACAGGACCTTTTGATAATAATTAGCAACGAAGACTCGTATTCATTTCTGGAACGTGCCCGTCATTTAAATAATCAACAAAAGCTTTGGCAAATAAAACATTATCAGATTTTACCTACTATTTGAATGTTTAATAGTATAATCAATCAGGATTTTTCTATTTCAAAATGCAAAAATCGAACAAAATATCTTGTTTCACAGCAATAAATAAAATAATTTCAATAACGATATCTGCATTCTGCAAAATGTAGTAGACCAACATTTATAAACCTTTTCATAATGAACAAAAAACCTCTATAGATACTTTTTTGTATGTGCTACGTGCAACAAATTTTGAAAACTTTTTGCCCTCTCCCCCCAAAGCCGATTTCGATCAAAAGTGCGCAGCTAGACGTTATGAAATATCAACACTCGAAGTCTTGCCGTTTTTCAGTCCAGACGACACCCCGAAACTAGTCAAATTGGGGTCAGGTAGCGTCATGAGGGATAATAAAAACCGAAAATCATCACGATTGAAACACTTCCTATGCTTCTTACAAGGAACTAAAATGCACACATGTTGATAACTTTATGGACCTATCCAAATAATTCTTGACACTAGCCAGTAAGTATTTTACCGGAAATTAGGATTGCAGGTAACTGTTTCAGTTAACATCAGACAGAACAAATGTGTGTATTAATTGATCGTCTCCAAACTCGATATAATAAACGTTTCGTGTAAAACAAATTATCAAGTTAGTTAATGTCTGAAATTGGGCCTTTAGTAATGGAGATTTACAAAATTGTCAAGAAGTTGTATATCCGAAGAAGTAATGTTCAAGAAGTAATTATATTTTTTTTTTCTCAACAAACGGAGAAACTTGTATATCCTCAATAAACTCCCACTCGCACTCTTGCTAAATTATACGTCTTGTTTACACTGCGTTCTAAGTGAGGGATAAATTGAGAATAGAACATGATGTGGCGCCATCTATGTGTAAATCAAGCACTCGGAAAATCTGCTAACTTTGCTTTGTGAGGGTGGATGGGTTTGGTTGGGGAAGGGTAAGAAGAAAACAATAAGTCCTTTTGAAAGCAATTATTATTCTTGCCAATGAAAGAAACCCCCAGGAAATTGAAAAATCTAGTTTTTCCAACATGTAACCAAAAAAAAACGCCCATTTGAGAAAAATATGTATCGATTTAAAGGGAAATAAAGGAGGGGCCTAGGACAAGGCTGCTGCAGCTCTGGGAGGGGGTGTCCGCTGGAAGAGGTCCCGGCCTCAAGGTTGCCAGGGTCGTCGAACTCACCCGCATATTTGGGAGGTGTGACGTTTTTATCACTTCATTCAAATTTACTCCACCTATCAACCTCTCCTAACTCAATCAAGTATCATTCATGTGCACCACTTTAGATTACAAAAAATCCCATGCATGCGCACGCACAAAAAAAGAAAAGAATAAACCAGATCTGTTCGTTTTCCTGAACAAGAACAAAAAAAAAGCCTATATTATCTGAATAAATAAAGCTCAAGATTTAATTATGTAAACTGGTCAGAGGAATTTATAAAAAAAAAAGAAAATCCTTTTAGCAGAGCAAGTATCTTCAAAGAACATGAAATGTGTTGTAATCCATGTACATCATGCCATACTCAAATGGATTGACTAACCTAAAACCATTTTGGCTGGCGTAATGAGTAGAATAGTAAGAGAGAAGCGAGCAAAACAATTTACAATGATTTCGGGGAAATTTCCCACGAGGCACTCACTTGTTCTTTCGTGATTCTTCTAACCTAGATGAACAGGTGACATACGCAATGTTTCCACTAGCCCGCACTCACTCCCGAATCACTGGTAAATTTTAAAGTAAGGGAGCCCCGGGTGACAGCTAGACTCAACCGCGAGTTTTTATAACTGTTAACTCTTATAACAGCTACATCATTGAAAAGCTGATAATGTAAAAAATGTATTCTATAAAACATTTCTAGAAGGTCCAAAACTATTGAGACCATCTTGAATCTATCTATATCATATATTTTCTGTTAATCTGTTGGTGTTGTTATGATTGTGTATGTATAGTGTGCGTGTGTGAGAGAGAGATAGAGAGAGACAGACAGACAGACAGACAGAGAATGAGAGCGAGAGAAAGAGAAAGCATATGTACGTGAATCCCAATGATTCATGAAACTATGTGATGTAATGATATTTGAAACTCGTAGATCTAAATTCGTAAACCACAAAAATAATCCTGGGACCAAGGAACTAAGAGCATTTTCGATTTTCTGTTGATTAATTCGAGCAAATTGAAATCTGCATTTCTTACGGAATACAATCCCGAAGATTATTTGAAATTTACGCAGGACATAAGACATTTAGTCATGCGATAGTTTTCTATAAAATTCTTAGGAGTTGGAGTATTTCTTTACTTATCGTTGACAGACTAAATATCAACATTCAAGGCATTTTGCTATTAAAATTGGAATAATGAACCCTTGGATAACTTAGTTTGCTGAGAAATTGTACTTTATCCAATTAAATTCAATGCAAAAAGAAACCAAAAAAATTCTCCACATAAATAATAAATAATGCATTGGCAGTAAAACAAGTCCCAATTAATTCTCAACTGGGTTTGTATTCTGGGCGGTGAAGATTGATCAGAATTCAGGCCCCACAGCACTTCGATGCAGAGGGCCCTGGCACAAAAAAAGAATTCCCGAACCGAATTCTGGAGTTATCGTCCCATTCACAGGAGTACGGGAAATGCAGTTTTTATTCATCATCCCCTACCGATGCACCCTCCCAAGGTTGACCCAAAAACAGTCCTTTTGTGCGACCTCTAAAAGTGTCCTCTCTTTGAAAAAAGAAATCGGTTTATTTCTAACCAATTCTCATTGATTTTGATATAAATCGTCAAATTCCTCACGAATACTTTATTTAAAAAAAGGAAAGAAAAATGCTTCCCATGGAGTCGCTGCATCAGTTTTTTTCTAACTTGCAGAACCAAGGAAAAGTCATGCTATGCATGTTGGAGATAGACCCCAGCCGCGAGAAACTGCAAACTACCTAAACATTTATAACTTGGAGAGTAGGAATTGCAAATTAAACATCTCCAATCGGAAGATTGTGTTATTCGTTAGTGGAACTCAGGATGAACTAAGTTTTGTTCATTTTTACAAAACTCAAAACTGGGATGTCAGCCTTTCTGATTTATCTAAGGTACAGTTTTTTGTTTTTTTTCTGCACAACTGAGTAAGATGTTTAAAAGAAAATACTAAGACAAACAAAAATGTCTAAAACCATTCTTTTTTAACTAGCCCATACTCTCGGGGAGAGCTTTTCAAACTCTTCATTCTCAGATAGTTTGACCATTATTGAATAATAAGAGGTTTGTTCCATGTTTTTCGATAGATTCCCAAATTATTTGCTCCGTCTTGCAAAGATTGTAACTAAGAACTTTCCTCCGTCTTACCATACGACTTATTTGAAAATGATTTTCTTCTTCTTACAATGATTAAATGCTAAAAGTTTTTTCTACATTGCCATGGCTCAACCCCAAGCGGTTTTCTCCGTTTTATCATGATTGAATACAAAGAGAATTACTTGCCCTACTGATTCCTGTTACTATAAATGATTCCCAAGGGGAATTCCCTCCGTCTTACCGTGATTGAATTCCAAGTGGTTTGCTCCGTCTTGCATTGATTAAACTGTAATAGGTTTCCTACGTCTTACAATGACTAACTCCTAAACAGCTTGCTCAGTCTTACCATGATTGAACAGTAAAACCGCTTACTCTTTCTTACAATGGCAGACTCCCAAGTGGTCTGCTCCGTCTTACCGTGATGGATAAGTTAAAAGGTTTGCTCAGTCCTACAATAGCTGATTCCCATGTGGTTTGCTCCGTCTTACCATGATTGAATAGTAAAACCACTTGCTCTGCATTATCATGACAGACCCCCAAGTGGTCTGCTCCGTCTTACCGTGATTGAATTCCAAGTGGTTTGCTCCGTCTTAGCATGATTAAACTGTAATAGGTTTCCTACGTCTTACAATGACTAACTCCTAAACAGCTTGCTCAGTCTTACCATGATTGAATAGTAAAACCGCTTACGCTTTCTTACAATGGCAGACTCCCAAGTGGTCTGCTCCGTCTTACCGTGATGGATAAGTTAAAAGGTTTGCTCAATCCTACAATCGCTGATTCCCATGTGGTTTGCTCCGTCTTACCATGATTGAATAGTAAAACCACTTGCTCTGCATTATCATGACAGACCCCCAAGTGGTCTGCTCCGTCTTACAGTGATGGATAAGTTAAAAGGTTTGCTCAGTCCAACAATAGCTGATTCCCGTGTGGTTTGCTCCGTCTTACCATGATTGAATAGTAAAACCACTTGCTCTGCATTATCATGACAGACCCCCAAGTGGTCTGCTCCGTCTTACCGTGATTGAATTCCAAGCGGTTTGCTCCGTCTTGGCATGATTAAACTGTAATAGGTTTCCTACGTCTTACAATGACTAACTCCTAAACAGCTTGCTCAGTCTTACCATGATTAAATAGTAAAACCGCTTGCACTGTCTTACCATGGCAGACGCCCAAGCGGTCTGCTCCGTCTTACCGTGATTGGCAAGTCTTAAGTACTTAAGACTGAGCATGGTCTTGCCGTAATTGAATTTCAAGCGGTTTGCTCCGCCTTTTCCTGATTGCGTAGTTTGCCGTGATTAAACAGTAAGAGGTTTTTTCCGTCTTACAATGAACGACATCTAAACACTACTTCTTGCCATGATTAAATACGAAGAGTTTTGCTCCATTTTCCAATGACGGACTTCCAAGTTGTTTGTTCAACCAGTATAGATGACTTGGTCCGTTGATTACGTAATATTCTGGGTTGATACTTTCATTTCCTGATTGGCAGAGAGGATTTCTACCGCCAGATATTGATCCTTAATGACAGCAGAATCATGTGGGCTTCAATCAGATGAAGAAAATATAAACGACCTTAAAGAAAATAAAATACTACAAGATGAAAAGTGATTTACCAGTTTGGAGGGAAGATGTCCTCAAGTCTGTAATACTTTCCCCCAGTTTCCTCCATTCATTGAAAACCTGCTAATTAACCATAGAAATTCAGACCAATAAAGTGGAGGAAATATTAATGTTGTGGTTAGACTGTTAAAAGGGAAATGTTGCAACTAGGGAAATGCAGAGAAGGGGAAGCAGATAGAGAAGACAAAGGACAGAAAGTAGCATATGGAGAGCGGACGAAATAAATAAAGTGTCACAAAATAGATGTTTGAGCAAACTATTTAGAAATGACATTAAATGGTATATATTATTTGAATTCTAACACCAAATTCCAAGTGGTGTTTCCAAGGATCAATCATAAGTGGGAATTATGCGATGTGTTTAAGGACAAAAAGAAAAAGAGAGTAAAAACCTAGAAAAGGAGCAGAAACAAGATTTGTAGCCCACGCGGAACTCTTAGTTGCGGATCTAGACAGAATGGTTAGACTCCATGAATTTGGAGCAACCGAAGCGATGAATAGTGTGAAACAGAATATTAGTTGTGATCTTCAGATCATTGTATACGTATTGCTACGTAGGACGTTCATAAAAAGTTCGTTCATGTGTTGAACACGATAAGAAAAATAATCATTGCATGTAGTCCTCCAGATAGGGATAAATAACAGCGTGTATCAAGTCCGTAATAAAAGGACAGGTACTAGCCGGAAAGGGAGATAAGGAAAGGGAAGAGATGCAGAGAAGGAAGAAAGTGAGGGAGAAGGAAAAAGTATGGTGAGGAGGGAGATGGAGAGAGTGTGGAAGGGGCAGGGAGAGAGAGAGAAAGCACGGCAGGTGTTGGGGGCGCGAGGCTGGCACGCGACTATCTCTCGACTCCTTCTTTCCGTCTAGCCTCGCCAACTCCTCGCCTGAATACAAATTATGGGCAATTAGCAAGCAAATTACCCGCTCTTACTCCCTCCTAGGCAATGGGGCTTACATGGGCACAGGCCCAAATACACAGTGAGGAACTGTGACTTCGTACGAGGATCTACGAACGAACTGATGCACAAAGACGAAGCGAGATCAAAAGAACTTCTCATGTACATAATACAGACCTGTTCCAGGGCATCCAAATAATGAAATCAAAGGAGATCAATGAACAAAATAAAAATGTCCGTTACGCTAGGTCTGCGTAAACTAAACAGATTTCTCAAACTGGCAGATGACAGACTGCTGATCTCTTCAAGCCACATATCCTCTAATTCTACGCCAAAATCCGAGGAATATAACTGGAGAGAAAAAATGTATAGAACAGCAATTGTAGAGCTTCTTAACGCCCCATATTCCAGGTTCAATTTTAGCCAGTGAGATTTGGATGAAACGGTTAAATATTGAGTATGATCAAATAATCATTTTCCAGTCAAAATCAGAAAATCTTATTTGAAGACAATAAAAGTTCAATGTAGACAATATCTGGCATTGAAGCTTCGAATAAAGCGATTCAAGATATATCATGAATAATTATATCATATTATTGTTAATATGACATTAGTAGGACTGGAGGTTCACTGTCGGGTTAAACATACATAACAACATTTATAGGGCATTATATTTGCAATAAGTTTGGTTCTATAAACATTTTACTGCCGTATTCATTTGCTAAACTCCATTCAATCAGTCATGAAGTGCTTGGAGCTTCTCTTTGTTGTGAAAAACTCTCCTCTGTTAGGTTAATCGTACGTCCCACCGATGTAACAGTTTATATTATACTATATGTGGCTCATGCCATCCGTTTCATAACGGATTTGTTTTTTGCTTTTTTGTAATGTATTTCCTCTCCACAGCTCCTTATCCTGCCTCAGGTGTATTGAAACTCTGAAGAACACACCCAACAGCTGTTGCTTCCGAGTCGACGCCCAGGATATCTCAGCGTATACGATGTTTTCATGAAACTCGTTAGTGCGGATCGAACTGGTTATTTGATTGGAGTTACTTCCATTTGTTAGACCAATAGCTAGTCACCAATAGCTGTGCATTCAACTGAGATGGTTCCTTGACAGTTTTGGCCTAAGAACTTATTTAACATTTCGACCACCTTCAACAAAGTCCAGCCCTTTTCAAGGCTACGAGGGCAGACCTTAGCCCTTAAGTATAACAACAATGCCAAAGAAAATGGTCCCTTTGCAATCTGGAATCCCCGGCGTAGTGAAGTACCTATCCAGTGACCTTGTAAGCCTAGAGAGAAGGCCCCTAGCTACCTGGCCAACAAAAAATATTTCAGTTGGGCCTAGTAAGGCCAGCTCACGACTTATATATGGATCCAGAACGCTCCACCTAAAACCTCTTCTAACACCCATAAGCTTCCTCTCTCTCTTATAATTCGAATAAGAACTGTTTTTACTGTTTGAATACAGAAATACAGGATTAGCTGGTTTTATTTTATTTATAAAGGAAACACTAAATTCTCTCCAAATATTTATTTTATTTAGGTGTCCAGCGATAAAAATACTCCAATATTGAGATGTTATGCCTCTTTATAGACCCTGAAGACTATTGATACAGCAAATATTTTCTAATCTTAAAAAAGAAAACGTTCCCAGGGCTTCACAAAAGAATTTATGAATGTAAAATAAAACCAACAGATTATGATTCTGAGTATGGCTTTAACACCCAGTGAATAAGAGAAATAGTATCTTATAAAAGTGTTATTTCTTCGGGTCAATGCTCATTGCTACTAACAATAAGCTACTGTTCGTTTTTCTCTGTTTTAATTTCTGCAAATGTATTAAAATATTATTATTTTTTTATTTATTTGGTTTATGCCACACATCGTTGGTGATTGGCAAGATCTCTGGATTAGGGGGTAAGTTAGAATAATATATTTATTCCTTCATGTACACCTTGGTCATTTCATTCCCCTGGTTGTACTTTGTTTATATAGTATGGAAAATATTTCTTAAATATCTGAGTGTCTCTCATATTCGTACTATGTCTAAATGAAAAGAATAAGAGTTATCCCTTTTAAATCATTTTAGGTATGCTGTAGACGTATTGTATTTTATTTTATATGTATTTGTAAATGTTTATATTTTTTAGTATTTGTGGAATATATTAAAAAAGATAAAAGTCGTTTTAATTGAAGATAAAAACAACAAGGAATAAATACCGTCTCAATCACAATCAATACTGCAATTAACTTCACTGTTATCAAATAATTCTATTATATTACTATATTTTTAAAATATAAATTCAAAAGTCAGACCTAACTAATTTCAGATTTAGTGTAATGAGACTTTTTTCTTAGAGAAACCAAACTGTGATGAGTGAGAGCTTTTAAATGTTTCCCATTGACCGTGTTATCAGTGTTATGTTCCACCATTGCTCCGACTTCCTTTCGCAAACAGGAATATCCAAAGGCAAGGTAAAAGAACCAGATTCTACTTGAAATGATGGAAGCAGGGGAAGCTATCAACACATTGTATGGGCTAGGGGAAATTCGACTGCGTGTTTCTGCTTATTCAATCGATACAATTAATTAGATCAAAATTTTTAATAAGGTTGACATCAGGCTAAATAAAATAAACGTCCTAAGAAGATTTCCTACGTCCGTCACGTATTTGAATTTATCTCAAGAAGTAAAAGTTCAATGAGAACAATATTTGGTATTTAGGATTCAAATAAAGTGCTTCATAGTATAACAGCCTATTGTTAATATGAAATGAGTAGGGGTGAGGACTTACTGAAGTCCAAAACCTAAAAAATGCAAATATTTATGTTAAAGATAGTGAGAAAACGTACATAACGACATTTATAGAGCATTACATTTTCAATAAGATTGGCTCTATACAATTATCTGATCAGACGTATAGTAACGGAGATATTCAGAACTTTCGCAATTCCCCCTCTAAACGGAAGGGGGCGTCGTCCGATTTCAGCCATTAATAAACATGATCTTTCTTTTTGTATAAAAGGTTTAAATATCAAGTTTGGTAACGATCAAACAAAAACTACGACAGCTAGACGGTTAACAGACAAATATATATAGTCAATTCCTGGTCAAGAATGGATATTTGAAGAAAATGTTCGAAAATTGCGTAATGAATAAGGGAAATCTGCTAAAACATGAATTCTGAATATTGCCTTCACTGAAGTCGATCAGAAAATAACAAAAGTGTATTTCTAATTGGTTCTTCCCAGGTTTTTAAGTTAAAAGATCAATGACAATTTCATTGGAATGAAATTAAGTGTCTGTAAAAACCATTGGCTAACTCGTTCTGATTTATGAATAAAAGTCAGGTAGTGAGTGGTTTGCATCCAACATTGTATTACGGAATTAAAATCATAAACAACCGATTAACAATTTCAATAAAACTAAATACAATTGAAAATAAGGTTTTTTATTTTTTTTATTCTTCATATAAATTAATATATGAATAGTTATTTACCTCCTAATTATATGAAATGCAAAATAAATGGGCCAGACCCATAGAACTAATTCAGGAACACGTATCCTTAACTTGACGGGCAAAGGATCCAGTCAACCTTGTTGCTTGATTATTCTGGTGAGTAAATGAACAGTCAGCTGTGTAATTTGTGACCATTAATGTTAAAGCTACACGAAACCTATTCCGACATACATACAAACAATTTAATTTCATTAACTAATCTTAATGAACTGATGTTTTCTCTTGTATTTGTTTATCAAATACCCGTAATTATAGCTCTCAAGACAAGATTTTATTTAATAACATTAAAAATGTTCTGTCAATACGTTTTTTATCGACTCATTGGTTAGATCTCGTTTTTATGCAAATTTCCCTTGAGAGAAATCAGCTATTGAGGTTCTAATCATGACGCGATTTTCGAAAAACTTCTTCAAATGATTATCTATCCTTCCCGAAAATGAGGTTCATTCAAACCAATGCATATATGGAGTGTCCATATATCGCTTGACACGAAAATGGTTAATTGATCTATACCATATGTAACTGTTTCAGTCTGAAAACTGAAGATCACATTCGTTGATGGTTGAAATATGCACAGGAATAGCGGGAGGTGATACCACGTTATTGTGATAATTTTATACAATCAATCTTATTAAACTAATGAAGGTCAACAATTGTAGTTCTACACATTTTTTTCGTAACTCAAAAATTAAGCTAGTTATACGTACTTTCTTGTTTTCAGTCTTCTCTAAACCGACACTCCTTCGCATCGGATTTTTCTTAGAAACACAGAACGTAATATGAGATGTGATCACTAGTGTGTCATACCAGCACATGAGAAATCTGCTTAGTTTAGGTACGCAAAATCCTGCGTGACGGGCTATTTTGATTAGGTGATTAGAGTTTCGCAATAACAACCCCCAATAATGGGTTTCTGCCAATATGTAATCAATAAAAAGAGAAAGTAAGAAAACCTCTAACAACTATGTCATATGATCACTATTAAGAGTTCGTCGAACGCAGTAATCTGTTTTATCACAGGTCTTAATAGTCAGGGGAGGGGTTCTTTGATCTAGAGAATAAGTTTTATGGCTAGGTGGATTAAAAATTATTTTATTGGGGAATACTGGTCAACCCATCGAGTACTTCTGTCTTAAAAATTCTATTTTTAGCAGTTTTTTTATTAGGGCTGTACGCGATTTTCGAAAAAGTCTTCAAATGTCCATCGGTACCATCCAGGAGATGAAAAAAATGGGGTCCTTTCAGAATTATATATATTTGCCTGTTAACGCTGTAGCGTCGCGATTTTTGTTTGATCGTTTCCAAACTCTATATGCAATCGTTTTTTGTAAAATTAAATATCAAGTTCGTTCAAAATGTCTCCATTACTATGCGTGGGATTGAAAAATTGTTAGAACTAATCTAATTAAAATTAAATATCCTTTAAATGTTATAACTGTTTTTTCACTAACTTGATTGGTAGCCGAGATATATGCATTTTCCAGTTTTCATCCACCAGTAAATCCCCATTCCTACTCCTGTCATATTAGCAAGAAGTTGTTATATCATGAATCGCTTTATTAGAAGCTTAAATACCAAATATTACCTTAAGTTTTACTATGTGAGATACACGTAGTAGTCAAAAATGTACAACATGTACCTATACCATACTCAGTATTTGACCGTTTCATTCAACTCTAATGATTATGTTCGTTAAGGGCTGAAATCGAATCAAGAAGAAGAAGAAGGGGTACCGAAAATTCAAAATATCGAAGCGAACGTTTTTAGTAGTTCATTAACGCCTGAAATCGGACATGTGAGAAGGGGGGGGTTTAGAGTGGGAAATTTCGAAAATTCGAAATATTTCCGTTACTGTAAGTCGGGTCGAAAAATCGTACAGGATCAATCTTTTTGCAAATTAAATATACTATAAATATTGTTATATACATGTATTCTCTATCTTGAATATTAGCCGAGATATTTGCATTTTTATGAAGTCTGTGCCGATAACGGACGAGATGAGATCGGCTAAAGTCGGTTCAATTCGTTTCCGCCAAAAGCCAGTTCTGTCTTTTCCGTAACTTCGGCTCTCGCGTGGAGATTTTTCTATTGTATAACTTCACGTGGAAATCTGCTTAGTTTATGCAACCTCTGCGTGACGGATCCTTTTTTACTAGCAGTGATTTAGCATGTCACACTACATTTATGATGATCATCTATGGCTCAAGATTAGATCTTGACATACCGACATTAATACTCTGCGGATTGCTGTCGTTCACTCTAGCATGGGACTTTTTCTCGAGCAGAACTTAAATCTGTGAGATAGTGTAGATTCAAGACATGGCACAGTGGATCCCAGTGGAGAACAAGGAAGAAGATATTTACCGGGCTGGATTATTTGCCCACGTGAGGCAGATAATACTGTCAGCCTATTAAGGACAATACGGTGTGTCAAGATTTTTTTTTTTCCTAAACGTGCAAAAAGAACAGAAAAAAAGAAGAAATAAAAACCCCGGGGTCTATGGTCTGCTATAGAGGAGCATCTAAAGAAAGGACTGTACAAGAATGAAGTAGTCCCGCCTCTTCCATGCTTCGTATACCTGGTTCATCCAGTGCCAAGGCTGGTTATCCTTTCTTCCCAGGAATTCCTGTTCTCTTCCGGTACTCCTCCCCTTCTGCTTCCTGTTCTAGGTGGCCAGAAAGCAACGAGTAGTTCCGTTGATTCGCATCAGTACGCCGTGTACTACCACTTGCATAGATGCATTATGAATATTAATATTAAATAGCCAAAAAATATTTTATGGTGGAAGTTCGGCCATTTCTTGGCTATTTGAGTATGAATTCCAAGACGACTCCAGACGCATCAACCTATGATATATGTTTAAGAAGATGCGTTGATTCAGATTTGAATGCTGTCATGTATATCAATACGGGGAATAATACATTAAAACAAATTAAATGATATGTACTTTCCTACGACTATAGTTTCATAAGTAAATTCTCTATCTCGAAGGGTATTCAAATATTTATTTTTGTTCACCCCCAACCCTGCAAACAACCACTTTTTTTTATCTCAATCATTCAAATTTTAGTAGTTAAAGAACTCGAGACAGGGGGGGGGGGGGATTAACAGACATATGTGCATGTGTCTCATATAATAAAGGTCACTTAAAAAGAATATTTGGTATTTAAGCTTCGAATAAATTATTTTATTATATAACAGAGTATTGTCTATATAGCATGCGTAGAAGTGTGGGATTAGTGAAGGCTGAAAATTGGAAAAGTCCGTCACGCAGGGGCTGAACGAAACGGCCGAACTAGCTTTTGGCGGGAACCATAGCTCGTCCGTTACACTTAATAAAAATGCAAATATCTCGGTTAATATTCAAGATAGAGAATAAATGTATATGATAGTATTTATAGCAAATTTAATTTGCAATAAGATTGGTTCTATACAATTTTTTTGATCCGACGTATAGTAACGGAGATATTTCGAATTTTCGGAAATCCCCCCTCTAAACCCCCCCCCTCCCACTGGTCCGATTTCAGCCGTTAACGAACTTGATCTTCCTTTTTACATAAAACGATTAAATACCGAGTTTGGTGACGATTAAACAGACAAATATACATACATGTCTGTGTGTGTGTGTGTGTGTGTGTGTGTGTGTGTGTGTGTATAATATATATATATATATATATATATATATATATATATATATATATATATAAATATATGTATCGATGAACATTTGAAGAAATGTTTCGAAAATCGCGTTATGAGTACGACCTCAATGGCTGATTTCCCTTAGAGAATGAATGTATATAACAATATTTATAGCGAATTTCATTTTCAATAAGATTAATTCTATTAATTTTTTCAATTCGACGTATAATAACGGAGATATTTTGAAAATTCATTTTTTCCTGTAATTATATTGTCACCAACATTCAGAAAACTTGTCAATGCCTGGGCGCGGTTTGGTCATTGCCCTCTTCTGGAAGCTGGTGCCAAATGTAACAAACTACTCAGAAGATGGAAGTTAAGTAAGAAAACGTAATTGGAAATTAAAAATAATTATACATTTCCATGAAACTTTCAGAACTTTCTATTTAGCTTAACTCTCTGGGACGTGACAAAAATTTATGTTTGAGCAACGTTTATCCATGTGCCAGCATACATTTAGAGCATTTATCTATATTCGTGACTAATTTAGGAATGGAGGCGGTCATTTTCTCTAAGGAATTACTTCAGGTAATTTCCGTGCATTTTGGGAACTACTTGTGTAAAGATTCAACAATAATTTCCCCACTTCATTTTTTTAATATATCTTTTTTCCAGAAATTATCCACTTCCGTTTCATTTCCAGGATTTTACATTCATCATCTAAAAAAACAGCACACCAGATCATTAATAAGAAAAATATCGAATTAATCAGAAAAATATATTCATTCCTGATATTTTTGCTGGAAATTAACAATAATGCAATTTAATTCTTTAGCCCATATTTCTAATATCAATGAGGGGCTCATGCGAGTTAAAGCGTTGATCTTAATCTCACATGGTAAACCTAGAGTGGCGAGTTCGATTCTCGCCTGGGCAAAGGAAATTATTTAGTGACGAAATTCATTAAATAACATCCTAAAATCCCACCCTGGCTAGAAAAGGGTGGTAACCTGAAGATAACCCGTCCCAATTAGCCTGAGTTGCAAAAAGTGGACGTTAATAAATAATAATATCATTGAGTTACTTGGCCTTCAAAGAAGAAAAGTTAGTAACTCAAAAGGCTGAATAAATTAAGCAGATTTTCAACTAGCTGGAATGTCTCACAGATGATCTCATTTCACATTTTATCCTCTGTTCCTCCCTTAAAAAGAGGCCTATGTATACATGACTCCAAATTTCAACGATTCAATGACATTACGGTATCAACAAAACTAATTATAAAACATTTTATATTCGATACCTAATAACGGTGATAATTTGGAATTATACTGGGGATCTTACTGACTGATTTAAGTCCGAACATGTTAATGTCGAGATTTGTAACAGTCGAACAAAATTTCCAGCTTAGGCCACTAGTTTACAGATGAATACATACGTATGTGTGTGTGTGTCTGTGTATAATTTTATTGAAAATCTTTTCAGCTACAAGAATGAAAGATCATTCATTACCAGATTTTTCGTATTAAAATAATATTAGAAACCGAATATGATTTCTGGTTATCAAAGACGTAAATTCAATTTTAATTTAAACGGAAAGGATTTGGGTGTTGATTATTTACTAGTTTGAGATGTATATAAGTTTTTCGAAACGTCAGAACTACTGTTTTCATTGTTCATAGTAAAAAAATCCCAGCAGTTTGAGATGCAGATAAATAGGGGCATTGAGTGGTTAGTCTTCAGTAGTGTTTTATGATGCGTCTACAGGTATATAAATGTATTCTGTTAACTTTTAAAAAGGAATCATAGACCCTTTAGTGTTTCGCAATAACTTTTATTATTGTCGATCGTGGTACTTTTCGTAAAATAAAACTCACTTATTTTTCTTACACTTCAGTTTTACGCTTCATTGTTTGTACCTGTTATGTTTACAAATAACTTATTTGTAATAGAATAGACACTTTCTGCAAATAATTCTAATGGTTATTGTTTTAATTTATTTTGTTAAAGGAACCGTTATTCATTTGTTTAATCGTTCGGCCGATCATTTAAGATGTTTAAACTACAAATATATTCCTTTATTTTGTGAATACATTCTGATCATCAAGGTATATAAAAGCTGCTACCGCTCCAGGTATTTACATTATATGAATATTTTTTTCAACCGACCAAAAAAGCCAGTGTCTGATAACATTTTCTGTTTTGTCATTATTATCGAAAATTTGCTACTTCTTTGTTCATACAGCTCCTCAATCGGCCCAAAATGCATTGGAGAAATTGAGTGTTTTCTAACTTTAAAAAAGTCCGTCACACAGGGGCTTCGTAAACTAAGCATGTTCCCCACGTTCCATGTGTTTATCTCAAGGAGTAAAAGTTCAATGAGAACAATATTTGGTTGGTATTTTTGCTTCAAATAATGTGTTTCATAATATAACAGCTTATTGTTAATATGACATGAGTAGGAGATGGGGGGACGGGGGGTTACTGAAGGCTGAAAATTATAAAATGCAGGTATCTCGGTTAATAATCAAGATAGTGAAAAAATGCTTGTACAACATTTATTGAACATCACATTTGAAATAAGATTATCTCTGTTCAATTCAACAACGAACCTTATATTAACATCATGTTTTCTCATACATCTTTGAACCTACAACACGTCTGATCTCATCCAACATCTGAACTACTAACACATCTGGCAGTACCAAATACAAAGCTAATTGAATATGTGTGAGTGAGTAAATGTACATTTAATTAATCATTCTTGATCAGAAATAGTTGTGATTAGATGCATAAAAAAATTGAACTAACTAATTGACGCGGCCTATAACTAAGACTTTGAATAGAAACGAATCTGATATAGTTCCTCTCATTTCACAAGAACAAAAGGAATTTTAAACTTGGTATAGAAAGCTCTAAGTAAAAAAGTCCGTCACGCAGGGGCTGCGTAAACTAAGCAGAACGTGAAGTTTACAACAGAGAAATTTCACGAGAGCCGAGCAACTTTTGGCGGGAAAGTCACTCTCGTCCGTTAACCACCCAGATTTAATAAAAATGCAAATATCTCGGTTAATATTCAAGATAGAGAATAAATGTATATAACAATATTTATAGTAAATCTAATTTACAATACGATTGATTCTGTACAATTTTTCGATCCGACGTATAGTAGCGGAGATATTTCGAATTTTCGAAAATCGTCCTCTAAACCCCCCCCCTCCCACTGGTCCGATTTCAGCCGTTAACGAACTTGATCTTTCTTTTTACATAAAACGACTAAATATCGAGTTTGGTAACGATCAAACAAAAATGCGCCCGCTAGAGCAGTAACAGACAAATATATATATACAGTTTTGAACAGACCTAATTTTCGTCATCTACTATTTAGGATCGATACACATTTGAAGAAAAATTTCGAAAATTCCGTCATGAGTACGACCTCAATAGCTCAATAGAATCGCCACAAGATTTAAATGACAGAGTTGGGAGGCTTGAAAACTTAAAAAAAATAAGAGGACGATACTTAAAAAGCACAAGTAAATTTTGTTTTGTTGACATAAGGAGATAGATTTTCTGTTAGAACCACTCAGGAGATAGTAGAGCATGGGGAGGAAGCGGTTCTGAAGGCTGGGGAAAATAAATCAAGAATTTGACTAACCAGTTCTGTTATTTATGTGTTAATTTACCAATGGTCCTCGGGGAAGGGGGATTTAGTGGTTTCCAGATAACAATAACTGCCCTCGGCGGGGATACGCTTTTAGAACTCTTGTACACAGATTAGCTCACTCAACGAAGACCAACATCTCTCACTCATCCGATATCTAGAACAGCTTAAGTCGACAAAACTTGTCAATTTAGTCAGAGTGTAGACCAGGATTGGCAAAGCTTTTACGAAGAAGTAAAATTGTCAAACAAAAAAGTCCGTCAAGCAGGGGCCGCAAATACATTAAAAATATATATACTATTTCATTTTTGCAGCCAGGCTAATTTTAAGTTGTTTTTTTTAACAAAAAGTACGAGAAATAAAAGACACTATTTGTGAATGGCTGTCAAGTAATCGGGACACTAGAAGAGAAGTAGTCCTTGCTCGGTTGAGACACGGCCATTCACGGATAACACACGGACACCTCATGACTAGGACTGAACCACCTTTATGTACACTCTGCAATACACAACTAACTATCAAACACATACTTACAGACTAATCCCCGACATGTCCCTACCATCCAACCTACACGACAATAGCCCATACATTACAAAAATTATGAAACACCTCATAGACACACACATTTACAACCAGATTTAACATTAAATAATTAAACACTAGACTAGAATAATATCCTCTGGAGAAATAGTCCGTCACGCAGGGGTAAACTAAGCAGATTTCCCACGTGAAGTTTTACAATAAACAAATGTGATTAATAACAACAGTAGTTGTAATGAATCTCTAAATCTATTCACAAGGGACGATTAGTGACGAAAACGGCCACCCTAGCTCTCGGCGGAATTTTCCGAACATGGCCTACTCCTGCCGACCACATACACAATACAAATGCAAATATCTCGGTTAATATTGAAGATAGAGAATAATGTATAAAACAATATTTATGGTAAATTTAATTTGCAATAAGATTGAATCTATACAATTTTTTGATCCGACGTATGGTAACGGAGATATTTTGAATTTTCAAAAAACCTCCCCTCTAAACCCCCCCTCCCACTGGTCCGATTTCAGCCGTTAACGAACTTGATCTTTCTTTTTACATAAAACGACTAAATATCGAGTTTGGTAACGATTAAATAATAATTGCGACCGCTAGAGCGGTAACAGACAAATATATATATATATATATATATATATATATATATATATATATATATATATATATATATATATATATACAGTTTTGAACGGACCTCATTTTCGTCATCTCCTGGGTAGGATCGATGGACATTTGAAGAAAAATTTCGAAAATCGCTTCATGTGTACAACCTCAATAGCTGACTTCCCTGAAGGGAAATCTGCTAAAAACCGTACTTTTACCTACCACTGTAGATTTTTGAACATTTTTTTTTTGTTTTTATAAGGTGGCTTCACATAAACTATTTTAGTTTTATAACAAGAAAATGTGTGAATCGCTTAAATTGCGACACACCTAAATAAATAAACAAACAAAAAGTCAGTTATGACCGAAAACCGCGCCAGGAGTAAAATCTCAACAGCTGATTTCCCTTAAAGGAAATCTGCTAAAAAGGAGCTAATACGGCTGCTCACTGATAAAAATATACAAAAAATCATTCAAATCTTCGCGAATCATAGTAAATAAGTGTCAACAAATACATAAGTTTTAATTTTAAAATATGATATCTAACTCTCTTGCTTACTTGTGCTATCGAAGTTTCCAGAAGCGGTTCAGGGTGAAGGGTTATAGGAGTGGGGGAGGAGTTAAATCGAAATATCTTCGTTATTATGAATCGGATCGAAAAAAGTTATAGAACCAATCTTCTTAAACTGCTGATGCTCAACAAGTGTTGCTCAATACATACTTTCGTAACTCAAATATTTGGCGAGTTATTCCTACTTCCTTATTTTCAGCTTTCGGTAAACCCCCACTCCTCCTCATGCCCTAATAACAATAAACTGTTATAACATGCACCTCTTTATTCTAAGGTTAAATTCCAAATATAGTTTCCATGGGGCTTTTTTTTATGTGTGATGACATCAATTAAGGTTTTACGTTCTTTTCTAATAAATGTCAATTTGTCTATACCATACTCGATATTAAACCGTTTCAGTCAACACTAAATCTGCAAAAGTTGGACCAAGGAATAGTGACTGGAATTAGAAAATTCAAAATATCTCCGTTGTTATTTGCCCGATCATAAAATGTCAAAGAAACAATCTTGTTAAACTATCGAAGTTCTACAATTGTTGTTCTATGCATATTTTGTAACTCAAGTACTAAGGGAGTTATTCGTTAATACTTTCTTGTTTCAGCCTCTTCGCCTCTCTCCCCCTTCTACTCAATCGGTGTTTTCATTGGAATAGAGAATATGTGGTGAGATGAAATCACATATGTTATACTAGCACTGGGATATCTGCTTAGTTTATGCAGCCCCTGCGTGTCTTTTAAGCAGGTTTCCCACAAGGGAATTTCTTCAAATGTCCTTCCAACATAGTAGGCGAAAATGAGGATGGCCAGGTTTGTTTCACTAACTATTTTCTGAACAGCAAGAAATCTATTCTCTGTGAACAGGAAACAAAATGTTAGACGGATTTGAAATGTTTAAGGACTGAGATACTTCAATGGAAAATCGTATGAGTACAAGTAGTGGTTTACAAAAGGTTGAAACCAAAACAGTACAAATAACTCCGTTAATACTGGAGTCACGGGGCGTCGGTGGACGTGCGGGTTAAGACCTGGGTACATCAACCACTGCCCTCAGTAGTGGTAAACTGGTGCAAGTTCGATCCCCGTGAGACAAAATTAGTTAACGAGTCGCTCAGGAAAACCCGATAGTGTCGCAGAGCTTTATGATCAGCAGGAGTCTAACAAAGTTAGGTATGACTGCGCCTAGGGATAACTAACGATTATGACTCTATTAGATCTTGTCCAATGACTGGTTGGTATAGATTGAACTGACCAGTGTTTAGTTGAACTAGAGTAGTGTTTAGGATTGATACCCGTCGTTGCCGTGGATTTGCTAATAATAGAATTATTTTTGTTCGATAAGGCTTCACTGTCTTCAATATTTTTATATTTCCCGTCTCTTATACATGTAAATATATTGAATTTTTATTTCAGGCCTCCATTATAACCCCCCTCCCGTTCGAACCTAAAAATGTTAATATAACTTATAATCATGGAAGAATTAATGCTAATTGACATACCGAGTTTTGTTAAGTTTGGTTCAGCCGTTAGTGCCCCATAAAATTGTTGGCTCCCGCTAAAGTTTTAACGTATAACTCCTTTATACTGAGGTATACGACAAAAGTGTATATAACAAAAGTTACTCCAAATAACAAAATAAACAACTTTTGTTATGCTTATATTTGCGGAAAAACCAATAGGAAATGAAATATCGCTATTTTTAATTTCAGGCTTCCCTTATAATCCCCACTCCTGCCCGTCCATAGAAATTTTGGTATGGCTTATTATAATGAAGACCTCACTGCTAATACACATACCGAGTTTTATTTAGTTCGGTTGAGTCTTTTTTGGCAAATAATATTGTTGACTCCCGCTATAATTTTTAGCGTATAACGCATTTAAACTTTGGTATACGACAAAAGTTACTCTAAATAACAAAATAAACAACTTTTGTAATGTGCATATTTGCCGAAAAACCAATAGAAAACGAAATATCGCTATTTTTAATTTCAGGCTTCCCTTATAACCCCCACTCCTGTTCGTCTCAAAGAAAATTAATATAGCCTAAAGTCTAAGTTGGATTAGTAGTAATATACATACCAAGTTTCATAAAATTCGGTTCAGCCGTTTATGCGTGAAAAGGTAACAAACAAACAAACATACACGAAAGAAACAAAATGCAGTTATGGTGTCTATGACATGTGAAACGAAAAGTTATCGTGAAATTTCGGGAAAAAAATCAATGTACAGACAGAGGTTACGATTTTATATATATATGTGTGTGTGTGTGTGTGTGTCTGTTAGCACTCTAGCAAACATTCTAAGTTTGTGGCTGAAATTGGACCAGAAGTGGTGTTTCATTGGCAATGTATGGTTGCATTTATATAAATTGAGATTTACAGCATTAACAATTGTAACGAATTACTATAATAAAATAAAATGTAATAGAAATGAAAAAAATGATATAAAATAAAATGGAATCAAATGGATTCCTTGTTACATCTAGTGTAATTTGAACATAATCAACTATGGCCGGTCGATGAAATTGAGCCACTTCGCCATCAAGATACCCACAGCTTTGAGTGCACTATTGGCTCCCTGCTCAATTCTCATTCTAACACAGATTTTTAGTTGAAAAAGGTTACATATGGTTGTACCTCAGTGTGTTCAGGCACCCCTATTCTTGTTCTTTACAGGGATCATCTCTCTTTCTGTGGGAATCCATTTCCTTCAATGTTATAATATGTAGTTATGATTCTGCTGTTGAAAGAGAGGTTGGCCTGGTGTTCTCTGCCCTTGTTTCAGATACTTGGTATTAAGTTGTATCACAGATAACTCCTCTCCTGCTTTGTGTGAACCCGTTCTCTGATGATATCAGTTGTAATTATCATTACCTGTACAGAACTAAGCTGAGTCAACCTCTGGGTGCTTCCTCTCTCATATAGCTGCCAGTCCTCTGGCTCTGTGGAAATCTGCCACCTTAACATTACAAGGTAAAATTATCCAGAGCTTGCAGATGAGCCAGGATTATGAGTTTATATATTCCCGTAATTTCATCTTCTTTGTCAAATTCTCTTCTTGGTGCTTTAAAGGTAACCTGTATCTGTTTTATACTTTTGTATCTTCTTGATGCTTCAGAGGTAAGCTTGATTTAATTATAATGTTCTATTTTTTTCATTTCATTTTGTTAAAAGAAGAGTAAGTAACAGATTGTGACTGAAATATGTTTTTTAGTCTTTAGAATGTTGCTTATGTTGAAGTTAAGATTTAACGATTTTTGCCCAAGACTCCTGGTCACCAAATTATATTTTACAGGAATTCTTTCTGGGCGGACAAACTAGATTTATTTTGGAGTTTGTTTAAAGGAAATAATCAAGGCTGAACTATATTCAAACTTTTAAATGACCTTTCATATTTTCACTTACATAAATGAGCAATTATAAAATAACACTGATTTCTCTGGAGTTCTAATTTTGATTGATGCCATACTGAATTAAGCATTAAACTGAAGATAAAATTCATTAATGGACAAAACTGAACCAGGAATGGAGAGATAAAAGAGGGAGTAAAATAAAAAAATTATGCATGTCTGTTATTATGCATCAGATTATATAATTAAACTTATTTATTTACTATTGCTGTACTGTACATTTTTCTCTAACTCAAATAGCAAATTGCATTTCTTTATTTAACTTTCAGGAAAACCACCATTCCTACACATGTGATTTTCACTTTAATTCTTATTTACATAGGCTTCTTACTATTGGAAAAAGAGAGAATAGATAAGATCAGTATGTAATTTCAGGAACTGGAAGATCTACGTATTTAACGTAACCCCTGTGTGAGACTTATGTCAATTAGTTTGAATGAGCAAGAAACAACTGTAATATTTTCAATAATATAGTTTCAATTTTATAAATAATAATTGAAAAGGGACACGTTACATGTTATATTTAATGTGGCTTGAATATGAGTGCATAAGTGAGTGCATGTATTATGGATTTAAATTTTGAAACAAAATGATGATTGTAGGTGTGAATATAATTGGCTGAACCTGGTAAATCCAGCCAAGAATATTAAATGCCACTCTTTCACATATTAAGACATTCATCAATCTTGAGTCTTGTTTCATTTTTTTCTACATTTGGCAAGAAAGGATATAAATAGATGGTACAGATGCCAATCCGTCAGAATTTAGAAATAGGTTTCATTACATTTATAGTTTCAAATATAAAACCATAAGTGTCACAGAAACAAATGATTGGAAGCCTAACGATTATTTCAAATGCAATAACACATTCCATCGTAAAATTGACATCTTAACCATCCAAATAAATATAAATCTAATATAGATATCAATTTAATAGGATAATAGAAAAAAAAAGACAAAACAAAGAATTTGTAACTAAAATATATGGAATGAGATTCTTATGTGGGCAATAAACCCTTACACACATGTTTTTTAAACACCGGAAATAGATCATTTATAATAATAAAGAGTAACAAAAAAAAACATGAGTAAAACAAATAATAAAATATTTAATAACAATAGGAATGTTATGTATAGGGAAATGTGGTGATTTTATATACAATATTCATCTTAAGCAAAATCCTACACTATCTATAATAACCATTTGCAATGAATCACATTTCCTAGGAGACAAATTCTTCCAATTTTTTTCAGATTACATTCTCAGCTTGATACATTAGAAAGAATTTACCGTAAATCAAATTATAGAAAACTTGTTATTCCTTTTGAACAAAATATGGACGGACATTTAAAATCTATTGTAATAATTTTTATTCCACCGACTCAAATATTAATTTAGAGAAAGTCAAAAATGCATGTTGAAAGAATTTGTTTCATTTAAAATATATAATATAAATATATCCTTCTCACCATACTGATTATATTAACGATAAGATAGGTTTATCTTATATGCCAGTCATGGGTTCATCAATAGGCCGAAAATGAATACCATAAATACTATTCAAAATAGCTAGCAGTAAGAGAGAATTATTCAAAATTCTAATAAAACAGAAAGTAAAACTGATATTTGAAAATAACCAGAAAAATGTTAAAATTAAAAATACTCGTATTTGTAATCAATAATAAAATAGCCATACGTTCATAATACAAGTTATGTTTGAAATAATTAGCTATAATTATAAATTATAGGAATATTAAATTTCAATTTTCAAATTGGATGAATTGAGAACAGGAAATGAGTAAGCATATTCATACTCATTGACACTTGTTTCAATTAGACCATTACATGTTTTGAAGGTGCTAAGTTATTGCATTGTTCACAAACTGATGGGTATATCGGTCCAGAATAAAGGTCTCTTAAAAGTGTACATTTTTGATTTATACCAATCTATATACAAGACTTCACAATAGGTAACTTCAGACCAAATTAAAATGTCCACTTTGGTAACTTTTGGATTATTATGTTGATACAATAGTCACCTAAATGAAATTTGTCAGCAATTTTTTCAATACAGATCAAACCCGGAATACAATAGGTCTTTCTTTTGAAATGTCAACTAAGTACGTTACTTAACAAAATTCTTGTAAGTTTTCTTTATTTTAAACTCCCTATTCAAACGACCCTTAACCATTCAAAAGACCAAGGGTGTAAACATTGCAGCATACTTAGTATTAATCCTTTTGAGTAATCATCTAGTTTCTTGGAAAAATAAATCTTGACAGACATTCATAAGTATTCGATCAGCTATATTGTGGCCAGTAGCAAAAAGATACTACAAATTAATAGCAAACCCGCACACAACCCTATTTGTGGAAGTTAATGTGGAAATAAATTTAGTATATTGTTGATATCTTTGGGGAAGGGGGTGAGATAATAATAGTAAAATATCCTTTTTATCTAAATCACTATTGTACTATTAAGTTTAGTAGCTACTAGGGACTTCTTTGTTTACATTCATCAGTTTTTTTTATACTAAGAAACCTCTTGTAATCTATATGAGGTGAACCAAAATAATCAGTCAGTTGACAAATCATATAACTCTTCTTCTCCAAACTGGATATCTTGTGAAAAATTGTCGTAGCTCTACATCTACATTCCTCAGCATTTATATCGCAATGGTTGTTCCAGATAGGTCCCAGTCCTACAAGTATAACCGTATTTACATTCAAAGCCCTAACTGCGACCCAACATCCGGAACAGTGGTTATGTCTAGCTTAAGGAAGGTAGCTGATTACAGAGTTGCCGAAAATTTGCACAATGAAATGTGACTGCTGTAGCAGATAGCCGGTTTAGGGGAGAAGAACATTCATCATCTTGAAAGAGAACAATCATAGATCAGCTCTACTTTCACTCAAATACAGATAAATTTATAACTCTCAAAACAAACAATTACGAATACAAAATAAAATTCTTAAATCGTTGAAACTGAAACATATACAATAAAACATTTTTATTGCAAATACAGAAAAGTGTTAAAAATAATATGAAGAAAATAAATTCATTAAAATTAAAAGTTTGGTACGATTTGATTTTAGCAAATAAAACCTAAGTAAAGCTTTATAACAAAATATTTTACAATGAACTCTTAAAAATAATACTAATATATAAAACAATAATATTTGAAAATAAGAAAGCTTATAGTGAAAATCAACTATAAAAAATGTGTTAACAGTAGGAACAAAGGAGGGGACCAGGGAATAGAGAAGGGAATTACAAGGGAACCCGGATATAATTTACCTTGTAACTATCCGAAAAAAGAGGTGGATTAAAAAAAAAAAAAAAATACATAAATCAAATTTTTACAAAAAAATAACAATTCAAACCTTTATAAAACATAACTATAATATATAATAATAATAAAACTAAAGAAACCAAACAAATTATAAAATCTAACAGTCTTAATATAAACTTTATACTTAATTAATACAAATAAAATTTTGTAAACACCTCTGTTCAAACTAAAAGACTAGAGCAATAAAAATCAAAACAATAGAAAAAAAAAAAAGACCTTACCAATTTAACAAAAGAAAATGATTTTTTTTAATATATATATAAACAAAAATATTTTTTGGTATTCATGGATATAATAAAATAATATATTTTTGTACACAGAGGGTTCATTCAGATCCTCACTCAAAAGGATATGGATTAAGAATATTTAATTGACCTTGTACTCCCAGCCTTTGCTCAATAGGCTTACTACGCATTATTGAATAGTATTAAACCCTATTCTACAAATATCAATGGAATTACAAAACTACAAATAAAAACCAATGAAGCCAAAGAGAAGAACAAAAATGAAATGGAAGACATCTTAACAATTATTGAAAGAACAATAGTAATACCATATCATTAGCTTAGAACAAAAATCTTGATATCACAAACTTTAAAGATTTAACCGAATGTGAATACAACCTTGTTTAATAAAAAAAATATTCTGCAGAAATTTATAGATTACAAAGAATTATATTTATTTAATAATCTATTAATTTCTACTAAGCATGGCATAAAAACAGATTGTCTAGTTCCTGTATGAGTTTTGAAATCTAGGATACAAGATTTTTATTCTAAGCCAATGATATATCTTTAAGAAATAACTGTCTCAGTAGTTTTCACAAAAATATGTATAATAGAAAACAACTTTAAATGACTCACGGCCTATAGTGAGTACTAAAATGAATTATGACACCCTCCAATATAACTATTCAAAATGTTAAGTTTTATATGTCTTAAGAAAAGACTATACTTGTCTCTTATGAGTTTGACCACAAAATTCCCTTCACCAATAAATAAACTCATATATTCCTTAAATGAAACTATCAGTCTTTAATACTAATCTTTGATGGTAACACAACCAAGAACTTTATTGATTTTTAAAATTAATCATATAAATGGAATGTTATTTTTTTTATTTATTTTTTTAAGTTCATTGACAATTAAGAATGTAATGATATCTACATTAAAATAACATTTCTAGTCGCTTCCAGATAACTTGCAAAAAATTGGTTTTAAGCTACTTATGTTCAAACTTTTAGATGAGTGGATCGTCGTTTTTCTCACATTTTAGCAGATTCCCCTTAAGGGAAATCAGCTATTGAGGTCGTATACTCTTGGCGCGGTTTTCAAAAATTTTCTTCAAATGTCCTTTGATCCTACCCAGGAGATGACGAAAATGTGGTCCGTTCAAAATTTTATATATATATGTTAACACTCTAGAGGCCACAATTGTTGCTTGATCATTACCAAACTCGATATTTAAATGTTTTATGTAAAAAGAAAGATCAAAATTATTAACGGCTGAAATTGGACAAGTGTGAGGGGAAGAATTTCAAAAATTCGAAGTATCTCCATTACTATACGCCGATTGAAAAATTGAATTGAAATAATCTTATTGCAAATTAAATTTACTATAAATATTGTTATATGCATGTATTCTCTACCTTGAATATTGACCGAGATATTTGAATTTTTATTAATTGTAACGGACGAGATGAGATCGGTTAACTTTTCTGCTTAGTTTACAAAGCCCCTGTGTGACAGACTTTTTTTTTTCTTCTGCAGTCTGCAACAATTCTACTGTTGTTCCTGTGTGCCACTAAACTGTGATATAACTTAAAACCCTTAGTAGTAAGTCATTCAAAAAAAAAAGGTACCGTTTGAAAAATGTATCTTTTGGTTGATCAATATGTAACTTCCAGTAAAAAAACCAATCTACCCACAAAGGCACAAGGGATATAAAAAAAGAATAAGTTAATTCTAATTAGAGCCTATCACTAGAGTTAGGAAGTAGGAATTCACCATTACTATTAGTACTAATTTTTCCTCTTGGCCAAGTACCAACGACTCGTATTCAGGCTTAATTCCAGTTTCGAAAGCAAGTGGTTGTGTATAGCAAAATATAGCCGCTACAGAAAAGAAACGGGCAGAACAGTCCACTGGAAAACACAACAAAAAACAGCCCTATTGAAGAAACAATTTGTTTTCCTCTAGGTAGGATCAATGGAGGTTTGAAGGGAATTTTTTGAAAATCACATTATAAGTACAACTTCAATAGCAGATTTCCTTCAACGGAAATCTGCTAAAATAAATCAAAGCTATAGCATCAAAATGATATCGGGAAACTCGAAGAGCCTAAAACAACATGTCACTAATTAAAATATAATAATTCAAAGGTGGGGGGGGGCAATTAAATGGCAAATATTTGGTAACAAAATTATGCATGACTGTGTTTAAATATTGACTTTAGGAACAAAAGTGTTTAAATTTTCACATCTGTGGATATCAATTTATATTAATTATGACATAGTAACTGAATCTTACTGACTCAAGAATAGACATGACATAAAATAATACTCACTATATTCTGTTCTTGTCATTTACTGGCAAATATGTTGATCATTTGAAACCATTAATAAGTTTTTTGGCTGGTATGCATAAACAAAAAATAAAATAAACAAATCTAAATGATGTTACCATTTTGAGGTACAAAGCCTCCATTTGTCACTCAATTTCAATTATATATTAATACATCTATTATAATATACTTCAATCACTACATAAACTTTTGAAATTAAAGTAACTGAATAGTTCACTAATATTTGTGTTTATTAGAATGAGTTATTCTTATCTTTATTTTTAAGGTTGTTTAATTACTATTCTTCAGCCCGTAATTAACAGAGTCTGCCATACAACTTAGATGGTAGGTCCAGTGGTCAGCTAGACACAGTCCTAGTCATATTGTGTTGGCTTTGCAAGATTAATTTTTCTATATTGAAGTAGCCACTCAATTATCTCATGAGAGTGAGTGGGCAGAAAGGGAATGGTTGAAAGTCCAAACCCAAAGCTCGCTGACAGCACAGTTAATTATAATTTAAAATACAATCCCGTGGTTTGCGCTTGGCATTTCTAGAACATTAATCCAGATGTCCCACCCAGGCTAGAAAAGAGTGGTAGCCCGTAGATAACCCATCCCAATTAGCCCTTGATGCAAAAAGTGGACGTTAATAAATAATAATAATAATTTCTTTTGTCATCAATGAACATCTAAAGAATATTCCTAAAAACTGGTTATAGAGATTCATGACCAACTGATAGGTGTAACGAGAATTTGAATAACAAGTGAGTAATAGAAGACTTGGCTATTAAAAACAAATTAAATCACTAGTTTTGAATCAATATTGAAATAACTCCCTAAGCAGAAGATATAACTTACTGTTGCATAGCTTAAGGTCCAAATTACTGAAGAATCTGCAAACTTAGCGGAATAAAGACAGCAGTATAATACAGAAAATTAAAAGAAAATAGTGAGCATTATTAATCGACACTCTACCAATACCAATATCAATGTTTACAGGAGGTCAGCAACCGAAAAGTTTCCAATTAATAAAATTGGAAGACAGGATTCTTTTTTTTTTTTTTAATGGAATTATTTTCTACAAACAAACATTAATTCAACATTAACTTTGGGTTCTTTTTTTTTTTTTTTTTTTTTCAGTGTTGAGCTATAATGGAAATTATAGACTTTACAAAATATAGGCCATGTTATCTAATACCAACTATTGAAACACAACAAAGAGAACAGTTATATAAATCCATCTAATTTAATTAACAAGCAATATATTTTATAGCTATTTACAATATACCTCTAACTTCCTATCCAGCAATCATATAATATATACATATTCAAAAATAAAAACTAACGTCATCAGTAGACAGACAATAATAGAAAAATATATCAGTTATCAACTCATTATTAGTTAAATTTCATAGAAACGACAGCAAATTTACACAACTCCCTCTTTTATAAAAAAAAAATAAAATAAAAAAAAGGAATAATATATGAAAGAAACAACAATTGATGAACTATGAAAAATTATTATGGCTCCTGACAAGAATGAAACAAAAATAAATAGTATAATTCTATAATACTGGTCAAGTTAATGAAAATTTCACAACCGTTAGAATTAGGAAACCAAAATGTAATAATTTTTTACATTATTTTTTTTTTATTTGGTCCCTTAAACTACTTATTAAAAGGTGAAATGTTTTAGGACAAATAGTCGGTTGGAAATAAGTAACATTTTACAATCGATCAAAATAAAAATCAAAAAATATGTACATATATATGAAAAATAAACATAAAAAGACTTACTAAATTTTTCTAATGGATAAAACAAAACAATAAAAAGTAATTAAAACATTTTTACCTTCACCAACATTCAAACTTCTGCAACATACAAAAGTAAATATATACTGGCCCATGGTTTGATATTTGTTTCACGTTTACTGAAATATTGCACTAATTGTTCTACACAAAACAATTGCGAGTATAATTAATTAATTCTTTAGAAGCCAAATGTTCAACGTATTCGTTCGCAAACACAAATTTTGTATAATATAAAGATGAAGAGTGAATTTGGTGTGATAAAAAATGTACAATAAAATTTCAACTCTCACTACGCTGAGAAAAAAACAATTTAAAACCATAAGAGCAATAACAAATAATAATAAAATTAAATAAATCAACAAGAGATAATTTGTCAGGAAAAACATTGAAAGAAGAAACATGATTGCATCCATGAACCTAACGGTTCAAGACTCACTTTCTTTTCTTCTAATAGTTTAGTTAGAACTGAAAGGCATAGGCTGCCTTTCTCATTTCTAACACATAATCAAATATTAGCTCAGTAAAAACTACAAATAACAATAATTAAAATTTGAATTTCTAAAGAATTCATTGCAAAAGTGTCAGTTAAACCTTCAGCTTTTCAATTACTGCTTCAGTGTACCCCCAATCTCTACGAACATTTTCAAATACCTGAAACAATCCCAAAAGACACGATAAATAAATTTACATTCATATCTAGTACTCTTTAATATATTGATAGTAACAAATGTAGATCACATTATTTACAGTATGCACATCATTGATTTTATCATGATAAATAATTACTAAATATAACTCATGACTCGTTATAACTAAAATCTCTTTGATTCCTATTAAAATGTGTACTCAAATTCCAGGTTAACTTTAGAATCAAGATCCAGAATTTTTTTATCATTAAATAACTAATAATTTTCATTTATGCCAAACATATTTATAACTTGAGAACATAGTCTATTAGTAAAAAAACATGTATCACACAATAGCTGGATAATGAAAGATATTTAGCAATGATGTAAGTTGTAGCTACGTAATTGCTCATTGTTCTTTGTTGTGACAAATTGTGAAAATTATTTCCATTAATGTAATTAAGATTAAGAATATATGAATTAAAAAATACCTGCGAGAGCCAAACTTCATTATTCATTAATTCATTTAAAATAATGGTGGTATCCTTGTCTGGATAATCATCCTTAGCTTCCGTGACTTTTTCTTCACATAAAGCGTATAACATAGTTTTAAAATGGCATATCTTGTACAGGGTCTCTGCATTCGAGAGGCATTCATCACACAATATAAAATCCTGAAACCAAATATATCAAAGCTCCAGTTATTAATATGCGGTACACCACTTAAACTTTAAATAAAAAAAGTGCACATTTAAAACAGGCCCTCGTAATATACATATTTGATAGTCAAAGGAGTTACAAACACAACATAATTCAATACTTGGTTTTCTGGAAAATGAAGAAGTCCGTCACACAGGGGCTGCGTAAGCTAAGAGATTTCCCACATGAAGTTTTACAATAGAGAAATTTCACGAGATTCAAGCAGTTAAGGAAACAGCCGAACTAGCTTTTGGTGGGAAACTCACCCGTCCGTTAGCCGGCCAGATTTAATAAAAATGCAAATATCTCGGTTAATATTCAAGATAGAGAATAAATGTATACAACAATGTTAATAGTAAATTTAATTTGCAATAAGATTGATTCTGTACAATATTTCGATCCGACATATAGTAACAGAGATATTTCGAAAATCCTCCCCTCTAAACCCCCCTCCCACTGGTCCGATTTCAGCCGTTAACGAACTTGATCTTTCTTTTTACATAAAATGACTAAATATCGAGTTTGCTAAGGATCAAACAAAAATTGCGACCGCTAGAGCGGTAACAGACAAATATATATATATATATATATATATATATATATATATATATATATATATATATATATATATACACGCATTCAAGGCCAACAAATAAATAGGATAACTACATTAAAATATCTGGGAGTAATTTTTGATGAAAAATTAAAATGGAACACACATATTGACCAACTGCAAAACAAACTACTTAGACTTATACATAACCTCTCCTTAGTTTCAAAATTGAAATGGGGACTCCCATCTCAAGCATTGCATATAATGTATAAAGGAGCTATTTTACCAGCTTTGACATACGGACTAAACATCTGGCATCATGGAGTGAACAGACAATACAATGCGAAAAAACTCCAGAGAGTACAAAGATTGATGTCCCTAAAGTTAATAAAAAGTTTTAAAATAGTATCTTATGAGGCAGCATATGTATTAAGTAAATGAAGACCAATAGATCTCATTGCAAAGCAGTACGTAACTCAATTCTCTCTTTTGAAAACCTCAACAGCCAACTCGAACTATCTCCCTGAAGAAATAGAAAGAGATATCCATTATAAGGACTGGCTCCACCCGTCGTTATATCCAAGTATTTGTTTAAACCCATGCAATAATGCCGATATAAGCATTTATACTGATGGCAGTAAGGATGAAACCCAAGTCGGTTGTGCTTTTGTGGTTTTTAAAAGAGATGAACTAATAGAAATACAAAAATTCAGACTTGGAAAACTGTGTACCAATAATCAGGCAGAAAAAATTGCAATCTTAAAAAGTTTACTGTACATAGACGACAAACAACCTTCAACACACATCAACATTTACACTGATAGCCACAATTCTTTACAATCACTACAAAATTATACAATTCATGACCCTTTGACAGAAAAAATCAGAGTTACTTACAAAACTTAAACAAAATAATATACACATACACTTTTGCTGGATCAAAGGGCATTCGGGAATTTTAGGAAACGATCTCGCTGATTTATCTGCAAAATCAGCGTCAAAAGATACCAAAATTCCAGAATGCTACAACAAAATAACAAAATCACACTTAAAAACACAATTACTTACTGACACAATTAACACATGGCAACAGAAATGGAATACGACTATGAAAGGACAACATTTAAAGATATTTATTCCAGACATTAAAGAGTACTTAGGACAAAAATTAATATCAACAGACTTTTACTTGACACAATTATTAACTGGACACGGAACAACAAATTCTTACTTTAATCGTTTTGGCCTAACAGATCAACCAAACTGTTACTGCGACTTAACTACTGAACAGACATACAGACACTTGCTCTATGACTGCAGACTACTAACGGACCAAAGAGAAGACTTTAAATCCCAATTAAAATGCCGACAAGAAAATTGGCCTGTTGAGGAAAAACTATTATTTCATAAACATAATAAACCATTAAAAAAGTTTGCTGAAGAAATGTATGACTTCTTAAACTATTTGAAACTGAAATACAGTTAAATTAATTATTCAGCATTGAATCCAAATTTTGTTTTAGTTTTTCTTTTCTTTTTTTTTTCTTTTCTTTGATGTATATAATTTTATTGTATAAATATTTTATGTTATTATAGTTTAAAAAAAAAAAAAAAAATGTTATGTATCAAGCACACGTTATGTACTAATTACTGTACGGGACGTGTGGATAATAAACTCCCTTCCTGTAGGGTTACTTCAGGAAGGAAATAAATAAAATATATATATATATATATATATATATATATATATATATATATATATACACAGTTTTGAACGGACCTCATTTTTGTCATACACTAGGTAGGATCAATGAACATTTGAAGAAAAAATTTGAAAAAAAATGATGTCCTAATGATTAAAAATGCTTAAAGAAGTAACTACTAAATTAAAAATTTCTTGGGTTTTTTCCCCATTCCCTTACTTTAAAGATTATAACAAATGCTAAACTGAAAAAGTTAGTCATCAAAATGCTTACCAAAGGTGCTTCATGATTGTTATGTTGTCGAATAGGCTGGAGGGTATCCTTATTGTAAGCACTTCCTGAGAATGTTATGACTACCAACCCCGCGTTCTTACAATGACAACTTTCCCCTCCTCTTAGTGCATACTTATAGCTAGGATAAGTCTGTATAACAGAAGTAATATGCTCTGGCCAGGCAAGGGCATCCACAAACCTCTTCTCCAAATCGGATAAGACACTGTCTATTGCTTTGACATTTATCAAGAAATATTCATCTGAAAACAATTAAGTAATTTTTCAGTAAAAAATTAATTTCAGAAAAAGAAAAGAAAGCAAAAATTATTGTCATTCTATTAGGAAATATCAAGATTTTGAACCATTTCACAAAGTGAGATATTGTTCCCTAATAGGACCAAAATGTTTCCATAGGTGAGCTTGCAACAGAATTTGCGGGTTTAAAGGAATATTTTCTTTTTAAATAAAAGCCTGATATGATATTTTTAAAAACCTATTTTTTTCATGATATTGATTTAGTTGGTAATTGGTCATTCTATAAATTCTGCAAAATTTCATTAACTTGAATGCCTGAACATTAAAAATAGTTCCAGTAGATACTAAACACTTAGTTTTACCAACTAATGTTCCATGGGGTTGCATTGCTGATTCTTTTGAAACTTGAGTTAAACCATGGCTCTATTTAGTGTTAACGAATAACAAAAGTGTGATTCCATTGAAAAAAACTATTCAAAGTGTAATGCAGAGAATATGGCTAATCGATGAAACCATCCCTATTGTTCTAGACGAAGTTAAAAAAAGTCCGTGCAGGTGCTGCGTAAACTAAGCAGATTTCCCACGTGAAGTTTTACAATAGAGAAAACAAAAGGGGAGCGCCAACAGAACGTATTTGCATATAGCTCACAAAGTAAAAGGTTAGAAGGCAAGAACAGAGAAAGGTTAGGTTACACGAGTGCCAAATAGTTACGGAAATGGCCGAACTAGTCCGGAAACTTACAATAGCCACACACACAACAAAAATGCAAATATCTCAGTTAATATTCAAGATAGAGAATAAATGTATATAACATTATTTATAGTAAATTTAATTTGCAATAAGATATATCGATTTTTCAAAAGATATTTCGAATTTTAAAAATCCCCTCCTCTAAACCCCCCCCCCTCCCACTGGTTCGAATTCAGCTGTTAACGAACTTGATCATTCTTTTTGCATAAAACTATTAAATACCGAGTTTGGTGACGATTAAACAAAAATTGTTATATATATATAATTTTGAACAGACCTCATTTTTGTCATCTCTTGGGTAGGACTGATGGACATTTGAAAAAAAAATTTCGAAAATCGTGTCATGAGTAAGACCTCAATAGCTGATTTCCCTTAAGGGAAATCTGCTAAAAGAATGTGAAGGCAGAAGAAAATAAATACATAAGCTAGGGTAATTCTGTTATATCTAATAAGAAACCAGTTATATTGGGTTGTAAAATAAGTTTGTACAATAATTTGACTAAAATATTTAACATCATTTTCATATAATAAATATGTATTTTAAATACAAAACCTCTGGTTTCATACTTACCTACGTGACATACATCTAAATATCTCCGTCTAGCTTAAATTATTAAATTAAATTAAAAAAAAAAAAAAAAATCAGCTTAGTAGCCCCCGTTTGAATGATACACAAAACCAAATATTTTTTTTTTTGTTTTTTTTGTTATAATCATATAAGTGAATTAATTTAACTAGAAGTTCTATTGCCTTGATGGGCAAATTGCATGAATTATAGTAAATAAAATATTATTGTATAAAGCATTGCAACTACAAAATTGCATAAAAAAGAAAACAAATAAAACAACTAACTAAAATAAAGAAATGCAGAAGATAAAAATTAAAAAAAAAAGGAAAAAGGTGGATAATGTGCTTTTGCACTAGTTCGATTCCACTAGTAAAATGTTAAGCAATATATTCCATCACAACCAAGATACCTCTAAGTTCAATGTATCGAATTCATTTATATCTACAAAATATCTCTACTGTTTATTTGTATTTATCATCTCCCCCTTCCCTCTCCCTCTGTCATTTTATATCCTGTGGAAAATTAATAGGTTATTTCATAAGCCATTTAAGCCACGAATTGGAACTAAAACGTAATAAATCAAAACTTATACAAATAGGGAATCTGCTAATACAACAATAGACCACCCTGATAAACATCCTTCCTCAAGGACATGGGGAAAACACACTACACTAAGCATGCTCAATGTCAAGTCTTACCTCCATCATTAAAAATCTCTATGAGAAAAGTGGGATCTAATGCCTGCGAAAACAGTGTTTGTACATAAATCTCAAAGTTTTCATAATATGTACACGTTCTTTGAAGGTAGTTTTCAATAAAGTTCCTGAAACAGATGAACTATTAATAACTAAATAAACAAATATATGGAAAATCAGGATAAACACTATTACCACAACAAAAACGTTTTGTGCTGGAGAAGAGGAAATAAATAAATGTCATTATTTAAAATCTTCAGTAATCAAGAACTTTGAGGGGGGGGGGTAGGAAGTCAGTAAATAAAGACAAGTAGGATTCTGATGGAAATATAGTTTTCTGGCCACCTGTAATATTTGTGAAAAAGCATTTATGTTTCAGAAATAAAAACTACAAATGAATGAATTTGTCACTATTACAGATAAATTGGATAGAATTTAATAACAATTTCTCAAATTGAAGGTGTACCTTCAATTCTCAGTGAATTGTCACCAATGAAGACTTTTATGATCATAATAGTCAAAACTATCATTATTAATAATAAATATATTTCTTTACATTTTTTTGTTGCAAAATTTGCATTATAATTGGAAAGAGAATCAACATGTGGCCTCAGGTTATGCCCTTCCTATTTCTTAATTATTTCAAAATAGAATAAAATTATAGAACAGTTCAAAATGAAATAAATTTATAGAACAACATTTCAAAATGAGATAATAATATAGAATAGATCATAACGGAATAAATTTATAGGACAACAATTGTAGAAAGAACATTTGGAACAAAATTGAAGTATTTTAATTCGAAAAAGTTTGGTTTTCAGATTTCAAAGGAATTATTCATTCTGACTCTCCCTAAACCCAAGATGACTAGTTTTATGTACATATGAATGTATGTATCTATCTCACATAATTTAAAAAAATCATATTTAGGTCCGATGAACTGTCTATTTGAGCACCTTTTCCTTTTGATCTAAATTAACATGGGGGGGGAGGGGTAGAGGGGAGCAAAGATAAAAAAAATTCCAGATTAGAGATACAAATAATTTGTGTAGGGCCTTTTTTGATTATTGAAATGAATCAAACTTTGCATTACATAAACCCATCACAATTGACCATATATTTTATATTCTGAATTTAAACAAAGCACATTAAGAATATTATTTATGAATACTTAAGTGTCCAGTTTTACCTTTAAATAAGAGTTTTATCCAATTTGGAGTTGGCATCATGTGCTCTTATATTTTAGAAGATAACGCAAATGGATTTTTATAATAACATTCACAGCTCTTAAAGTCGCTACACGAATTAATATTACAGATGAATTTCGATAATAATTTCCTGTTAAATACATTTTTTGAGCATATTTGGATTGGCAGGGGCTAAATGCGACATCGGTTCAGGCTATATAAGGGCGACATTGTAAGGGATTAAGAAGAGTCATATCTCAGATCTCTCGACAGGAGACCTTGGTGCAGGACATCTTGTTAATCCTTCAGCCCTTAGACTAATTCTCGCCTGAACTATCTCACAGCAGAGTATAATAGAGAACTTCAGCTAAGTGCTTTAATCTAGTTTAATCTAGAGATAAGTGTACCACTTTATATTATTAAAAGATGCCTCTTCATTTTGATTAATACTTATTATTGGTGAATATTTAATTATAAATAAATTTATATATATTTAAATTTTGACTAGAGTCGATTATTGGCGAACCCTTCCTACATTTTTGTTAGTGATTTGGTTGTGGGAATTATCATCTTTTACAGCTTCCACTGTCTATTGCCGCAGCCAGATCGCAACAATATCATGAAAAGATCTATACACCATAAGGTGGTCAGATCCTTTGAAACAGAGATGTCATACATGATTTCCAAATTAAATAATTTTAAATGAAGTGCAGGAAAATAATTTGTTTATTTAATTCAATTAATAGGAGTACAAAGAATCATATGGAGCCCAAATCAGATTTATTTTACGTCTAAAAAAGGATAAGAATTAGAAATGTTTCCCAATGAGATTTATAAGCTGATACCTAACAAAGTGTTTTCTCTTGAACCATAGAAAATGAATAGGACGTTATAATGTATTGCTCAAAAAATATATATTTTCAGATTTATTTTATTGTTATACAAAAATTTCTTTAACCAGCAAAATTCTATTCCAAAATCGTCAGATAAAAAACAGTAGTTAAAAAATATAAATATTAATAATCGTTATCACATTATTATATCAATCAACTATATTATTTATTATTATCGGAAGCAATTTCATGAGAGAAATAATTTATAATATCAAGTAATACCTTACCTTTCATCTGCAGTTAGAGAATGGATATCATTTGAAAGAAGTTGTACAATGACATCCTGCTTTTTGGAGGACACAATTTTCACAGTTACTCCTTCGTAAGTGTTTCTACTTTCTACATTCCAAGCAGTATACTGTAACATAATTATAGATAATAAATTATTTAACAGTTTTGGTCTTGACAGTTGACCAAGTGCAATAAGTACATCAAGAAAGTTAAGTCAAAGATTCCACACTGTATCGTAACATATTCTATTTGCTTATGTAATATATGCACTTGCACTTTTTAAATGTGTCCTATAAAAAAATATTTAAGATATTTAATTTTTTCAGTGTTTAAGTAATAATATTTATTTATTATTTGGTTTGTGCCCCACAGCGATGGGACCCCAATGGGGGTCCCCATTACTGACATGAGAAATTATATTACCCGTGTAATTTACGAAAAATCATTGCACCAAATAGAATATTCTGATTGAGACATTTCTCATGTGATATGATATTTCATATTTTACTGCAGCTGGTGGTTTTACTAAAAAAAAATTATACTATGATTATACTAATAACCACAAAGGTAATACTAGAAAAGTCCGGCATGCACACTAAGCAGATTTCCCACAAGCTGGAGGTCATTTAACCTCACCATATATGCCCTATTTCTCCCGCAGTAGGAAGTATATGTAAACAGAAATTTAAATGTAGGATGAATACGAGTTTTTTAGTAACCCAGTTAACTAAAAAAAAAAAAAAATACAAATAGCTCGTTTAACATTTGAGATAAGAAAAAATGTATATGGCATTTGCATAAAATTAAATGTTTAAAAAGATTAGTCCTATAATATTTTTTATTCTGAGTCATAGTAGAAATGTTTTCAATTTTCTAATTTCCCACCTAACCCCCCTCCCCTCTTTTCTTATCAGATATCAGACATAAACAAAAATTATCTTTAGGGTGAGTGAAATGGATAAATATTGAATATGGTATAAGTAAAGAAACATTTTCAAATCAAGAACGTAAAATCTAATTGATGACGTTTGTATATAGTAGCATATTTCTCTTAAGGGCAATCAGCTCTGTACTCATTACACAATTTTCGAAATTTTTCTTCAAATGTCCATTGATCCTACCTAGGAGATAATGAAAATGAGATCTGTTCAAAACTGAATATATATATTTGTCAGTTACCGCTCTATCGGTTACAATTTTTGACTTATCGCTACCAAACTTGATCGTTTTATATAAAAAGAAAGGTCAAGTTCGTTAACAGCTGAAATCGAACCAGGGGGAGGGAGGGATTAGAGAGGGAGAATTTTGGAGATTCTTAATAACTCCTTTATTATGCGTCGGATCATTTTTTCATTATCTTGATTATTAACCGAGATATTTGCATTTTTTAGTTTTCGGTCCTGAGTAAACCCCCACTCCTACTCTCATCTCATATTAACAATATGCTATTATATTATGAAGCACATCATTTGAAGACTAAATACCAAATATTGTTATCATTGAACTTTTACATTTTGAGATTAATGATAATATGTAACGCACGTGGGAAATCTGCTTAGTTGTTGCAGCCCCTGGGTGACGGACTTCTTTTGAACAGACATCATTTTCATCTCCTAGGTAGGATCAATACCAACTTGACAAATTTTTAGAAAAATTATGTCGTGAGTACAACCTCAATAGTAAGAAAAACAATGAAAGAAAATATGGTAAATGAAATTAAAAAATAAGTTTTTCTTTTTCTTTTTTTTTTTTTTTTAAACATTCAATAAGAATTATGAATAAAAAATGTCTTACATATGTATAACTGTGGTATAATGACATTCCATTTTTCATGAAGTGCAAATACTTTTGGAGCATGCATTTTTCTGTAACCTTCCAAATAGGAGGATGCCGTAAACTAGCATCACGTTTAAGGGTAACAAATTCTCCTACCTGTAAAATAATAAGCAAAATGAATTAGTATTTTTAGGTGCTGCTGATTTATATTGTCAAAATGTGGCAATCAGCCACTGACACAGAAATAAGCAGAAAGTCAAATTGTAAAGAGATATAATTTGTAGATATTTCGATCTATGTTTCATAACTTTACCTTTTGTGCCTTTTCAGGTATTATACACTGTAATGAATCTGATATTGCATTACATGAACTTATCATAAATGACCATATATTTTATATTTTGAGTGACGCCAGCACAAAGCTCATTGAGATTATTATTTATGAGTACTTAAATGACTAGTTTTTACCTGTAATTCAGAGTTTTATCAAATTTGGAGTTAAGTCCCCATGCGCTTGGGCATTTTAGTAGATAATGCCGATGGATTTTTATAATAACATTCACAGCTCTTAAAGTCGATAAATTAATTAATTAACTAATTAATATTCTGGATGAATTTTGATAGTAATATCACATTAAATAGACTTTATGAACATATTTGATCGGCGGGGCAAAGTTCGACATTGGCTCAGGCTATAAAAGGGTGATGCCACGAAAGTATTAAAACAGTCAGTCATAGCTTAGATTCTCTCAAGGGGAGACCCTTGTCCGGTGACATCTCAGTCAGCTTTCAGCCTTCTTCAGCTCGCACCTAGTCAGCCTGCTTATCGCCTGCACTACCTCACACGGCAGAGTCTAATCTTAGAGAACTTCTATAAACCAGCTAAGTTCTTTCATTGTAATTAAGTTTAAGTAGATATAAGTATCCTCCTATATATCACTAAAAGGTGCCTATTCATTATCAATTTATATTTATATTTGGTGGATTTTTATTCATTATACATATAATTCTACTGTACGTGTGCATGTCACTGAACTCCTCCTAAACGGCTGGACCGATTTGAATGAATTTTTTTGTACACGTTTGGGTGACGCCCTGGATGGTTTAGCGTCACAAATCAGCCCGGCAGATGGAGCAGGAGTGGGGGTCGTAAGGGAGGCCTAAAATTAAAAATAGCGATATTTCGTTTCCTATTGGTTTTTCGGCAAATATGCACAGGTTAAAAGTTGTTTATGTTGTTATTTAGAGTAACTTTTGTTATATTTACTTTTGTCGTATAACAAAGTATACGACAACAAAGTATATCTCGTTTAACGAGACATACACTATAAAACTAACGTGGGAGCCAACAATTTTATTGGTCACTAACGATTGAACCGAACTTAACAAAACTCTATACGTAAATTAGCATTAATTCTTCCATGATTATAAGCTATATTAAATTGTTTAGGTTCGATTAGGAGCGGGGGTTATAAGGGAGGCCTGAATAAAAAATTTGCGATATTTTATTTTCTATTTGTTTTTAGGCAAACGTGCACATAACAAATGTTGTTTTTTGTGTTATTAAAAGTAGCTTTTGTTTTAAACATAATATTATTAAATTTAATATCCTAATCGCTTGAAATATCATGCAGAACAACGTCTGTCGGGCCCGCTAGTTATAAATTTATATATATTTAAATTTTGAATAGAGTCGATTGTTGGCGAACCCTTCCTAAATTCTGTGTTAGTGATTTGGTTGTGGGAATTATCATCTTTTACAGCTTCCACTGCCTATTGCCGGAGCCAGATCGCAACAACACTTAGAGAAAGGTTCACCTTACTAAAATTGGTTAGGTTTTCATGTCATAGACTCCTGAAGAGATTTCATAAAGATCATGATGAGGTAAAAAAAATAATAAAGTGAAATAAGCAAGTCAAGGCTATATAAATTTCTTCATAATTTAACTGTCAATGTATATTGTGATTTCAATCCGTTTATAGCATAAAAGAGAAGAGTTTTAATTTTCAAATCGAGCAAATTGTCTCCAAGATTTAATCCTAATCAGTTATCTATTTCAGAAACAGTGAAGCGCTACCACCAATACTGCGACAAAACAGATTTGTCACTGTTGCAGCAGGTTTGTTGTTGTAACTGTTTGATTTTTCAGATAACTTACTTCAATGTAAACACTGGTCTGATCTTAAAAAATCAATTCTTGAAGGTTTATAATGTTGTGTATAAACAATGCGAATAATCAATGAAGGCTCATTATATTTTTGTAAAAAAAATACAAAAATTCAGTTTTAGATTTTTTTTAAAGATTGAAGTAACAAAGCTCCATGCAATCAATCTTACTTTCACAAGTTAACTGCAGCAATGCTGAAAATTTAATTATGAAAAAAAAATTGCAAGTACATATGAGCCATATGTGTTAGCGATATATTCTCCTGGAGAACTATATTTAATTTTTGAGAAACTCATTAAAATACACCATTTATTCTGCTATCAATAAGATTATATAATAGCATGGTTAGTAAAAAAGGTTTTGTTTTCATAATATATGACTCATGATATCGATGACACAGTAATGCATCACAATAATTTTATTACCTGTGACGTATAAGTCCTAACTAGTATACTAATGGGTAATGAAACATAATTAATAATAAGCTCATATATTAAGAACTGAGTATTCATTTGTTCAACATTAGCAATTGTATTAATTTTAATTGTGAATATAAAGATCTCTATTGTTCAGAACAATATATATATATATAATTTAAATGTTTGACTGTATTAAATTAATTAGTCCCTAAAAATAAATTTATGTTGTGTTTTTATAACCTATATCATGTAAATAATCGAGGGACATCCAATACAAAAAATATGAAAATTTATTACTAATCCAATATGGTACATGACCCGAGAGTGGATTAGAAAAACAAAGTAAACTCATGGAATGGTACAATGTTCAAAATGTAAACTATATTCTCAGACAATCTAAACACCAATCTCATTGAAAAATGTCATTTAAAAAAGAGACTCGGAATTTTAATTCCCAAACAAAAGTAATATAATATTCTAAATCCCATCATAATATTTCTTTAATCTATGCACTTTATTCTTAGGGCTTCTGGTAATATACAAGAGTAAAGTAAAACGTATAAGAGCTTTGAGCATAGTAACTGTAGGGGCGTGCGGTAAGCTTTAGCGGTAACAATAGAAAATGTCGGCACCAAAATGTAATGGCGGGAAGCTTTTTAAAGGGGAGAGTAAGAGAGCATTTAGACTGAACCATTTGTTATTTCTCCTGGAGAGATAAGGGAAAAAGAAAATAAAACAAAACAACTATGTGAGTTCTCTTAAGAATTAGGTATATTGAAATAGTGAATTATATCTCTATATGCTACTCGTTATATCTAGAGGTTGAACAAGACAAAGGAACCTTACGTTATGCATTAACTTATCTGTAATAGAAATATATTATAATAAAATGAAATTTGAGCAGTAAACAAAAGAAAGTAACTTTATGAACTAATATGGCGGCCATATAACTATATCTACAAAATGAGCGGTCGGTCCTATGATATATGAGTACTCATTCGATATTGGCGCAAATAATGCTAGCATTATTAAATAGGTACTTGCGGTAATCATGCACTTTCCTTGAAATGATGGAGTCTTCTCGCTTGTAGCGGTGATAAATACAGGATGGCAGCCTTGCGGGAGATGAAACAACTGAATGACTATCACGGGTGACTTCCAACTGCGGTTGTCTATGAAGCGGTTATCTATGAAGCGGTTATCTATGAAGCGGTTATCTGTGAAGCGGTTAGCTATGAAGCGGTGATCTGTAGAGGAGGAAGAGGGACTAGGCCCCACTGGCCATATAAACGACCCCAGCGTCTGAGAGCAACAGACTCTATCCTTGTTGCTGGCCGATGCCTTCTTGAACTGCATGTGTTATTTCCGCTGTAGCCACGGCCTTGGTTGTATGCATGTGTGTGTGGCGGGTCTATGAACCCCGCGAGCGCGGGAAATTCAAAATTCAAACTTACGACTGAACAGTAACCATAAAGGAAATGTGTCATGAAGGATGTTGTGCCCCAAGCGCTATTATTTCTAATTTTAATATATTTTTTATCTCAACTGGAAGACAACCACTAAATTGGTGCATTAAGACGGTGCTACTTCAGAAAAGAGCATTCCCACTCCATCTATTGGTGAATCGATGAACTTTAAATGCATAATTCCAGGAGTTTACAGAGTCCAACTCCAAGTTCAGGAACCAGAGAGATTTCTGGTAGAGACACAGAGCAGTCATTTTATAGTGACACAGAACTATAATGATGGGCTTAAAGAGGGCCTTCGGGCCATGAGTCGAATGTAGGCATGAAAACTGAACAGATTCAAGGAAGCAGAAACAACAACTTTGCTACACGTAAGATTCTAGTGACTGAGATGTTCTATCACATTATCGAGCTTCAAGTAAGATTTCCTTTCTCTCATCTTTAACCACCTGGCGTCCAATAGAAACTTATCATCAGTATAACTGCAGCTTCAAAATCTACATCCCGATTCCACTTATTCAAAATTTCAATAACCTACAGTACAACTTTCGGCCATCCCTTTTTTCAAATAATAGTCGATATTTTTAATATATGGTAAGAATTGTATCGCATGCATTTTATTTTTTAAACGATCATACACCCTACAGTTTCATGGAGTCAGATGGTATTACTGGGTCAGTTGTGTGGGAGGTTTCCTGCTAAATTGGAAGCAGGTCTCAGGCACAACAAAGAACAAAATTAAGAGCACGCTCTACTGTCTAACAATTTCTTACACAGTAAGACCTCTTTCTGGGATTATTGTAATACAAATTACTAAATTTTAAAAATTAGTAGTGAAATTTTATGTATTTATTTTCATTCTTTAGACAAAATGAAAATCATTTCCCATGAAAAGCTATAAGGCTCATAAATGAAGATGAAGGGCCAATATTGCCCCTTCAGTGTTTGTAGCATTTAAGGTCTCAACTTTATTACTCTTCATTACTTCTTCATTCAAGTGGTTTATCTGTAGGTACTAAAAAAAAGATAGAAAGACCAATGTCCAAACCAAGTATTTGCAAAATAAATAAAATGTATCACCCCGAACCAGAATAGGAAACAATAGCACCTAAAACCAGATGATCAGCACGCTAATTAAGCTGCCCAGGAGGATGATTGTTTTATTAAATATTGGTTTACTTAGTATCACGGTCCTTTGAGTTGAGAAACATTTATTGATGGCTAAGTGAAAGAATCAAACACAGTTTTCTTATTACTCATGACTAAAACATCTACATTTTTTAAATTTCTTTTACCACTATTTGGCTCTGTCAATTTTTTATAAAATATTAATAAACATAAAAAATAAAAATTTGAGGCTCAACTTACATTAAATGGAAAGTTGTTAGTTCTCGATCCAGAAGGAAAAGATGTCCTAGATGGATAAATAATTTGAGGAGGTAATTTTCTTTGCATTTTCTCGGAAGGCTTTTTACTACCTTAAAAAGAAGAAAAATGAGTTACAAATGTTAAGAGTAGAATTAAAACAAAATAGAATTAAACATCAGCTAAAAGTTACATATGGCTGAAGATAGCAATATCCATTAGGGCATATGTTTAAATGCTCATGAAAGTAGTGGATTCAATTACTACATGGAAAATAGAAGTTTCTTTCATGAACTATCAAATAAAATCATACAGAGTGGCGAGTTTGGTTCCCACCTGGGCTAAGGAATTTATTTAGTGACGGAATTCATTAAATAAAATCCTCAATCCCAGCCTGGCTAGAAAAGGGTGGTGACCTGTAGATAACCCGTCCCAATTAGCCTTAGTTGCAAAAAGTGGATGTTAATTAATATTTTACTTTAATTTTAATATCCTATGGGTCGACCTTGACTAGCAATTTCTTGTCACAAAAATAGAATTTATGGTTTCAAGTACAAGTGCACTTACAAATAAATAATTGAAACGATTAAAAAGTTACAAAGTTTTCTATTTTGACTGTGAAATGACTATCACTTTATCAAGGGAACAGAATGAACACCAACGTGGGTTTAGTTTCAGTTCTAAAGTCAGCTTTTGTTTTGTTCATCTTATTCAGTCCCCAACTCAGTTCCCAAAACTATTCTTTATCGTATAGCTATACTGAAAAAATTTCTCAGGGTGCTTGCAAAAATCTTCAAACATTCACTAAAACTGCCTTTTAATAGTCTTTGATTTGATAATTGATTCTTCCCCAAAGAATAATGAGTGGTCACACAACAAGTTCCAATGACATTCATTAGGGAACCGCTTTAATTTAACAATTTATTTATTGTGAGACTTGTGGATTCTCTGCATCACCATTTTTTTTTTTGTTACCATGGCTACAAATTGCAAGTGGAGGGCGAGCCTTAATTCTATCCTGGCTAGAAAATGATCGTTAAATATAGGTAACACATCTCAATTAGTTTTAGTAGCTAAAGTGGATGTTATTGAATAATATTTCAGCAAGGTTCCATTAAAGGAAATCATATATTAAGGCTGTACATATAGATCATTATAGACAAATTTCTTCAATTGTCAATCCGTCCTGCCAAGGAGATAAAAAAAATTAGGTCCGTTCAAACCGACCTCCATAATAAAAATGGTTTATGTAAAACTAGAGATCAGGTTCATTAATGGCTGAAATAAGACAAGGAGGAATGGGGGGTTTAGAGAAGAATTCAAAACAATATTTTTCCAAATCTTATAAAAACCAATCATCTTTTTAAAATGATTTATTTCAACTACTGTTCTGTAAATTTGAATTCATATATATATATATATATATATATATATATATATATATATATATATGGTTTTGTTCGGAGTTTTGGTCAGTGTTGGTGAAAAAATCTTAGTTCATTCCAATATTTCCAGAATATTTATTTTCTCTTCTTCAAAGTACAGGTACTACTTTACATATATACGCCACCATACACCAAAACTCCAAAAAAGTCCGTCACGCAGGGGCTGCGTTAACTAAGCAGATTTCCCACGTGCGCAACTTATTTGCATTTATCTCAAAGCTTAAAAGATCAATGAAAACCATATTTGGTATTTAAGCTTCAAATAAGTGCTTCATAACATAATAGAATATTGTTAATATGAGATGAGTAGGAGTGGGGCTTTACTGAAAACCAAAAACTAAAAAAATGCAAATATCTCAGTAAATAATCAAGATAATGAAAAAATGTACATAACAATATTTATAGAACATTACATTTGCAATAAGATTGGTTTTATACAATTTTTTGATCCGATACATAATAACAGACATATTAAGAATTTTCAATATTCTCCTCCTCTAAACCCCCCCCTCCCCCTGGTCCGATTTCACGCATTAACAAACTTGATCTATCTTCTTGTATAAAACGATTATATATCTAGTTTGGTAACGATAAGTCAAAAATTACGACCACTAGAGTGGTAACGGACAAATATATATACATATATATATATATATACACACATATGTATATGTATGTGTGTTTTGAACAGATCTCATTTTCGTCATCTCCTGGGTAGGATCGATGGACATTTGAAGAAAAATGTTGAAAATCGTGTCATGAGTACAACCTCAATAGCTGATTTCCCTTACGGGAAATCTGCTAAAACAATATATATATACATTTGTGTTGATGTTTTTGAACAGGTTATATTTATATATGGCGTTATTTCTTGGAGTTTCAGTCAATGTTGGTGAAAACATTTTTATTTTATGCCAATATTTCGAGAATATTTATTTTCTCTTCTTCAGGGCTGTAAAACAGGTACTACACTTTATATATATTGCACATCATTACAAAACTACAGTGTAACAGATGGTGCGTATGTTATTTCTACTTACCAAAACTAGAAATAATTAAAAAACTCTCACCACTACAACTCACATCACACCATAAAACAAAGAATCAACATAGCACAAGCACTCATACACAGAGCACTCAAATTAAATGGCCCAACATACATACCACAAAGAAAACATAAAATTAGTAAAAGACACAACAACTACCAAAATAAACTCATCAATTGTATCATACACAACACAAACGAAACAGACAACCAAACACATAGCATAAAACAAAACACTAATACTAACAACCAACTTCTATGCACTAGCAAACACAAATTCCCTTCAATCACTTATGTCAAAGGCCTATCCGAAAAATTAGCAAATGTACTGGCCAATAATAACACAAAAAGTAAGTTTCAAAAACAAAAAAAAATGTACACCAAAGTATTATATTCCAAACTCAAATCAAAAATACCCCTCAATAAAAAGAGCAATGTTATCTACAAAATACTCTGCAAAAACTGTGACACAATATACATAGGAGAAACCAGCCAGTACATCACCAACAGGATAACAGGTCACAAATAAGACATAAAAATAAATAAACCAAACAGTGCATTAGTCCAACACATCACTAACAATGAGCACCAATTTACAAAGAATGAAACACAAATATTAGAGTCCAACAAAACAAAAAGAATGTTCAAAGAGATGTTATATATAGCTCAACAAATGTAATAAAATAAAGACATTGACAAACTCAGCACCATATACTGTAACATAATGCCATAAACACACCTCAATATTATACAATATTCACACTCACACCATACTCATAAACATATTCACATGCATAACATACTGGCACTATCATAACACCACAATATGTATAATATTCATGTAATTATTATTATAGATAATTATAGTCATAATATAATAGTAGATTTAATACACTAAGATAACAATTGTATTAGTAAACAATAATAGTTGTAAAATAATAGCTTTAATAAAATATAACAATAGTTGTAATAACACATAACAATAGTTGTAACATAATACAATAGCTGTAGTATAATAATTATAATATAGTTCAAGAAACAAAAGATAAGAAACTAGAGGCATACCTAATTGATAGACAAAGGCATAAGGGTGTAACCCTGCTCAGTGTAAACAGACCAAGGAAGGTTACAACCACTGTTCCTAATGTAACCTAACTGCAATATAATGACCAATAGTTTTTAAGTATTTTTAGACTTGGTAAGTTGAAATAACTTAAACACCATCTTTTACACTGTAGTTTAATAACAATGTGCAATATATATATATATATATATATATATATATATATATATATATATATATATATATATATATATATAAAGCAGTACCTGTTTTTACAGTCCTGAAGAAGAGAAAATAAATATTCTCGAAATATTGGCATAAACTACAAATTTATTACACCAACATTGACTAAAACTCCAAAAACAACAACATCATATATATATATATATATATACTTATGAAGAACAGCAGTCTCAAACTAAGTACTGAGGGAACTGAAACAAAGTCCAATTTGGAAGATATAAATAATAATATTATGAATATTCAACCAAATGCCAGCTATCAATACAAGAATATTTGACAGCACTCAGTCTTCTTAAAGCACTTCATCTAATCGATGGTATAAAATTTAAATAATCCTGTATCTGGAACATGAGTTTAAACCTTACAAGGTACAAAGCCTGAAGAAGATGCCTGGAAGGCTACGAAATAGTCACTCTAACATAAGTCTAATGGAGCATATATGTTTGAGCCAATATTCCCAACAATACAGCCAAGATAGATATATAAGCAGATTGATCTACTCAAAGAGAATGAGGGGAAAACATTTACATTCAGCAAATGGAAATTTCAAATGCATTAGCGAAACCCAATAATGCATTTACTGACCAAAATTTTATATAGAATATTATTTGTATTATTATTATTTATTTATTATTAATGTCCACTTTTTGCTATTGAGGCTACGTTAAATATAATACTATTACTATTTGTACTAAATATAGAAAAAATAAATAAATACTTACTACATAAGCTTTTCCTTTTCTTTCTTGTTCTTACAGAATCTGGGAATTCTTCATCACTAGAATCCGCAGATTGCCTTTTTGGCTGCTTTTTAGATGATATTCGTGTAACCCTTTTATTTTTGAGATCTTCACTGCCTGGAGGCTAAACCATTGAAAGAAAAAGGTTTGTAATAACAATATAATACAAATAATAACGTGAAAAGTGCCTAAATATATACCAAACTGTATATAGGGCATACTTTATAAAACCCTAATTTGGTATCTACATGCAAATCTATATAAATAAAACTCTTGGGTTTGTCTGATTTTCTATTTAAAATCAGTGAGGATAAGTTGTTTCGAGATTCTGGCCATTCTAAGAACAGTGGCATCAAAATTGAAAATCTTGCCTGTCTGTCTTTTTGTTACTCAATCACCCAAAAACAGCTAGAAGGATTTCATGGAATTTTATATTTGTGAGTCAATTATTTCAAGCACATAACAAAACCTACACGTCAATCCGAACTTTCAATGAGGATAAGAGGCTTACTTCGACATGAAAATACATATTCGTCTATATCTTTATTACTAAAGTTTTATCAAAAAAATGTAAAGAACAAATTGAGTTTAGAATAACAATTTTGATCCTAAATCGTTATTTCCGTTTATGAATTTAAAATTTTGACTTCCGCCTCTGGGTGCCAAAGACTATTTGTGTTCCATTAAACTGCCAAAATAGAATTGGGAAATTGTTGGTAAATGTTTTGATGGAAAGTGCATTTTTAATAAGAGCAATTTGATACTTTACTAACATCCTATGGAGTGGGGATTTAATTTGACAAAAAAAACATATATTGATTAATATTTTGTTGGGAAAATGTAAAGAATGAATTGTGTTTAGAATACATTTTAAGGTTCTACAATGTTATTAAGTTATACATATTTTCAAATTTTGACTTATGACTTTGTTTTATTGATAAGTATAATGTAATGTGAATCCAATTTTCATATTTACATGGGAAACAATTTATATTTCAACCCATTAGCAAAGGGTAACATGGCTAGTAAAAAAAATATGGTTAATTGTAAACATTTATTTACTAGAAAAATCAAAATGTCCAATTTTTCACTTGTTTTTCTTAGAAATAAATAAAATAAGATTTTTTTTTCATTTTTAGTTCAAAATTAATTATGGTTGTGTGTATTGCATTTTAAATAAAAAAATACACCTATTTTAAATTTAAAAAAAATGTTTTAATATATTCATTTGAAAGTAATACTCAGTCAATTTTCATCAAACTTGATGGTACAACTGTCATATTGATTTAATATGATATTGAAATAAAAGTTAATAAGACAATAATACACTACAAAAAAAGAAAAATATAAAGTTATGATATAAGGACATACTTTTTTTTTGTTTTTAATTTTGATATTTAAAACTTTATCAAATGTTTTCCCCGTGTATTGCTGTACACAATGGAACATAAAACCTTAATGCTTGTGTGCGTCCATAATTATCTTCTACAACAATGAACCATAGACAAAAGGGAGGTCCAAACATTAAAATCTCTATTTCTTTAAAACCCGTAAGTATGTAAAAATTTAATTAAAAAAAAAAAACACATTTATTTAATTAGTCATTTGTTATTTATTGTACATCCTCTTCATTTTTTTGTGGGGGAAGAGGACGGGGGTTTAATGAATATCATGATTTATTTAATTCATGTTCCCTAAGTTAAAACAGATGAATTTTGTTGGTTTTTACTTATTAGCAGATTTCCCACAAGGGATATATTGAGTATATTTATTGAATATTGAGGTAGGGCCCAGTAGACGCACACAGTTTTTGAAAATTTTTCTTAAAAGTCCATTGATCCTACCTAGAAGATGAAGAAAATGTATATATATATATATATATATATATATATATATATATATATATATATATATATTTGTTACTGTACTAGTGGTTACAATTTTTATCGTTATAAAACTTGATATATAAGTGCTTTTGTAAAACTAAAGACCAAATTCATTAACATCTAAAATCAGACTGGGAGAGGGGAGGTTACAGGGGGTAATTTCAAAAATTCTAAATATCTTTGCTATTATACGTCAAATCAACAATTGTATAGTCAATTTTATTGCATATTTAACTGTCTATAAATGTTCTTATATACATATTTTTTCTGAGATTAAAATTAATCGAGATATTAGGAATTTTTAGTTTTCAGCTTTCAGTAGACACCCCACTCCTACTCATGTCATATTAATAGTAAGTTGAAATATCACTTTATCGGAATCTTAAATACAAAATATTGTTTTCATTGAACTTTATTGTGTGAGGTACATACAAATAAGTAGGGTGATGATGTAACCATTTAAGATTTCAACTTCTTAACTTGAAAATGTGTATTTCTTCTATACCATACTCGATTTTAACTCTTTTATTTAACATTGAAGATCATATTAGTTAATTGGTGAAAGGGGAGGGAGGGGAGCGGGAATTTGAAAATTCAAAATATTTCTGTTATTATGAGTCGGATTGTAAAATGTTAAAGAACCAATCTTGTTAAACTATTGATGCTCTACAATTGTTGTCTATACATGTTTCCTCGACTCGAATGTTAAGAGAGTTATCTGTACTTTTTTGTTTTCAGCTTTCAGTAAACCCCCATTTCTACTCATTGGATTTTAGAAATAAAGGATAAGATCAGTAGTGTGACAGACCAGGGCATGGGAAATCTGCTTAGTTTATGCTGCACCTGTGTTACAGACTTTTAATTTTATCTTTCGAAGGAAGAAGGTACTCCCCATAAAAAATAAATATCCATACTTTATTGTTATCCGATAATATCATCAGTATCGCAATATAAAACTTATTACTAATATAATATATAACCAATGTTAAAACAAAACTATTTAAAAGGATATAACTTAGTAATTAAAGCACTTTAGAAGGCTATATTTAAGTCCTTTTCTTTACAAAGGAGCAAATATTGTAGTTTTTAAGTTTGTAAGAGGATTCAACAGTAGATAACTTAGTTTTCATAATTTCAGAGTATGTAGGTTTAAAAACTAACCTGAAGATCTTCATTTTTAGCTGGTTGTTTCTTCTTTCGCTTTAGAGATCCTAGAATGCTTTGAATAATTTCCATTGATAGTTTTAGATTGCTTTTATAATCACTTCTTAAATACCGAAAATCACAAACAGGCTCAACAAGTCTCGACACAATTTCTAGCAATTCGACTGAGTGAGCTATCTTTGACATCATACAAAGAAATGAGGGAGGAGAAAAAGAAATGAATGGGAGGGGGGGGGTAGGCATGAGACCTTGATATTAATGACTCAACAGCTAATAAAATATCCCCGCTATCTTCAGATGTAATGACTCACATAATGTTGAAAAGGAACTAAGAAAAAGGTAAGCCTTAAAAAATAAGTTGAACATTTAAGACCGAGTTGGATTCAGTCAATTACTATGATTAAATGGTTAAATAGATATTATTACTACCCGAACAGCATTTTGCAAAAGTTGAAAATGATTTAAAAGGGACTAAGGCTAGCTAGCCATGTGAGTTGAAAGCATTAGCCTTAATTTCACATGGTAAAATATAGAATGACAAGTTCCATTCCTACCTGCGCAACAGAGATTTATTTATTTAGTGAAGAAAATTATTTTCTTTTTATTAAATGAAATCCTTAGTCCCAACTTGGCTAAAAAGGTGGTAAAAGTAGATAACCTGTCCCAATTAGACATAGCAGCAAACAGTGGATGTTGGCAAATAATAATGATTATGATGATTTAAGCAATTCTAGGATAGGCTATTTGATGAGAAAGTTAAAGAATTCTAATCAGATGTTACCTATGAAATAACAAAAGTGACTAGATTGCAAAAGAATAATTAATAAAAGTCAGTACCGCAGGGGCTGCGTAAACTAAGCAGATTTCCCACGTGAAGTTTTACTCTCATCCGTTGTCCGCCCCGATTTCATAAAAATGCAAATATCTCGGTTAATATTCAAGATAGAGAATAAATGTATATAACAATATTTATAGTAAATTTAATTTGCAATAAGATTGACTCTGTACAATTTTTTGATCCGACATATAGTAACGGAGATATTTTGAATTTTCGAAAATCTTCCCCTCTAAACCCCCCCTCCCACTTGTCCGATTTCAGCCGTTAACGAACTTGATCTTTCTTTTTACATAAAACTACTAAATATCGAGTTTGGTAACGATCAAACAAAAATTGCGACCGCTAGAGCGGTAACAGACAAATATATATACAGTTTTGAACGGACCTCATTTTCGTCATCTACTAGGTAGGATCGATGGACATTTGAAGAAAAATTTTGAAATTCCGTCATGAGTACAACCTCAATAGCTGATTACCCTTAAGGGAAATCTGCTAAAATTTGCAACACAAATACAGAGGGTACCATAGCACATTCCAATAAAAGTGCATGAGTATAATTGGAAAAATTGGGTGTAGGATAATACTAACTTCAGCCATCTTGTAATTATAAAAATTCAATATGGAAATAAGTATCTAACCTCCTCCCTCACACACATTTTAGGTTGACAATCATGCTGTTTAATCTATAGGATACAGCCAGGAATTGTTCCCATGATCAAGTAATCCCGAAGGGAAAAAATAGGGTCAACGAAGACTTGAAGTGGCTTCGTGTTCTCTTCAGCATCAGACCATCCAACAATAAAGGCATCAGGAGGAAAATTCCACTTCTAATAAAGTCATGATTCGAGAAAATTCTGCTCAATACCCGAGTTGTTATTGACAGCCATTGCTATGTACCCAACATAGTCTGTATAAGCATTAGCCAGTATGAGCATGCAGACTGCAATATTAATGTCTTGCACCATATATGCTGCATGTGAGAACTTAGCCAAAATTTTGTAGAATTGACTAAAATCCTTCTGACAAATTTCCTTCCCAGTAAAATTATTAGTAGACCACCTTTCATGACCGTTATACTGTAAAAAGGCAAATCCGTCACAATTTTATATTTAAGCACTAAAAACTTTCAAAAACTCTTGTTACATGTGTCAAAGTTGACTCAATTGACCTCTTTCCCAATCAGCGGACGTAAGTAGCTCTGAGGATGAGAAGGCAAGTTCTCACATATAAAATTGTTGAACTGACTTAGAATAATTAACACCAGGGACAACAACCAATATCAAATGAAGTCAACTGGTTTAGATAGAGAAATTCAGAAGATACTCTTGATCATAAAAATGTTTAAGCTATATTATTGAAATAACTGAGAATTTGCAGCTTTGGTACTTGTCAAATTGAATTCTTGCGATAATTTTTTTTCAGACTTTACAATACAAAATTGTCTTCCCTTTTTATGGCTTTCCCATAAGGGATATCAGCTTTTGAGGTCGTTCTAAATATACGGACGCGATTTTTGAAAAATGTCCTCCATAATGTCCATCGATCCTGCCCAAAAGATGACGAAAAAGAGGTCAATTCAAAATTAAATATATATATATATATATATATATATATATATATATATATATATATATATATATATATATATATATATATACACACACAATTTTTGTTTGTTTGTTACAAAACTCGATATTTAATCATTTTATGTAAAAAGAAATATCAAGTCAATGATAGAAATCAGCCCAGTGGGGGGAGGGGGGGGGGGTTTGAGTGGGAAAATTTGAAATATCTCTGTTACTATAAGTCTGATAAAAAAAATTGTAGAAAAACCAATCTTATTGCAAATAAAATTTCAACCTTAAATAAACCCCCACTCCTACTCATGTCATATTAACAATAAGCTGTTCTATTGTGAACCACTTTATTGGAAGCTTAAATAACAAATATTTTTTACAAGAAACCTTTATTATGTGAGATACATGCAAAACCATTGTGTGATGATGTCACCAATTAAGATTTTATGTTCTTACTTGAAAATGTTTATTTGATCTATACAATACTCGATATTTAACTTTTACTGTCAACACTAAAAATCATAATTGTTAGTGGCTTAAATCGGACCTAGAATAGTGGTGGTCTAGAGGGGGGGGGGTTCAAAAATTCAAAATATATTCTCCATTATTATGAGTTAGATCGTGAAATGTTATAGGACCAATCTTGTTAAACATTTGATGCTCTACAATTGTTCTTCTATGCATTTTTTTGTAACCCAAATACTAATCGAGTTATTCGTACTTCCTTGTTTTCAGTCCACAGTAACCCAGTCCCCCCCCCCAACATATCGGTTTTTTATGTAGAAATAGAGAATATGTAGTATAGAAGTACAAGTATGCTATACCTGCACGTGGGAAATCTTTTTAGTTTACCCTTAGGACTTTTTATCTCAACATTATCCTCCAAGGGCCAAAAAAGTGTAAATAATAATGGAACAATTTATATTAAATTAATTCATGTTATCAATGTGTGTTTGTTTTATCTTGAAATAAGGAAGATAATCTTGAGATAAAAAAGGGCAAGAAAATTTCATAATGAAACTCGAAAATGCTAGGAAAAAACTACACAATTGTATCGAATAAAATAATTTTTGGGAGTACTGAAGACTGTTTTGTCTCTCTTACAATTAAACTTATAAATTATGTAAAAACTTTAAAGTGGAATTGTATAAACACTTACATTTCTTTGGGGACTCCAAGCAGGATCGGAATCAGTATCCTGATGGCCTGACACACTATTTTCTGTTTCTATATCTTCTATTAACGCTGAACATGATTTTTCTTTGGCCTTTCGTTTGCTCATTTCCCTCCGAGGTACAACAGTTTCTGGAGAGTCTAAGTAAAAAACGATATATGCAAATTACTTATTTCCAAAAAAAGTTTGTGTGTAAAACTTAATATTAAGTACATAACAATCTCATGCGATTTACATTAAATTCACAGTGTGCTAAATCAATTTTTGAGTATAAATATTCCAAAGAACATCAAAGTTGTCAGTTAATCTTGTCTGTCTGTCTACCCATTAATTGCTGAATCACTTAAAAACCACTTGGAAGATTTCTATGAACTTTTATTTTGAGAGGAGACTCTCTCCTAAGGTAACAAAACAGGCCGATGGGAATCAGAAAATTCAACTATTAAGGGGTTCACATCGACACATAATATAAAAATATATTCACCTACACCTTCATTACTATTGGTTTCATCGAGATAATGTAAAGATCAAATTAGACTTAGAATATATCTTTTGTTCTTAACACGTTGTTCAGATTTAATAATTTAAAAATGTTTAGTTCCTACTTCAGAATATCATTTTTATATCAACACATTAACAACAGATAGTAAAACTAGCTGAAAGCTTCTGGTCACCCCAACATGGTTATTGATGCTACAGAAAAATGTTAGAATAGAATCTTATCAAAATTTTCCCAAGTAATTCTAAGGAGTTGCAATCGTTTTAACAGAAAGCTAAATTTTGATTGGACGATTATTTGACCCATGAGCAATAATATTTATCTAATAGCCATTCCATTCCTCACCCAAAAATATTGTGACTGTAATTTAATTAAACTAATGGGATTATTGGGTGTTTATTTTAATCTAACCTATATATTTTAATATGAAATCATTACAAATGTAATTCATTTACAAATTGCAGCTATTCTAAGCATATATTTCTCCAATTGCTACTTTTTGCATTATGGATATAACAACTGAATGACTGAACATTTTTGCATTACACAAATAAAATTACAGAATTATTTTGTGAATAGATTAATCAAATTTATATAAATCTAGGTGAAAACATTTCTATTTCGACCCACCAACAGGTAACACAACTAGTTTACTATAAAGTTAGATCAGAAAAACTTATATACCCTAAAAACACGACAGCATTTATGGCAAAATCCAAATGGTGTAAGTAAATTATCTACTTTTTTTTTGTTTTGGATTCATAGGGTGAGAAAAAAAAATGCCAACACTTTGGAAATTAGACAATCAAATGCTAGTATTTGGACATTTGTTTCGAACAAGACATGACATTATGGGGATATTTGAAAAAAGAAAAGAATTTCCAATCACCCATCATCAAGGGCTGTAAATGTAGGGGAGAGGAATTTTTCAGAAGTTACTAAGGACAATGTTCATTTATAACAAAATACATATGCAGACAAATGTTTTAGAACAAAGATGTAAAAGTGTGACCCGGTAGATGGTCGAACACAAGGTGCCATGGGTACTATAAGAGTGGTAATGACGGACCTTAAAAATAATTGAAAAATGTCTGGTGTTAAAAATGTGTCTAAGAACTGTATTCTGTATTGAAATGTTTCCCTCCAAATTAACTTATATATTTCAACAATAACCAAGTAAATTAAATTTAATTAATTATTAAAAATCTAACCGTTGCTCCGGCGCCTCTTCTTTTTCTTCTTATTTTTATGTTTTTTTTCTTTCTTCTTTGGTTTTGGAATAGGGGTTTCGACAACTACAGCAGGAGAGACACTGTTGTCGGCAGGAGAAGCAGGAGGAGTTTCAACTTTTTTATCTAAGTTAGAATTGACAGAAAATTCATTCTCACTGCACTCATCACTAGAATTGAAATTCCTATTATCAGATGATTTTGGAAGAGGGAAATATCTTGGATCATCTTGGGGGTCTGAGGGAAATTCAGGAACCACAGACATATCAGAAGATGGCTCTAGTGGCAAATAGAGTTTTAGTTTCATAATTGTGTCCATAAGGCTTAATGTTTGGTGGGGGAGATGATTCTATTTCGCCTTGAAGGAACTTGATAAAACTTGACATGAACCCAGAGTTAGGATTGATGGAAACTGTCTTCTTTGGACTTGATTCTTCTAAATCATCCTGAAGAAGAAATTGAAGCTCTTCAGCTAAGTTTGGAACAATTACTTTAGTTTCTTGACTTTCGGGTTCAGCTGGTTCGGAATTCTCTGACTGCTGGAACGGTGCAAAACAAGGAGGAGAAGGACCTGAAGGTGATACCATAAGCGACTGAGTTTGAGAATTGGGGTAGTTAGTACTTACATTGTTTTGGCCACTGACAGAAACAGGAGATGTAGAAAATATTTATCCTGGAGCAGATGCAAGATTCCATCTATCAATGTCAAAATAATCATTTTGATTTGCATTATTGTGTGCTAGGGGAGGAACCCTGAAAAGATAATCTGGATCCATGTGTTTCTCACTACTTTTCCTTTATTTTTTGGCTTCTCTTTAGGTACTCTTTCAGGTTACTGTTGCTGGAGTGTCTTTACTAAGCTCATTGGGTCTCCCTGGCAACTACTTAAATCTTGAAGTGTTACTTGATGACTGGGGTCATAATACTGTTGCCTGCTTTGGTTCCCTTGAATATCATAACCAAGATACTTCTGTTGTTTATCATCCCATTGCTGTTCGGTATAATCTTGTCTATCATATCTGCAATTTGTTCTAGTAATAAAAGAATTAGGTATATTATTTCGAGAAACAGTTACATTTAACGGTGGTGAAATTTCAGCTTGTTGCTTATTAAGACATGATACATGTTGAACTGGAGAAGGAGATAAGATTGTTGTTAATGAGCTATATAGAATAGATTGTGGTTAATGAGCTGTTATAAGCAGGGCTTTGAGCATGAGCAGAAGGGCTTGGCTGAGCATGGAGTGGACTAGGTCTTCTCAGAAGGCCAATATTGCATTCTGGATTACTAGATTGGCTTCCAAAACTTTCAGAGGACTTGCTTCTTTGGTAGTCTGATTTTGGCATCATAGGAAATCTGTAATGTTGCTGATTAGGAATTTGCTGAAATTGTTGAGGTCTTTTGGTATTAGGGGAATTCCTCTGGGAATCAATCAATGCAAAACTTATAGGAGAAGACTGGCTTTCAGTCTCAGGTTGCTCATCGAGTCATAAACTTTAGCAGGAAGCTGCAGTTATTTACAGATTCAGTTATTTAGGGGTACACAAGATAGGTTTTTCACTTCTCTGGTATGGAAATTGTACTCTTGAACCCAGTGGCTAACAATATTCTTTGCCAGTTAATGGAGTAAAGGAAATGTTGCATGGTTGTTGAATATGACCATTCTGAAAACTCTTAATAAATGTGTAATCACATTGCTCAAAATTGGCATTTGAGTCAGATGACAGCATTTGATGAAAAAAAAAGGATCTCCTGCTGGAATGGATGTTGTAGGAGATAATGATCTCATCTTTGGGTCAATAAATGAACTATTATTATCTGTTAGTTGATTAATTGATTGAGCTGCAGCAAAATGGGCATTGAAATTTTCATATGATTTTGGTAGTAATTCAGAACTTGTGACAACACTTTCATGAGGCAATATACCAAAAGCACTAAGTAATTGTGTGTTGTTCTGAGACCAAGCTATGGGTGGTACACTGTTTTGGTTAAAATAAGAATTAGGAGTCATCTGATTGAAACTCTCTGTTTCGGTTTGTTTGATAGATCTATGTTGGATGCCATAGTGAGCCTTTTGGTGAAAAAGAGGAGAAAAAACAGGATCATATCCGACAGGCGGAGGAGATAGGAAACCTGTAGAGGTAAATGGAGAAGGTGCTGTCCCAGCCAATCCGGATGAAGCACGGGCTGCAAGGAGCTGTGAAGTTAAGGATGGTGTGGGCTGCACTCCCCCTCCACCTTGATGGTGTATCTCAGTTGATACTGCATTCTGGAAACCGCTTCCACTAGCTAATGTGTTGTTGAGAGCTTCATAAGCTGACCAGGGTCCCACAGGATCAATAACATTACTCTGACAGGACTTTTAAGATTCCATTCGTTCATCTTTCTCCTGAAACCTGAAAGTAAGTCCGTAATTACATCATTCAGTTATTGTGACTAGGATTAAACTTAATAAATATCATGATACAAGGTCATAAAAAAAGTACAAAGGCTTAGAAAATATTTTAAAACCAGTAAAATAAGTATTTAATCAAATGAATTCCAAAGCTAGATCCATTTCTATCTTATCAAAGAGTTAAATGGCTTAATATATCACTGTTTACTTTATTTGCTAACAAAGCCACTGATTAAACTAATATAGCTCTTTAATCTCAGAGAGTAAACCACCTGTAAAGTTGGCAAGGATGAAATGACAATATATAGTTGAAAATCAATGAAATCTTACAAGTATTTCGATTGGACCTATTTTTACCGGCCAGATAAACAACTGTTTAGTGTTCACAGAAACTGGCAAGTTATATCAACTGAAGAAAATTCAAAAGAAAAAAGAAAATCAACAGAAAAAAGAAAATCAAAAGAAAAAAGAAAATCAAAAGAAAAAAAAAAAAGTTTCCCAAAGTTTATTGAACGAAATCAGATTTGTATTTATTATAAGCTCATCTTATATAAAAATCAAATTTGAATACTACTAGTATGTCTGAAGTGATTTAGTGGGCTGTTCGGAGATATTCTGCAGTTTTCTGCAAGGCCGTACTTGGTTTGCCATAAAGGCTGCATCACTATTAACAGGTTACCCATGTGAGTTAAAGCGTTGACCTTAATCTCACATGGTAAACCTAGGGTGGCGAGTTCGATTCTCGCCTGGGCAAAGGAAATTATTTAGTGACGGAATTCATTAAATAACATCCTAAGACCCACCCTGGCTAGAAAAGGGTGGTAACCTGTAGATAACCCGTCTCAATTAGCGTTAGTTGCAAAAAGTGGACGTTAATAAATACTTTTTAATTCATTACAGAATTTGACGTCACTTATTTTGTGAAAGAGGGGACTTTCTTCAGTGTTTAATCCTATCAATATTAACACTGACTTAAATCTTTCCCTTCTGTACTCTGCTAACCACGGAGAACAAGACAATTCATTTTTGTTACCCGATGCTTTTTATTTCCATGCAGTTCATGCCTCAAACAAAAATATGTGCTGTATATAGAGACAATGCAGTAAGTAAACGGACAGTGCGAGAGTGGTTTGTGAAATTCAGGAAAAGAAAAATTGGGTGTTGATGTTCGAAAATGCAAAGGTTAGACAATAGTAGAATTTAACCTATATCAAAATTTCTAGGGATAAGCAGGAGGGCGGGGTTTGTGATGCCATGACCAAGGGAAGTAGGGATTCATATCTTTATTTATATAATTCTATTGTACATGTGTATGTCACTGAACTCCTCCTAAACGGCTGGACCGATTTCAATGAATTTTTTTGTATGCATTTAGGTGACACTCTGAATTGTTTAGATTCACAAATCAGCCCGGCAGATGTAGGAGTGGGGGTTGTATGAGAGGTCTAAAATTAAAAATAGCGATATTTCGATTCCTAATGGTTTTTCGGCAAATATGCACAGGATAAAAGTTGTTCCTGTTCGAACCTAAAAACTGTAATATAGCTTATAATCATGGAAGAATTAATGCTAATTCACATATCGAGTTTTGTTAAACTCAGTTTAATCGTTAGTACGCAATAAAATTGTTGGTCTCGCTTCAATTTTTAGTGAATATCTCGTTTATACTTTGTTGTATGACAAAAGTGAATATAACAAAAGTTACTCTAAATTACAAAATAAACAACTTTTGTCAAGTGCATATTTGCAGAAAAACCAAAAGGAAACAAAATATCGCTATATTTAATTTCAGGCCTCCCTTCCAACCCCCACTCCTGCTGGGCCCTAGAAATTTTACAGCTTGTTGTCATGGAGGAGTTACTGCTAATACACATACCGAGTTTGGTTTAGTTCGGTTGAGTCTTTTGTGCCAAATAAAATTGTCACTCCCCCTTTAGTTTTTAGTGTATATCTCATTTATACTTTGTTATAAGACAAAAGTTAATATTACAAAAGTTACTTCAAATAAAAAAATAAACTACTTTTGTCATGTGCATATTTGCAGAAAAAACAACAGAAAACGAAATACCGCTTTTTTTAAATTTAGGCCTCCCTTACAACCCCCACTCTTGCCCGTCCCTAGCAATGTTGTTATGGCTTATTATAATAAAGGCATTAGTGCTAATAGACATACCGAGTTTTATTTAATTCGGTTGAGTCTTTTGTGCCAAATAAAATTGTTCACTTCCGCTATAGGCTTTAGCGTAGGTCTAGTTTATAATTCGGTATACGAAAAAAGTGTATATAACAAAAGTTACCCTATATAACAAAATAAACCACTTTTGTTATGTTCATATTTACCGAAAAACCTAAAGGATACAAAATATTGCTATTTTAAATTTCAGGCCTCCCTCATAACCCCCACTCCTGTTCGTCTCAGAGAATATTAATATAGGCTAAATTCTAAGTTGGGTTAGTAGTAATATACATATACATACCAAGTTTCGTAAAATTCGGTTCAGCCGTTTATGCGTGAAAAGGTAACAAACAAACATACACGAAAGAAACAAAATACAGTTATGGTGTCTATGACATGTGAAACGAAAAAGTATCGTGAAAATTTGAAAAAAAAAAGTCAATGTACAGACAGAGGTTACAATTTTATATATATATAATATATATATATATATATATATATATATATATATATAATTTTGAAAGGACCTTATTTTCGTCATCTACTAGGAAGAACCAATAGACATTTTTTGAAAATAGTGTCACGAGTTCAATCTCAATCGCTGAGTTCACTTAAACCTTTCATTGCTCAAAGCCACTATAGTGGCTTTGCGCAATGAAAGGTTTAAGGGAAATCTGCTAAAATATGCCAAGTTCCATCGAATTCTAAGAATACCCTGAGTTATGATGTTACATGTTTATTTAAAGTACTTTTATTTTTATATCAATACTTTGCTTGAGTGTGCCATAATGTTTTAAACAGCAGCGAAACCTCAAAATTTAACATAATTACCACGATCAACACATAAATACCCATAACATCTTTAGCATTATCTACTCAAAGAGAAGGGAAGAGAGAATCATGCAATGAAAAAAACCTTGAATTTTCATATATTAAAAACAGCAATTAAAAAAAAAAAAAATTGATAAAATCTAGAGAGTTTACTTATTTATTCTTCATAAATTGTCATAGTTCGTCTATTTAATAATATTTGAAATGTTTATTTTAATTTTAGAGCATGAATATTAGATAGTGGATAATGCCCAAAATTACTGTCCTTCAGGTGCCACGAATAATACCAGGGGTTCCATGCTAAATTTTATTTAGCTTTGTAGTTTCCAGACTAAGGTTGGGCTTTAATTCATTACCCAGTACCCCCTCAGTATCGTGAGATAATTGGGTAGAGAATGATTTCATTGATAAATACAAGATATAAACATGGAAGGAAAACAAGGTCAAAACACCTGCACTCTCGTAAGAGTGGAGGTGTTTTGACCATCTTATCCTTCCATTGATGAAAGACCTCCTCTAACCAGCCCAAATCCCGAGGGTCAAGATATTTTTTTATAGGATTTGTTGTTAAGAATACATATTTTTTCTTAGAAGGTACAAGATGTGTAGCTCCAAATATCAGGGGGGAAACAAACATTAAATGCTCGTATAATGGAAACTAGTTGAAGCACCGAGTAAGAAATGTGTGTAGTCGTGGAGATATATGAAAAACTATAATGATGTAATAAAAACTGGCAAGACTCGATTTATTCATACATGATAAAAGTTTAGATATGGATGAAGTGATATGAATGGCTCATTTGCATATCTTCTACAAAAATACATGATAACCAATGATTTATAGTATTTAGAGTGAGAATCATACAAACATCATAGCATATATTCAGAACAGTAAAGTAATCGTAACAATCAATCTCACACTCAGAATGCTACAACAATAAAATTGTGATCTATTGAACGATATGTGTATCTAAACTTACAAAAATTTGAATAATGACTCCAATATTTCATTTAAAAATGAACATGACAATTTATACTCCTAATTTCTTGATTACAATGTATTCTTGACAACAAATCCCATAAATACTATAATTTAGTATTTCTTTTATAAATAAAACATGAAAGCTAAAGTTGGAAAGCTTCTATCCAGAACAACAGTTTATAAGTTAGTATTTCTCTGTAATGTTCAATAATTTTTATCACAAAACATCCCGGGGAGTGATAACAAAAATAAACAACATCAATATACCGCTCTACAAAACACATAAAGAAGGAAATGATAATACTTACATATATCGGCGCACTTCATTAAATGTCATAGTGAGAATTCATTTAGTAATAGAATCAAGAAACAATAATAAACACAACTTACAACACACATAAATGAAAAGATTAACATTGCCTCCTTTGTAAACGCCATTTTATGACAGACATGATTGAAGCCGTATCGATGTATAAAAACATTAAGATGAAATATGTGATTGTACTAAATATTCTCAATCAGTTTGAAAAAAAAAGGAGATAATTTTAAGAATCATCCACACATAATTCAAATTGTGGCGATATGATGTTTCTTATGAATAATACTTGAGGGATATTGAAACATAAGATCTATTTTATTTTATACTTCTCTGCATTAGTGATTCCTATAAAAAGCTTAGGTTCAGTTCATTAATCAGTTTGAGATTACATTTACTATAAGGTGTGGGATATCACATCTATATAAATAAAAAGTCTAAGATATGTCTAATTTTCTATTTAAATTTGGCAGCGATAATTTATTAGCCAATTTACCTTAAGGGAAATCAGCTATTGAGGTCTTACTCATGACGCGATTTTCCAAACATTTCTTCAAATGTCAATCCTACCCAGGAGATGATGAAAATTAGGTCCGTTCAAAATTATATATATATATATATATATATATATATACTAGCGGACCCGACAGATGTCCTGATGATATGTCAAGCAATTAGGATATTAAACTTAATAATATTATGTTTAAATCAAAAGCTACTTTTAATAACACAAAAAACAACTTTTGTTACGTGCACCTTTGCCTAAAAACAAATAAAAAATGAAATATCGCGTTTTTTTTATTCAGGCCTCCCTTATAACCCCCACTCCCGTTCGAACCTTAAAAATATAATATAGCTTATAATCGTGGAAGAATTAATGCTAATTTACATATAGAGTTTTGTTAAGTCCGGTTCAATCGTAAGTGCCCAATAAAATTGTTGGCACCCACTTTAATTTTTTAGTGTATATCTCGTTTATACTTTGTTATACGACAAAAGTGAGTATAATAAAAGTTACCCTAAATAACAAAATAAACAACTTTTATCCTGTGCATATTTGCCGAAAAACCAATAGGAAACGAAATATCGCTATTTTTAATTTTAGACCTCCCTTACAACCCCCACTCCTGCTCCATTTGCCTGGCTTATTTGGAAATCTAAACCATCACCACCATTGGGGCGCCACCCAAACGCATACAAAAAAATTAATTCAAATCGGTCCAGCCGTTTAGGAGGAGTTCAGTAACATACACTCCTACTGTAGAATTATATATATAAAAGATATATATGTATGTATATATATATATATATATATATATATATATGCATGCATAAATGTATATGTCTGTTAATGCACTAGCGGTCGTAATTTTTGTTTGATCGTTACCAAACTCGATATTTACTCTTTTTATGCAAAATGAAAGACCAAGTTCGTTAATGGTTGACCAGTGGGAGGGGGGTATTTCGAAAATTCGAAATATCTCCATTACTATAAATCTTGTATAGAACCAATCTTATTCCAAACTAAATTTACTATAAATATTGTTATATAGGTATATTTATTCTTTATCTTGAATATTAACCGAAAGATTTACATTTTTTTTAAGTGTGTGCGGATAACGGACGCGATGAGATTGGCTGATGTCAGTTCTATTCGTGAGTTTCTTCCGAAATCCAGTTCAGCCGTTTCCGTAACTGTTCGGCTCTTGTGAAATTGGTATAGAGACTCGTTACTACTACTGTTTGTTGTATGCAGATTTCTCTATACTAAAACTTCACGTGGGAAATCTTCTTAGTTTACGCAGCTCCTGCGTGACGGACCTTTGTACGTTTCAAACCATTCTAAGAACAATCGCACCAAAATTGAAAATTATTCGTCTTTATGTTACTCAATCGCTCAAAAATGGCTTGGAAGATTTCTATGAATTTTTATATTTTAGAGTCAATTATCAAGTACGAAATACTTTATATGGTCATTCTATGCAAGTTCAAAGCGCCCATTTTACTCCACTATTTTAGAATTACCTCTCTTAGTACCCAACCTCTTCTTATTTCCAGTGAAGTATAACCATAAAGGTTTAATTCAACACAGTGTGTGTGTGTGTGTGTGTGTGTGTGTGTGTGTGTGTGTGTGTGTATCTGTGAAATTCTGAATGTTTGAGTAAGTTTTTGCAACTTTTAAATAAATCCTTGTTTATTTATTATAAATTACTAATTATACTTTTATTAACTTTCATAAAATATTTTTGTTTTGGAATTTAACATTACGTTTTTATTTCGTATTTGTCTTTTACCAATTATTCATGTTCAATTTCCTTTGTCTTCATAACTTTCCCCGTTCAATAGTTTTTTTTTTTCTGTTTTAATATTTTTTTTATTAGTTTCTACTTCATTTTATTTTCCACTAGTGTTATCGCCCAGCAGCAACTATGAATTTATACTAGCTCAGATACCCGGCTTTGCCTGGGGATTCATTTGAGGCTAGATGGTGATGGTATTTTTTTGGCAAGGCATTACTTTGCACAATATTTTGACATTAACCCTTCCCAGTGTTTACGGTTAATACCCGTCGTTTCTGTGGATTTGTTAATAATAAAATTAATTTTTTATGTAAGACTTCACTGTCCTCCATATTGTCATATTTATAAAAATTTTTAAGGCTATTACTTACGAGATATTAGCTCTATTAAAAATGGCTTCAATCTGGCAAAACCACAGCTCGGGATCTTTCTTCCAAAAGGGTGGAGAAGGCTGATACTGCCTCAGGTTTGCTGTCTCCAGTTCCGTCCATAATGAAATGCTAAATACAATAATAGCATACTCACAGAAAGTTTCCTTGGTAATCACGTCGGTAATCCTTGGTAATGATTATTATCACGTCGGTAATCTTTGGTAATGATTATTATCACGTCGGAGGGTCACCACTTTAACGAAGGGATCCCTTTAACGTTCTTCGTTAAATAATTAAATAAACGTTTCAAACACATCACTTTTATTTTAGAAAGTTGTAACATATTTAATGGAACATGTAACAAGAACATTAATTACAGCACACACAACTGGGGACAACACATCTATATTGGTCTCCGACATTTACATAACTGACTTAAATGTTGCCCTGGCGGCATATATAGTTCCTGTTTCCGTACATCACTTCCCGGCAGGTTATCTTATGGTTACCTCTACAGCTATTCAAGACAACCGTTATTATTATTTTTCCGGCGCACTTCCGCCACAGTACTCCCCCCTAATAACGGTGTCGAGGAATCTGACGTTTCTTTTAGTCCGTCGGCCATGTCGACTGGTGAGGGGTAGTGTTGGCGTAGGCAAAGCTTGGGATGTTTCAGCTGAATCTTCAGTGGTTTTCCTTGTTTGGTCCGCGGTAGCATTCGTTTGTTTCGATGGGATCTCCTCTGCCAGTAGGAAGGCAGGTTTCACTCTATCCAAAGAGACGGTCACTTCCCTGTTGGGAAGTTGTAGAGTACAGAGCTTGTCTGTAAGGCTGACGACAGGAAAAGGACCTGAATATGGTGGGGTTAATGGCTTGACCATTAATCTTGACCATATCTTCCCTGAGGAATACGTGAGAGCACGTTTCCAAGGCCTCATGTACAAAAGCCCCTTTACCTTTGGTGCTAACTTTGGCTGGGTACACTCGACCGCGTCCTGTACTTCCTTAATGAGGGTGCTTGTGTCCTTTGCTGGAGTTACGGGGGAGAAAAAGTCTCCAGGGAGTTTGAGGGTTTGGCCATAGAGGGCTTCGTACCGTCTTTAATTGCTGTATGAAGTCCAAGCATTACCGTCAACAGGTACTTGGTCCAGTGTTCCAAGTCCAGATGAGACATTAATGCACTTTTCAGGGATCTGTGCCACCTTTCTACCATTCCATTAGACTGGGGGTGATATGGTGTAGTTCTGAACCTTTCTTTGCCTAGTTGTTTTGCCAGGCTCCAGAATAGGTCGCTCTCAAATTGCCTGCCCTGATCTCTTGTTATCTTGCTGGGGACACCAAATCTGCTGACCCAACTGTTGTAAAAGGCAGCGGCCACTGTATCGGCCGTTATGTCTTCCAGCGGAATTGCCTCAGACCATCTTGTGTGCCTGTTGATAAGGGTTGCACAGTATCTCATTCCAGCAGATGGGGGGAGAGGCCCTATGAGGTCCATATGCACATGCTCCAAGCGTCCAACCTCTGTGAATTGTCTTGGTGGAGAAACGGTGTGTCGGTAAACCTTCGCACGCTGACATCCTATACAGCTGCGGGCCCATTCCGAATTGTCCTTCTGCATATTTGGCCAGAAATATTTCTTGGAGATCTGCTTCCTTGTGGCTCGTATTCCGGGGTGGCTTAATTCATGCGTGGCCTTCAAGATTGGCTTCCTGCACTCCGGAGGAAGGTAGATCCTTGCTTGGAGGGTGGAGGTCTCACACAGGACTGGTTTAGTCGCTCCTGGAAGGGTGATTAGGTGTAGACTTAAGTTTGGGTTAGTTTTCATTGCCTTAATTTCGGTATCTGCCCTCTGTAGTTCAGCCAACTTTGTCAGGTCGTTCAAGAAACTGATCTACTCGATCCTTGAGAGTGCATCAGCAACTTGATTTTCTGAGCCTTCTACATGTTTAATGTTTGTTGTGAACTGACTAATATAATTTAACCATCATATCCTAATGGGTGTTGCGGAGTATGCTTTCTGGCGCATTGCATATATTAAGGGTTTATGATCTGTAAGTATGGAAAATTCTCTTCCCTCTACAACAGGTCTGAAATGTCTTACGCTCAAGTAGACTGCTACCAATTCGCGATCGTACGCTGAGTACTTCTGCTGTGCTTCAGATAATGTTTTAGGGAAGAATCCTAAAGGAACCCATTTTCCTTTGTCTCTCTGTTGAAGAACGGCTCCTACACAGTGATTCGAGGCATCACAAGCTAGCGAAAGTTCAGCGTCAGGTTTAGGATGTGAGAGTAGAGCTGCTTCTTGTAGAAGTAATTTACACTGCTCGAATGCCTGTTCGCTTTTCTCGTCCCAAGTGATGATCCTCTTGTCGTTCTTCTTGGAATCGTGCAGGAACAGACTGAGTGGCTTCTATTCAGCTGCTGCCTTGGGTAGGCAAGGCCTATAAAAGTTGAGCATCCCTAGAAATCTCCGAAGGGATTTTACATCTTTAGGTTTCGAGTACTCTGTGGTGGCTTGAAGCTTTTCCTTCTGAGGTGTGATGCCTTCTGATGAGACGTGGTACCCTAAAAACCGAAGTTCTTGTACACCGAATTCGCATTTCTCAGGGTTCAATGTAAGACCATTTTCCTCAAGCCGACGAAATACTTCAGTAAGGTGTTCAATATGCTCCTTCTGGCTTGATGAGGTGATCAGCATGTCGTCCAACAGAATCCAAACAAAGTCAAGGTCGCGGAATATTTCATCCATGAATCTCTGAAATATTTGAGCAGCATTTCGCAGGCCAAAACACATTCGGGTGAATTAAAATTAACCAAATGATGTCCTCCTTTCGTATTGGCATCAGGTAGTAAGCTCGTACCAGATCTAAACGAGAAAATATGGTTTTTCCACGGAGGTTATTGCGGAAGTCCATTAAATTGGGTACTCCGTAGCGGTCTGGAACTGTTTGAGAATTAAGTTGTCTGTAGTCTCCGCAAGGGCGAATTCCTTCTCCTGGCTTGTCTACCACGTGTAGAGCGCTGGCCCATTGGCTCTTCGAAGCGCTGCAAATTCCCTGTTCTACCATGAGCCAAAATTCTTCTTTTACCTTCTTGTATTTTTCGGAGGTAATCTTCTTGCCTTCGCAAATACTGGAGAGCCAGTTGTTTCTATGATATGCTCTGTACTATGTGGTGGAGGTTCCTTTGTTGGAGTAGGCCTGGTGATTCCGGGGTACTATTGAAGTAGGCTGGCAAAAGGGTCACGTGGTACAGATGAAATAGCTGAGGACAGCTCTTTCACAACTCTTCCTCTTGAGGTCAGACCAGTTGTCCTGCCAATTAGCTGCTTACCCTTCAGGTCCACCATCAGGTTAAAATGGTACATGAAGTCAGTTGATTATAGGTTTAGCCACATCTGCCTGTATAAAACTCCAAGACAGTTCCCTTCTGATTCCCAAGTCTAGCTTCAGTTGCTTGTTACCGTATGTGTTTATTTTAGTCCCGTTGGCTGGATACAGAGTAAAGACTTCGGGAAAAGGTCTTCTTTTAGCTTCCGGAGGTATCACAGATACTGCAGCCCCGGTGTCTATGAGGAAAGTCTGTCCAGTCCGCTGATCTCTGACGAAAAGGCGGCGTTGGGCTACTGCAGATTCGGTTAACGCCACTTCCGATCCGCTCTTTAGTTTTCCTCCGGCTTCGTCATCTTCCTGTCCCAGGCGCATGCTTGCTCACACTACTGAGCCTTGTTTTTAAATTTAAAATGATAAAAACATATCCAATCCGGGTTTGGGGGCTCAGGTTAGCCATGCGAGTTAAAGCGTTGACCTTTATCTCACATGGTAAACCTAGAGTGGCGAGTTCGATTCTCGCCTGGGGAAAGGAAATTATTTAGTGACGAAATTCATTAAATAACGTCCTAAAATCCCACCCTGGCTAGAAAAGGGTGGTAACCTGTAGATAACCCGTCCCGATTAGCCTAAGTTGCAAAAAGTGGACGTTAATAAATAAATAAATAATAATAATCCGGGTTTTTTGGGTTGCTTTTAGAGAAACAATTTGATCGTTTTCGACAATGATTATTCTCGTGATAATTGCTTCGCTGTCGGGAAGTGCCTAATCTCTGCTACTTGCCGCGATAATTTTTCAATTTTGTCCTCTAAGCTGGCTATTATGCTTACATTCTTGTCCAAGCGGGAATCGGGACGATTGGTTGACAATGAGCAAAGGTCTCCTGGTTGGGTAACCTCTTGAATTTTATCCGCGATTTCCGCTAATTTATTAACATCATTTTGTTCTGTGCTGACTAAAATAGCCTGTATGTTTTGTGGCAGTGCGCGGAGCCATAGTGTCTTGATAATGCCGTCCGCAGTTGCTCCTCCTGCTAACTGTTTCATATGACGTAATAATTGTGAAGGTTTTTCTTCCCCTAGTTGCTTCCCTTCCAACAGCTGTTGGATGCGCGTCGCTTCCGAGTCCGCATAAATACTGATTAACCTGGCCTTTATGTCCTCATATGGCGTGTCACTTGGCCTCTTAAACTAAGTGCGTGGCTTGCGCGAGTACGTCAAAATCTATTTTAGGAAATAAAATTTTGTAAGGCTATTACTTATATTAGCTCTATTAAAAATGGCTTCAATCTGACAAAACCACAGCTCGGAATCTTTCTTCCAAAAGGGTGGTATCTTGTCGACTGTAGACAAGGCTGATACTGCCTCAGGTTTGCTGTCTCCAGTTCCGTCCATAATGAAATGCTAAATACAATAATAGCGTACTCACAGAAAGCTTCCTTGGTAATCACGTCGGTAATCCTTGGTAATGATTATTATCACGTCGGTAATCTTGCATTTTTGCCGAAAAACCAATAGGAAACGAAATATAGCTATTTTTAATTTCAGGCCTCCCTCATAACCCCCACTCCTGTTTGTCTTGGAGAATATTAGTATAGCCTAAAGTCTAAGTTGGGCTAGTAGTATACATACTAAGTATCATAAAATTCGGTTCAGCCGTTTATGCGTGAAAAGGTAACAAACAAACACACACCAAAGAAACAAGATGCAGTTATAGTGTCTATGATATGGGAAACGAAACGTCATCCTGAAATTTCGCGAAAAAATGTACAGACAGAGGTTATAATTTTATATACATATAGATTAAGTAGATTGAATAATTTGGAGTAATGTTTTACTATTTGGTTTGTGCGACAAAGGGTGTATATCGCTAAACTTGCGTGACACCAAACAAACAAATAAATAAATAGAATTTCCTTACATTTTGTATAACGGTAGTAGGTAGTTAGAATAAGATAAATATCAAATATTATTTCTTTTATCTCAAAAGGTTTCCAAAGTACCATTTTGAAAGCTGTCCAACATCACCGACTGAAAGGACCTGGAGCAGTGTGAACTCTTCACCCAGAGAACCATTGGCATATTTGGAGAGGTAAGGGGTTGATCTTAAGTTACGTTTAGGAAACATCCGATTTGCTGACAACACCGATATCAGCATTTATTTCATTTATATTTTCTTTTGTTCCACTCCTAGTCATTTCCCCAGTATCTCTATTTTATTTTATGTATAGTTGTTATTATACGAGCGTATTAGCGTTAATATTCTGCATATTTTATAGATTATATAACCACAGAACCTTCATCGCCAGTCTACATCTAAAAGAACCACAAGAAAGCGAAACTCAGACGGCTTCTTCGCCATTGCTTCCTCTTACTTCGCCGAGGACGGCTTCAGCTTAAGAAGGGAGGAGTTACGTCTAGGGAACATCCTCTCTGCTATTTATTTATTTAATTTATACTGTCTTCCTTTTTTTCCATTCATGGTAATTTCCCCAGTAGCTGAAGCCTGTTATTCTGCTCATTTCAATTCTGTAATTGTTATTGTCAATAAAAGTGTTTTTTAAAGGCTTTCACGTCCACTTTCTACTTAACAGGCGCCCGAACAGAGACTAAGCAGAAGTTTTTAATTTCCCCACGATTTTGAAAACTTGGGATTTCAATCCTTAACTGGTTATTAGTACCCAAAGTATAGTGATGCTTAGCACTTTAACTCGTGATCTATTTCCCGAGTACCCCAATTACATTGAAGCAGACGACTGCCTGGAAAAGCAAGAAGGATTCTGGAGGAGCAGAAGACTCAGGACTTCAACATCATCATCAGATTCATCTTCGCAGCTGCAGGAAGAGCCAGAGGAACAACAGCACTACAGTAGTGTGAGTAGCTTCTGTATATCTTCTAATAATTACTTTGTTATTAAACCTTCTAAATTAATCCCTATCATGCCTAACCAAAAAGAAATCCGAAATATTCCCCAAATTCAAAAAGATGCTTTGGCATAAAACATTAGCGAAATTCAATTGGTTTCTAAGCCACTCCCAATGGGTATTTTAAAATATATTCCAAGGTTCAATGTAACAAGCTACAAATGTCCCAATTTATAGCCACGTGTGAAGAATCATTTAATCCATATTGTAGGATATATAATACAGATAACTAAAACAACCATTGGTTACTCTTTAAAGAAGCGATGTGCCATTTAGATGGACCAGCCGAAGCTGTTGCTAATTACAATAATTTTGCTCCTTTAACAGACCTTTGGTGCCAAAGAATGTTCTCAGCGATACCCGTCTGGGACCTAGTCTTTTCTGGGTAGTTCTCTTTTGATCACTCCGCCCGTCTATAAAAGCTGCCCATTTCGGCCATCAGTCAGTTTGTTTTCAGTTCTCTTCAAGTGAATAACAGTGTGTTCAGTGCAGCTTTAGTGGAACAGAACATTTTAGATTCAGTGCGGCGCTGTGTTTGTGTAAAGAACAGTGTAGTGCCATGCTCTTTGTGAAGATTAGTGCAGTGCCGCGTTTTCGTGAACTTCAGTGATCGTGAGTTATTGTACTGTGCAATAAGAAGTGAAGTTATCAGTGCATACTGTGAGTAATAGTTTAGAATAGTTTACCAAGTATCTAGTGCATTGTCAAATAATTTGTGCAGTGATAAAAACTCCAAAGCTTGGATGTTTAGTTTTGCAATCCAAAAGAACTCTAATAAACAACGTTCATTATTTTTGTAATAAACGTAACAACTGGTGTCAGAAGTGGGATTGCAAAATTAAAGTAAACTAAAATCAAGTTCGAAGAACTAAAAGTGGAACATCTGAAGAAGCTGGGTAAACTGAATCTGCCAACAACAGAAAATAAGGCTAAACTACAAAAGCTGTCCACAGATGAATTCCAAAGACGGGGTATTGATGTAAGTACATATGAGTTTGAAGATAAAGAAGATATTGCAGAAAGTTCCCACATCACAAGCAGCAATTTGGAGTTAAATGCAATTTTAGCCACTATGATGGAAAATAACGAGAAACTCTTGGAAGCTTCTAGAAGCAACAGAGAGAAAATCTTAGCTGGTCAGACAAGAATTTCAGGAAGCTTCTAGATTAACAAATCAAAAACTCCACAAAATATCAGAGGTATTGGGCAAACGAGTGGAAGCCATAAGAGCAGAGAGTCAGCGAGTTTGATGAAAAACTCTGCGGCATTAATAATAATGTTGAAGAAAAAATGTATAGCCCAAAAAGAAAGATGGCCGAAGAAATACGTGATCTACAATTTCAAATGGACAATCTACAAGATCGAGAAAGTCCGGTGAGACACAAAATAACATTCCAGCAATATAAAGAGCCCAACGTTTGATGGCAGCGTACCTTGTAGTGTCTTCAAGTTCCAATTTGAGACAGTGGCCTGTAAAAATGGATGACATAATGAATAAAAACCGATAGAATTAATTTTGGCACTGAAGGGAAAAGCTGCAGAAATCCTGGAGAGTTTACCGTCTGCTTGCAGGAATAATAATGAGGAAATAGTTCTGCCATTGAAGCGCAAGTGCGGAGGTGAACATAAGCGAGAACTGTACAGGATGGAATTACGGGACAGAGTGCAGAAACCGAATGAGATGTTGTAAGATTTTGCCATGGAAATTGAACGTCTGGTGCAGCTGACTTACCCAGTTGAAAATCATCCGCTCCTAGATCAGTTAAAGATTGAAGCATTTGTGAATGGTATACGGGATCCAAATGTTAAATTTGCGGTGTGCGCTATAAATCATCCTTTGCTGGAACCATCTCTTATGCTCTGGTCCAGGAGACTGCTAAAATCATGTCTAAGCCACAAGTCTACAAGGTAACGTCTTGAGGCAGACACTCAAAATGGCCGTGACAAATGGAGTGACAAAGAAGAACCACTCAAGCGAATACTGGAGGAAGAAATGAATAGATCATGCGCCGAATGCTTTACCTGTGGTAAGGTCGGTCACTTTCAGCGTAACTGTAAAGCACCAAGGAAAACGTTGGGCTCTTCTTCGTCACGAAAGGACTACAAACGGGAGAATAACGCCCAAATTTCTAGGAGTGACATTGGAGTAGTCAAGCTAATACAGGAGGAGCAAATGAATAGATCACTCGCCAAATGCTTCAACTGCGGTAAGGACGGCCACTTTCTGCGTAATTGTAAATCACCAAGGAAAAGGTTGAGATCTATTTCACCACGAAGGGACAACAAATGGGCGACTAACGCCCAAATCTCAAGATTTAATGTTAGACTAGAACGAGCTCGCACTGGGGGGGCAAGCAATAGCTCCTAAAACCGATGGCTCCACAATCTCCATTTCCATTATACGACAGAAGAACAGCAATCTTACTGCTCGTGGGTTCATCAAAGGAAGGTCCCTACCATAGACACGGGAGCGACGCAGTCTATAAGTAGGCCTGATTTGGTGAAAGGTTCAATGGAACCGGTAAATAATGTACGACTGCGCACTCCTACTGGCGATTCAGCCACCTTCTATGGAAGAGCCAAAGTTAGGCTGACCATGTGTTTCACGTCAGCACTGAACATGTATTTCACGTCAGCAGAGAACATGTATTTGTTGTTGCCGACATAGTGGATGAAGTTATCATCGGTTCAGACTTCCTCATACCTCACAGCATTAGTCTGCAAATGGGTTCTAACCAACGACGCCAGAAATTATCACCTCGAGCAAAAACCTAAGAAAGGATTATCTCCTAAATTGCGAACGCACTGAGAGGGACCTTATAAGGTGATCAATAAATTGAACTACGTGGTTTACAAGATACTACAACCCGAGGTCTAAAATGAAAGTGGTTCACCTACAGCGACTAGATAAATAAATATGGCAAAGGCGATGATGAGCCTATTCGGTACGTAAAGGCTTATGTAGGCGGTAGTGCTGCGAAAACTACGTAACGAAAAAGTATACAGGGTTAATCACGTATTTAAGAAGTACGAAGTATTTGAAAGGAACCACGCGAAGGTAGGACCTTTGGCGCCAAAGAATGTTCTCGGCTATATCCGTCTGGGACCTAAGCTTGCCTGGGCAGTTCTCTTTTGATCACACCGCCCGCCAATAAAAGCTGACCAGCTGGGCCATCAGGCAGTTTTCAGTAATTGTGGTTCCTCTCCTCAAACCAAACAAAAACGGATCCTCCCCCGACCATTACCGCCCCATAAGCCTCCTTCCACACATCTCCATGGTGCTGGAGAAAACCATTTTCAGATCCTTTGTGGATTTTTACGAGGAGGCCAACCTAATCCCCAATGAGCAGTCAGGTTTCAGGCCTAGGCACAATACCCTACATCCCCTCGCGCGAGTGCAATCCGTCGCGACGCAAAACCTTAGACGAAACATAGCTGCGGCTATGATTTCGATAGCCTTTGACTTCGTCGACCACGCGAAATTACTGAACATCCTTAGGGACAAAGGGAGAACAACTCCTCTCCCTCATCTCCTCTTTTCTAAGTCACCGTACCTTCCAAGTGAGGGTCGGTGAATCCCTCTCTACACCCAAATCCCTGCCAGTCGGAGTCCCACAGGGCTCCGTACTATCCCCCTCCCTCTTCGCAGCCTATACCGCTGAAATAGTGGGTCGACGGTATCCAGGCCCTGAGGTACTATCGTACGCGGACGATATTGCCATCATGAGCTCATTGGTGAGCCACAAAAGAGCTCTAGCACTCGCCAAGGAAGCGTGCCAAGACATACCGACCAGGCTATTAGACTTGAACAGTTAACCCGCCTAAAACAGACGCCCTGCTGTTTGATTTTTATCAAAGGAATGCCATGCCCACAGAGTTCACATTAAATGGCACAGTATCCCGCTCTCAAGATCGATCTGCTTCTTAGGAATTCATCTGGATCGCCATCTCACTTTCTCCACGCATACGATGCGCAAAGTTGACTCCGTGAGGGCTAAATTTCATTCCCTTAACCACCTCCTACTGTCCCTCACTCTCAGCCTCAGGCTAAAACTCATGATTTTCCGCGGCGTTACTCAACCAGCCCTATTATAGGGCTCCCCCACTTCTGAGATACTTCACCAAGACTTCCCTCAACAGACCACAGACTTACCAAAACACAGTTGCCCGATGCATAGTAACCCACACCACTCTTCAATACGAACATACACGAAGCCCTGTCGCTCTAACTCATTCACAACACAATTGCAAAACGACACATCAAATTCTTCGACTCACTACACCAAATGGACAACCAACTTTACAACTCATTACATACACCACAGCAACCGGTGAATTGGCAAAGGGCTGATATAGATGAGCCCTTTGTCGATATCATCGCACTTGCCAATGTCGAAGGATGGCCTTAGTAGAGATATCCAAATAATTTGTAAACCACCACATCTCACAACCACTAGCAGTAGCGCCTTAGGCATTAGAAGAAGTTTAGTGTTAGCTTAGTTTGTATATAGTTTAGTATTAGGTTATATGTAGGTTAGACTAGGTTAGGCTAAAGTGGCCCACATCTCTCCCCCTCCCCCTCTCTCATACTTATCAGGTATATAACACTCAGCCTTCTAACGGTATCGCTCTCCTGTAAAGGGAATCTTTCTTCTTACCTACGTTCCTCCTATCCTATCTCTTTCTTTCGTTTTCTACTATCTCTTCACAATTCCTACCTGGTACCGCCAAATGCCAGGTCAACCCCACGCAGGTACCTCACGCTTTATCACCCCTAAATCCTCACAATCACCCCTTCAAATAGAGCGCATTGCTCAGTACAAGGGGACTACCAACTCAAAACCATCCAAGGCTTTACAAGGTCCTGCATCTCCTTGTTTTTCACTTCTTAACATGAGGCAATCTGGACTCAGCTAAAAAAAAAAAATAGGCAGTTTGTTCTCAGTTCTCAAGTGAATACCAATGCGTTCACAGCCGCTTTGGTGAACAGTACATTTTAGTTTCAGTGCTGTGCCATGTTTATGTAAAGGACAGTGCAGTGTCTTATTCTTTGTGAAGATCAATGCAGTGTCATGTTTTTGTGAACTTCAGTAATCCTAAGTTATTCTACTGTGCAATAACAAGTGAAGTTATCAGTGCATAATAAATTAAGAATAATTTAACAAGTGTGTAGTGTATTGTCAAATAAATTTTACAATCCAAAAGAACACTAATAAACGTTTATTATTTTCGGAATAAATGTAACAATTATAAATATATATTGTATATATATATATATATATATATATATATATATCATTTTGAACGGAACTCATTTTCCGTTGAAACTAGGTCGATGGTTTCAGGGAGGGTCAAAATGAATAATTCTGCTTAAGTATGAAAACCAATTTACTTTTTTAGTGATTACAATACTCCCATCATAGTCTAAATGCTATGTCTCATAGTTCTTCTTTCAGAAGCTGCTCTTTTCATATTACTATACCCACCAAAATCCATAAGATGTTGGTCCTCAAAACAGGATTTTCTAGGCGTCCCTCTTTTCTTCTGTCAAGGCTTCACTCTCATTTTTTCCATAGCCTTGACAAGATGCTTTTCACTTACCTCATTTACAACTTCCACGTTGGAGTTCAATTTTCGGTCCTGTAAAGCAGTACACTTCATACGAAAAGCTTAGCAAAGATTTTTTAAGCATCCATGGTTATATTCTTGTACAGTGTACAATTAAGTAAAAATTTGATAAACAACATCTCCGCTTCAATGAATTGAATTAAAAAAAATCATAGATCATTTCCTCACTTCTTTGTACTAGAAATAAAAAAACATACACTGGTTTCAATTTTTTTATTCTTATTCACTAGAGTAAACCATAATCAAGTACTTCAAGAGGGAATTGGGCATGATCATAATGTTATTGATTATACTAATTATGAGAGGAAATATGTGTTACAGAGCTTATTAGTAACCCAATAATAATTGGAAATTTTGGAAGATGAGTGGAAAGAGATTAAGTCGGAATGTTCAAGAAGAAAATATATGAGAGGATGACTCTATCCACAATATTGGGTTTGGAAGGAATTCATATAGAAACAAGAGTTTTTTATTCCTGTCGTCGTTATTACAATTATCAAATAATATATATTTCCCAAAATAAATATAGTGTCAGAAGGATAGATTAGATACACCACCCTTGAAAAAGGAGTTTTTGGAACACATCAAAGCCTTACAAAATTCTATTTGTTTGTGTTCATGGGGAAAAAAACCTCACATAAAGGATATGTATTAAATTCTATAGCTAGTTTTAAATTACAGTAAGATTATAAGATATTATGAACAAAAATATAATTCAGTTCATTTGTTTGTTTTTAGTATTTACCTGGCATCAAAATAAATTAATCTTCCTAGCATCAGTTGCTTCTATATATTGTTGTGTTTTTGGTTGAGGCCAATCCAAATCTAGGTTATAGCAATGGACAAGGTGAATCTTCCAAATTTTTATTGTATTAAAACTAAATGGTAATAGGATCATATAATATGAAAAATAAACTAGCCTTCTTAGTGGTATCACCAAATCACTTACATTAGTCACAGTCAATGGAAATTTCAGGGTAATATAACGGTTGATACAAAGCAGAGAAGGCCAAATAGCCCTTACAAGCTCTAGGGTTCTTCCATCTTAGACTATTCAATCAATTCAGTTGCCAAGACTACCAAATTTCAGATTCTTCCTCTGCACTACTGAAACCTGTGATATGTCTATCTGTGAATTAATTATTCTCAGGATACACTATATGATATAAGAGCATACCAAAGTAAACATAAGTTTATTTTCTTAAAATTGCTCAAGTAAGCTTCAGCCCCAACAATAGTTAGCGTCAGAAATTTACAGCTACTGCCAGCTAACGCACAAGAACCATCAGAACAATATAAAAATAAAGGAGTATAAAATAATGCACCATAAACATATAAAAAACTGTAATACTTAATGGAAACAAAATTAAATATACTGTATACAATAAAATAATAGCTATAATAAAATTTGAATAAATTATTTAACAATTCTTTTTACATGTTTCAGTTCATGAGTCAACCACACAGCAATAGAAAGTAAAATAAGGGAACCAGACTGGTGCATAGCAGCCAAGCTCACTGGAACATAGTAAAGAAGAGTAGAAATTCCAAGAGCAACCTGCAACAAAGTTGAGGAAATCTTAATAAAAAAAATCTTAAAATAAGATCTCACATATGCATTTGTCATTTTTTTCTATTGTTACTTATGGAGGTAATTTTGAATGTAATAGCAATTAATGTTTTATTAATACTCAGTGATTGGCTATATCAACATGGATGACATGTAGAACAAAAGTAATTTATAATAAAGAGCTTTTATGAATCAAAACATTTTATCATCTGACCCTGCTACCAAGAATTTACGAGTATAAGTAACTTTGGGTTTTTAATATAGTTAATATACAATATCTGGCTACAAACAAAGTTTATTAGAAGATGTACAGGTAACAGGTAAAGAAAGCCAAGAGACAGGAATGGAGAGATTGGTGAGTCTGTGGGGTGACTGAGCGTGGGAGAGTAGGAAACACTACAGTAATAGACATTAGCATGATTTCAATTTCATCTAAGCATTTTCTATAAAATTAATCATATTTGTCTGAATGTGAGTTACTTCTCTATTTTCGAACAATGAATTTCAAATTCTGAACAAACACAAAGTTTTGAATAATTTAGTTGCTTTGTTCAGAGCAAAGCACTTTTTACTGCTATACATTAAAAGGACAATCAAAATTTAGGAGTCGCATCAATCTTCTGAAAAACACTAACTAAACATTAAACTTTATATACCTGCATCCATCCCATTGCAGCAAGAGCATTAGCCGCTTTTTTTACTCTAGGAGGAAGGGCAGTCCTCCGTGAAACAAGCCAAAGTCCAGAAATTATGCTCAGTGTAATGGTTCCCTATATAAACAAAAGAAAACTGATTAAGAACCCAAATTGAAACTTGAAAGATAATAGATAGTAAACAAGGTACTTTTTTACTCTAAGTAAATATACCACACTTTACTATTAGAAATAGCAAAAATGTCTTAAAAATTGCAAATGTGTTCATTCATGCAGGAATTTATGAACATGATGAGATTTTTGTGTTAAAATAAATAAGTTTGTTTGTGTGTGCGTGTGTACTTCATTGTTAATCACTAAGGTAATTTGCAATAAGATTGTTTCTATACACTTTTTTGATCCGATGTACAGTAACGGAGATATTTCGAATTTTCGAAACTCCCGCCTCTAAACCCCCCCTCCACCGGTCTGATTTCAGCCATTAACGAACTTGATCTGTCTTTTTGCATAAAACGTTTAAATATCGAGTTTGGTAATGATCAAACAAAAATTACGACCGCTAGAGCGGTAACAGACAAATATATATATATATATATATATATATATATATATATATATATATATATAATTTTGAACGGACCTCATTTTCGTCATCTCCTGGGTAGGATCGATGGACATTTGAAGAAATTTTTCGAAAATCGCGTCATGAGTACGACCTCAATAGCTGATTTCCCTTAAGAGAAATCTGCTAAAAGCAGCAGAACAGAAAATTTGTATAAAAATAATACTTGACCAAAAATTGTGAGAAGAGATAAATATAAAATTTTGTTTCAAGAATTTTTTTTAAATTCTCTTACTTGAGCACCAATAAAGGCACCAAGAACTACTACTCACTTTTTCATGGCTGGTGGAAGCCTAATTTTATTCTAAGCGGCATGTTTCATTGTCAAGTTTTAATGTGCATATTTAGTGATGTTTGTTCTTTATTAATTTATAATTTATAACAGTTGAATGATTAATTCTTTAATTTCTGCTCTTCTATGATGGATGATATATCGCTGACAAGTACTGAAATTAAGCTTGAACCAATTTTCCAGCTTGTGTAACAATTAATAAAAGTTGATGAATAATCTTTGAGAATCTAAAATTTGTTGAATATATTCATTCTAAATAATACTCCATTACTTCCTCCCACATGAAGAACTTACCAAAATCCTGTGGTCAAATTGAACAGTGACCGGATTTTCCGTGATGTTGCTAATTGCAGGAGAGAGTGATAGGATTTCATCAGGGATCCATTTGTCACCCATCTTTGGAAATGAACTATATACAAGGCCAGCATCTAATCCAGCAACAAAAGCACCTGAAAATTATGTAAATAAATTTTAAAAAACCAGATATATTAATCATCAACTATGTTTAAAGTTTATTAATTATAATAGAATCTACTGAAGTTACTCAGAAGCAAATTAAATAAATATGATAAAAAAATTGGGTGGACAAATTTATGAAAATGAAAAAAGTCTATCAGGCAGGTGCAGCATAAATTAAGCATATTTTCCATATGCCTGAATGACGTGCTGATAGCTCACATTTTATTCTCTATTTCTCCCGTAATACAAAGCCTTAGTTTAGAGGATTCAGAATTTAGAGCTGGAGATGAGATGTTCAGGAAGAAGTCACTTTAAGTGAAAATCAATTGAGTAGTAGTGGGGGGGGGGTTAACTGAAAGCTGACAAAAACAAAGTAACTCGAGGATTTTTGGGTTAAAAAAAATATAGAGGACAAATACTGTACTAGACTAATTTGTAAATCAACAAATTTTGGATAAGACAAATAACAACAGGGATATGCGTGATTTAGTATTTTACTCTATCTCTATGCCCCTACTCCTCCAAGACCAATTTTAGTTATTAACTAACATATTAATTTGACATAAACATTTAAATTCAATGTACAGTATTGATAAAATAAAAATGAAGCAACTAGAGATTAGAATGTTTGATGATAATATTACATTGCATATTTATACATTTATCTCGCACAGTAAAGGTTCATTGAAATTCAATATGTTGTTTTATTGGAATAAGACATTTGATGATTTAACATAATGTGATTAATAATGAGGGTTTACTTAACTAAAAACTGAATACAACCATTCATTACGAAGTCAGGGAAAAAGTTTACAGAATAACAATTGTAGAATTTTATAATTTCAAAAATATTGATTATATAACATTCTTGATCCAACTCATAATTTGTATAGATAATTAGTGCTTTTGATTTAAGGCCTTCTCCAACCTCCACTTGTCCTGGCCCGATTTTAGTCATTAAAGACCTAGATCTTTAGTTTTGTATGAAATATTGTGTTGTGAATGATGAAACCAAAATTACAACCACTAGAGAACACGTATGCATTTGTATTCTTATTGCTGTCAACCGACAGTTAAGCCCACCTTCTGCTTTAGTGATTTTCTTTCAAGGTAATTAAACATCTCAGGTCAGCTTAAATACCAAGTCATGTTTATATTGGCAGGACCCCTGCTGGAACACAAACTGGTGTTTACGGAGAAAATATTTCTTGAAATATAAAATATGTATACAGAAGTAGGGATGTGGAATGTAGAATGTGTATGAGAAAATAGGTCAAGTCGGAGTTATCTTTATGCAAATATACAGATGTATTTACACATATAACATATGAAAATTAAACTCAAAAAAAAGCAATAATCACTCTCTCTCATCAGACTCCTTGTCTTTGTTAACATCACTGTTCAACGTTTTCTCTATAGCAACAAGAGAACGATGTACTTGCAAACTCCTGACCGTCCAAAGACTAACTAAACTAAGACTGCCAAAGTTCTTTACTACATTCGCGAATACTGCTCCGCTACAGGGATATCATCCCCTGAAGAATGCTATTTTAGACAATGCTCTCTTCAAATCAATTTGAACATTCCCTCTAATAAACTTCACAATATACAAATCTCCAGAGATAGTACAACAACCTTAAAATGCGAACAGCATAAATAAGGAACATACCTGAAAAAGCAGTGAGGAAAACTAGTCCTTTAGAAGCGTGTGCAAGAGCTCTAAATCTCCTGGTAGCCTTTGTTACCTCTGTCCATGTGTGGGCAGGGAGAAGATGGTCCAGTGCAGACCAGAGGAACCCTGTATAGAGAACAAATGCCAGCCCAAGATGTGAAGCTAGCCTATATTGCGAAACTCGCACAACATCACTCTGAGTACGAAACCTATCTTCTTCAAGGCCAGATTTCACCATATACCATCCCATTAGTCCCTAAAATAGAAATAATAAATTTCTATTAGCCATTAATAAACAGATAGTGTGAGAAAAAAAGAAAAGAAAATAATGTTAGTCATATTGCTTGGGAAATTCTGTTCTTGTAGCAAAGTTTTTATAAAACTAAGGTCAAACATTCTTGATAAAGGATTGTGGGGTTTGACTTCTGTCAGTGCAATAGAAATTTCTTAGCAATGAACTCACTAAATAAAAACACTAGACATTTCCTGTCTAGAAAAAGCTGTACAGGTTATAAACCCACCCCAAGTAGCCTTAGTTGCATAAAGTGGATCTTAGTATAAAAAAATTCAGTCAACACACCTGTGATCTTATCTCACCATATATTCTCTATTTATAAGTAAATAACCGATGAGTAGAAGGGGTTGAGAAGTTACTGAAGGCAGAATACAAGAAAGTACGAAGAGCTCGCTTAATACTTGATAATAACAAAATAATGCATAGAACAACAATTATAGGCTATAAATAGTTTATCAAGACTGAATCAACATTATTTTAAGATCCGACTCATAATAACGGAGACATTTTAAATTTTCGAATCCCCTCTCTAAACCCTCACTATTCCGATTTCCGCCAGTAACAATTATGATCTATAGTGTTGAGTGAAACGGTTAAATCTCGAGTATGGTATAACAAAAAGTCTTAATTGATGACATCATCACATAACGTACTTGAATGAATCTCACAAAATAAAAGTTCAATGATAACCATATTTGGTATTTAATCTTGAAATGAAGTGCTTGATGAAATAACAGCTTATTGTTAATGGCCGAAAACTAAAATATGGAGATATCTCAGCTAACATTCAATATAGAGAAGACATGTACATAACATAGATTTTTATTAAGATTGATTTTATACAATTTTTGATCCAACACGTAATAACGGAGATATTTTGAATTTTTGAAATTCCCTCCTCTAAACCCTTCTCCAGGTCCGATTTCAGCCGTTAAAGAACTTGACCTTTATTTCTCCATAAAATGTTTAAATATCAAATTTGGTAACAATTAAGCAAAAATTGTGACTGCTAGACTGTTAACAGACAAACATATATATTTGTATACATGAATGTGTGTGTATATAGTTTTTATCGGACCTCAGTGTAATCATCTCCTGGGTAGGATCAATGGACAATCAGGGGGGAAGGGAAATCTGCTAAAAGAAAAAGGTAAAATAATTTGGAACCACTTTTGTTGTAGAAGAAATAACATAGTCATCTTTCACGTTTAACCTTCAAAAACTTTCCTGCTATATAAAAGCAGCAGAACAGAATTTTTGTATAAAAATAGTACTTGATCAAAAATTGTGAGAAGAGACTAATATAAAACTTTGTTTCAACATTTTTTTTTAAAATTCTCTTACTTGAGCTCCAATAAGGGCACCAAGAACTACTACTCGCTTTTTCATGGCTGGTGGAAGCCATCCTTTCAGCCAAAAAAATGTGGCAGGGAGTAAGAAGAAAGCTCCAATAGCTCTCCCCCACATTCGATGTCCATATTCCATCCACCAAATCCACTTAAATTCATCAAGAGTTATATCTGTGTTCTTCCTGGAGAAATATAACAATATTCTTTTTGTGTGTGATTTTAAATAACAAGATAAAAATTACAACATAAAAATTGTACTAACATCTTATATTCTGGATACTGTTTGTATTTTTCAAATTCATTTTCCCAGTCTTGTTGATTCAAAGGAGGTTTTTCCCCGAAGAGCTTCCAAGTTACCATGGACAGGCCAGATTCAGTCAAGCGAGTTATTCCTCCTATAGTCAAGAAGTAACAAATTATATCTAAAAGTCAACAAAGTATACATTATAGATACTGTGTAGTACCTAACAGCTGATAGATATTCAAGAGTCATGTGAAACAAGCAAACACTAATAATAATAAAGTTGTATGTTAAGGGAGACACAGCTTTATTAGATGTAAATTATCAACTTTAGTATGTGCTGAACAGTTTCTAGTCTAAAACTAAGAACTGTATATGTAGAGAAGAGGCAACATTTCTTGATAATGGTCTTGAAATCTAGGTAATGAGGAATTATTTCCTAATTACGAGTGGATTCATCCATCTAAGCCACTCATTTATTATTCCTTTCAGCGTTTAAAGAATTAAAAAGAAAAAGTAGAAGGTAGATTATGTTAGAGTAATGGTGAAGGTTATGTAGTAGTGAGTGCCGTTACAAAAGAAATTCTAATTATCCCATTGTTGAAAACAATAGCAGCAAGTTGTAAACCCATTTTGTTTACACTACATATATGACAAATATATTACCCAAATTAAGAATAAAAAAAACAAGATTAATATTTTTGGAACATAACGGTAGCTTCAATATTGATATAATGGATCTATGGCAGTGAAATATTATAGTGTAATACACACCATAGTTAACTGGGGCTATAAAAAACAACTGGTGCTCAGGCTAGTCGTGTGAGTTAAAGTGTTAACCTTAATCTCACATGGTAAACCTAGAGTGGCGAGTTTTGATTCCCACCTGGGCAACAGGATTTATATATTGACTCATTAAATAAATCCCTCAGTCGCACCCTCACTAGAAAAGGGTAATAACCAGTAGATAACTCGTCCGTAGCAAAAAGTAAACGTTAATAAATAATAACATCAACATATTCCTATCGATTGTACTCACCACAAGTTTGTTTAGATATATGTGCTTTCTTAGTTTCATATAAACATCAAAATGGTAAGTGAATTCACAGAAATAACTAAATCTTCGTTCAATTTCTTTCATTTTACAATACACTGTAGTTCATAAGGTACAAATAAAATATAAATACAGTACATAATGCATGTAGGAAAAAGAAAAGATGAACTTCATATAACTAGAAGAAAACAAATACTTGAATTTCACACTATTGGAGGTGTTCTTTAGTGATGAGAAACCACGTAACAAAAATAATTATTGTAAAACTAGCACTAAATACACAAACCTTCATTCCTAAGCACATTGTCAATGTTAATTTTGTGAGGAAGGAGGAAACTCAAATGTAAGCGATATAAAATTAGAGAGTTGATGTAGATAAACAGGCAAAGGAAACAAATGTTGAGAGAGATTGTTAAAAGGCATAAATTTAAACTTCTAAAAATCAGCTGATGTGATAAAATAGTCATATTAATAGCTGATCTCATTAGCTAATGTACATTTTTGTCTCTTAAACCTGTATTTAGTAAAGAATTGCTTTATTAAATGGAAATTGTATAACAGTCACTAAACAGATGAAGAATAAACATCTGAAATATTTTCAGGCTTGTGATAGAAAAAAAATTCATTCGTTATATTAGTATGAAAGCAAAGCAGCAATATGTAAACAACCTGTTCTCTTTAAACTGTAACGTTAGCATGTAACCTCTTTAATTATTGAAATTTAAGAAAGCCATTACAATTTTTATTAGGGGCTTAAGTTAGCCATGTGAGTTATCTCATATGGTAAACGTAGAGTAACGAGTTTGATTCCCGCCTGGGCAATAGGAATATATTTAGTGATGGAATTCATTAAATAAAATCCTAAGTCTCACCCTGGCTAGATAACCCATCCCAGTTAGACTTAGTTGTAAAAAGTGGATGTTAATAAATCAATAAAATACAATTTTGATTCAATATAAACTTAATATATAACACTAAATAACTGGGAAAAGTACACACACATATATATATATATATATAACTCTTGATCTACTGATTACTGCTGCCAGCTAGATATGGTAAGACAAAGAGAGCAATTAAGTTGTGTCAACATGCAAAACTCAATGTTTATAAAGGGATCAAAGCCAATAAGTCTGTAAGGAGTAAAAGATTAGGCATTGTCTAATCAAAGTGAACAACACTACAGGCAAAACTTTAAAAATGTTAAACTTATTATCTGCCAGAAAAACACCTGTCACAATTCAGTGTGTACAACATTAACAAAAGTTTAATCTGAGGACAATAGCTAAATATTACAACCAATCGTGAAACAACCACGATTACATAAAAATAAAGGATCCGCAAAATGGAAAATAAGTCAAGAAAACGTTCTCTATGTAAGGTTGTTGAATAAAAGTGATAATACCCACCCAAAATCACAGCACCAAACACCATTCCGCTGCATCCCAATAGCCAGTAGCCAACTGCTCTTTGTGCAACTCTGTTCGTTGTTGCTAATGCGGGTACAGCAAGTGTCTCTGTGTGTCTGGCCAATGTCTACAAAATTTTCAAATTGTATACTAGCAGAAAATAAATAAATTTAGACGGAAAAGCAATGAAGTAAAAGTAGGTACTAACTGGCCCAAAAAGCTTAGTTGCTTTCTTGAGCAACCCTTGTTGGAGACCATATTTGTTAAAGTTGTGTATTTGACGAATTGGTAACGTCTAAAAGAAAATACAAACAGCTGAATTATTATAACAATTTATTTGATGTAGACATAAGGCTCAAGAAGAAAACTGTTAATACTTGTGGCAATGGGAACTTGAAAGCACATCTGACAGACGAACAGGTAAATAATCGTGAAGCAATCAATGACATAATTAATATTCACTTTTTCCTCTCAGTTATCCTAAACTACCCGGCATAACATAACTAGAAATGCTCAAGTATAACCTACCCGAGAATACTGATATGTTGATAACAAAAAATCAACACCGAATCTGAAACAACTTCACAATTTTTTGCTCTTCTTTAATAGAGTATTAAAAGAAAAGAGAATCAACCATTTAATAATGTCGTTAAACTTAGCTTTAAAAGCATTTTTTTTCATTTTCAAAAATAAAAATGTTGTATGTAGTGGGAACTTCTTGAAATATGGGGAAAACCCAGTTACGTCATAGGTTACATTCGAAACTGGGGAAGTCCAATTATACCAGAGGATTCTTGTTTAACTAGAAAATACCTGTTTTATAGTTAGAGCAATTCACATTTTCAGGATGTACTCTCTCCAGTCAGTGGGAAAAGTTCCTCACTGCGTTTAATATTTATTCAAAGTCTGCACAAGCCACAATATATTACATATAGGCTGTTTTTACGTAGTAATCCAAGTATCGAATTCGATACCCGCTCTGGGAAATAGGAATTTATTGGTGACGGACTAGTACACAAATTCCTTAGTCCCACCCTAGCTAGAAAAGTGTGGTAACCTGTAGATAACCCGTCCCAGTTAGCCATAATAGCAAAAAATAAGTAAAAAGTCCGTCATGCAGGGGCTGCGTAAACTAAGCAGATTCCCCACGTTAAGTATTACAATAGAAAAATTCACGAGAGCCAAACAGTTACGTAAGCGGCCGAACTAGCTTTTGGCGGGAAACTCACTTTTGTCCGTTACCCGCCCACATTTAATACAAATGCAAATATCTCGGTTAATATTCAAGATAGAGAATAAATGTATATAACAATATTTATAGTAAATTTAATTTGCAATACAACTTTTCGATCCAACGTAAAGTAACGGAGATTTTTCGAAAATCCTCCCCTCTTAACCCCCCCCCCCCTCCGCTGGACCGATTTCAGCCATTAGCGAACTTGATCTGTCTTTTTACATAAAACGAGTAAATATCAAGTTTGGTAACGATTAAACAATAATTGCGACCGCCAGAGCGGTAACAGACATATATATATATATATATATATATATATATATATATATATATATGTATATATATATATATATATATATACACAGTGTTGAACGTACCTCATTTTCGTCATCTCCTAGGTAGGATCGATGGACATTTGAAGAAAAATTTCGAAAATCGCATCATGAGTACAACCTCAATAGCTGATTTCCCTTAAGTGAAATCTGCTAAAAAAAAACAAACAATATATTTAACGTAACGTAGAGTGATCGGTGTTGTATGATCCAGTAACTAGGGAAAAGAAAGATGCAGTCTCCCTGCATTATATACATATATTATATATTTATCTAAGTTATTCAATTATGAGCTAAATCAGATCTCATTTCTTTGAAGGCAAATCAGCAATTGAGATTGTACTCATGACGCGATTTTCGAAAAGATATTTCCAATGTCCATCGATATCACCTAAATGTCGAATATGAGCTCCGTTCAAAATTATATGTATTACTCAGTGGTCTCGAACGTCAATGAGCGAAATCGGTAGATCTACCAACTAAAATCGGTACATTTGTACCTAAAATCGGTATATGACAAAAAAAAAAATAAAAAAAAAAAAATACAATTTTCAATCAAATTCGTTTATTTAACAAAAAAAATCCACTTATTATTATGTTATAATAACATAAAAACCAATTTTGAACATAAAAATATAATAACATAAAAATCAACTTACAACATAAAAATATGAGGTTTAACATAAAATCTACTTACAACATAAAAATATAATAACGTAAAAATCAGCGTACCTACTAACTTACATCTAACACACTTATATTTTAAATACAAAAACTGGAAATTTAGAGATTTTGAAAGTTAAACAAATTCCATACAAAAATGGAAATCTAAGAAATTAAATTATTTTTTATAATGTTTCGGATTGCGCCAATATTCTTTGGCCATATTTGCAGTCATTTTTAAATTAATTTATAAGTCATAACAATTAGCATCCATGAAAAGTCGTTTTGAATGCAGTAGGCTAGTGATTGACTCAGTAGATAGCCTATTTCTCTGTTTTGTTTTCATAATATTAATTTGAGAAAATATGCTCTCATAAAATATTAAACATAAAAGTAGTTAACAAGGGAAACATTTGAGTCTCATCGCCACGCTTTAGCAAACTTACTTCATTCCAAATTAGTTCTACTTCATCAGAAAATGTTTTCATTTGATCACAATTTCTTAGAATGCGCCACTCTGTATCAATCCGAAATAACTCTGCTCTTTCATACTTGCTGTAAGGTGATTCCCCGTAACATTCAACATAAATGAAAAGGGTTGCCAACACAAAATTGTGAAATCGGTAGAAAAATCAGGAGAATTTCCATGTATTTTCTGAAATCGTGGAAAAATCATTGCATTTCGGTAGTACAGAGTCCATTTCGGTAGAAATACCGAAAAATCGGTAGGTTCGAGACCACTGGTATTACTAGTTAAGGTACCCTTATCATTTGAGGCTGAATGATGATATTTTGTTTTGTTGGCAAAGATTCAATGTGAAAAACACTTCCTGTCTGGGCGTATGTTTTTCCCGTAAGGGTCAGGTAGGGGACTTAAATATAGTTTTGAAGAATAAATGAAAGTAAGTCCCTAATCAATCTCCAGCCACTGTTTGACCCACCTGAATAATTCAAATCATAATCATGAATACCATTTATTATAAATAAATATACTCTCTTATGTACATATTCCCTGTCAAAAAGCATTCCGAGATTGTTAGCTTAGTAAATTTGGGAAGACTGAAATCCCATCATATTTTCCTCACTATATCATTTCATTCATTGTAAGTCGAAAGCAAATACAGCATTTCTCAAGAAATACATTAACACAATTAACTGCGTTAGCCTGCCGACAATTCCGCTCCCACTTGAAAGTTGTATCATTTCTTTACTTTAATTATTTATACAAAACATGAAAAACTCGAATTGTCTAGTTTTATATATATATATATATATATATATATATATATATATATATATATATATATATATATATATATATATATATATAAGCCTTAATACTAACCTACATACGGAGTTTCGTTAAGGACGGTTTAGTCTTTTGTGTCCTTTAAAATTGTTGACTCCTGCTATAGTTTTTAACATATATCTCGTTTATACTAAGGTAAATGACAAAAGTGTGTTAAACTCAAAATGATTTGAGGCTACTATCTCATTCCCTCCCCTCGCTTTTAGAATATTAATTAATGTTTTTTTAGGGTACCACTATTATTTATTTACAACAGTTATATAAATTACTAGGAAATATGTTTTTTTAATGTTTTAAATATATAATTTAAGTAGAGCAATGTTGATGCTGAAGCGGGGGCGGAAGTTGTCGGGAGGCTAACATAGTTAATTATGTTAACTTATTTCCTTTGAAATGATGGAATTTCATTCTATCCAAATTTACTATTATGTATGTAGTAAGCTAAGCGCACAATCTCGGATTGGTTTTTGATGGGGAATCTGTACATTGCAGGCTATATTCAATAATGATAAATGTTATCCATGATTATGATTTGAATTATTCTTGGTGTATCAAACAGTGGAGAGGGATTGATGAGGAACTCTTTTTCATTTATTTATCAAAACTAAAATCTCTATTATATATGACCCCCTTTTCTTCGCTTTAAATATTTACACTAGAGAAGTATTATTCACGTCCTTAAAATGGAGAAAACCAAAGGCTGGGGCGATGATGGCCTTTACTACTTAAATCTATGGGGTATAAAATTCTATTTGAATATGGGGAGGGGGGCATTGTTTCACGTTTCAGATCTTTCTAAAAATAATGGCAAGAACATTGGAATTCTTATATGTTTGCCTGTCAGACCACCCGGTTGTTGCTTATTTACATAAAAACGGCTCATAGGATTTTGATAAAATTAATTAATTATTATTAATAACGTCCACTTTATGCAACTAAGACTAATTGGGGTGGGTTATCTACAGGTTACCACCCTTTTCTAGCCAAGGTGGGACTAAAGATTTATTTAATTAATAAATAAAATCCTTTATTTTGATGAAATTTAATTGTTGTGAGTGGTTACCGAAATCGGAGTCTCATTAATCTAATAAAGAACACTGGAGTTCACTAAGCAAAGTGCACAGTACAACATTTCACAGCCTTGAAGATAGTAGCCTCCCATCAAAGGGCTTCCTGTATTTGCTGAATGAACAGCCATTAATGGCAGACTCCTAAGACTGAAAATAAGAGAAAGACGTATTACTTTAATGAATAAATTACTTTTTAGAACATACTTCTTTGTTTAATTACTAAACCTATAATTGCTATTTAACAACAATTAAATAATAATTCTGTAAAATGGTTTGATGCAAATTTTTAAGTTTTTTTTTTTTTTTTTTTAGATGGAGAAGGGAGAGACAATGTGACTGAGGGTGCACACAGATCTACTAACTTTGATAAAATTTTGATGGCTGGTAAAAATGGGTGGAGTAAGTATTATAGTATTTTTAAGCATATTTCCCTAGTGGAAAGTCATCTTTTAAGTTGTATTCATGACACAAATCTTGAAACATTTCTATAATTGTCTTTAGAACTTACCGAGTCAAAGGTAAACATTAGGCTCATTCATATATAGAGTCATAATTAATTTTAACAGTCCAGCAATAACATTTGTTGTTCCATTCTTGTAAAACTCAAATATTCCCTATCATGTGAAACTAAACTTCAAGTTTATTTATGTCTGAAATCTGATGATAACTTCCGGGCTTTGGAGTAGGAGTAAAATGTAAAGTATTATACATTTATGTTATTAGTGGTTATTGGAAAATATTAGGGAACAAATTGAAGAGTTATTTTCAAAAATAAACTCAAATGATAATGGAGCTTAACATATTTTGTACATTTTCAGCATTGAATGAACTCTCAATCTTTTATGTGGGCCAATGTGTCTGCCTACGAACATTCGATGCTCCTCAATTTTATTTGGTTTTATAACTCAGTCAATATGACGTTTTCATGAAAAACTAAAGATTGAGGTTGCTTAAGAAAAAGTCTAAAGACTTCCAGTCACTAATGTTTCCTGTTATTACTCGATCAAAAAATGTTATATAATCACTCTCCTTGTAATGTTACTTATGTACTAAAATTGTTGTTTTATACATTTTGTAATTGCTTCTCAAAGTCCATGATCACTAATTGTTCCCTCACTCCAGAGCTTTGTTCACCAGACTAATGGGATCCTGATGGTTTTCCTCCTTCCTCTATCTAACTGATATATTTTTGGGTTTTCTGTTTTATTTGGGTAAAGGTATTATTTATAAATAACAGGGTGGTAGTGGCGATCTACTTAAGGTGCCTTGTTCGAAGCTGGGGATTGCAAACATAATTTTATTTAACAGTTACTATTTTTTGAGGTTAGCATTCTATCCCTCCTCCTGTTCCCCACTCTGCATGGTGAAGCTATTATTTAGGCACTTGACTAAAAAAATATCGATCTTAGAAACACTGCCAACATAATATTGCAGAGATTAAATCAACTGGGTCACTTCATCCTCTACCCTCCCTAATAATGTTGTCCTTCATGGGCTATTGAATCAAAGACTTTAATATTTCATACATTTTAGTGAAGCAAGTGCAGTGTTTCATATGTAAGTGACACTAAAGGTGAGGTGTGTTAGGTATAATATGTTGGAAGACAAGGTATGAATTGTTAAACCCCTGCAAGGAGACATAGGAGAAATAATCAGAAATAGGGAATACCCTCTTCTCATTTTTTAGTGATATCAAGAGGTGCACTTCCTGGATACTATCAATGTGGAAAGTTTCAGCAGTGTGAAATGGGATAACTTAATAATTACAGAGTAGGGGGTGAATATGTGGAAAAAACTAAGTAACCAATGAATAAGTATAGCAGATTTTAATGATCACTAAAATAGATTTTTTACAGGACATAATAGCATTGCATCTGGGACAGGCCGGTGTCCAAATTGGGGATGCAGTTTGGGAACTTTTTTGCTTGGAGCATTCTGTTCTCCCCAATGGAAAAGCTGTTGCAGATGATTGTGGTAGAGACATGGTGTTTGCAGAAGCCAAAAGCAGTCAATGTGTTCCCAGGGCTGTCTTCTGTGATTTGGAGCCTACATGCATCGGTGAGGAAAGATTTTTGTCATCTGTATTTTTTCCATGAGCATGCTTCGCTTTTTGTGTCAGAAAAATAGGAAAACAAAAGTTCTTTTTTCTTACATTATACAGTTGTGAATTACAGAATATAATTATTACAGAATTATAAATAAAATAATTTTTAAATGAAAATATTTTTATCTTCCAATACATAATAACACACTTGCTCTTCTGCTGTTTCAATGAGTCATTGTTATTAAGCATGCTTTTTTGCAATAATTTCAATGTCTTGTGTGCCTTTGGACACACCCCAGTCAGAATTTTGTTCAGTAACTGATTTGCCAAAATAAAAATGTAACTTGCTCTGTGTTCTTCCTTCTTAATTTTGATTATCTGTGCCTCTTGAAAGAGTATTAACACATTTGATGGACCAATGATTTTTGAAGTATAGCTTCTTGTGCTATCTTGAAATTTTAACACCTCAATATAAACATAAAGAAATACATATATAATGAAGATTAGGGTTATTTCTTCATACCAGTTTCTCAACAACAATATTAGCTAGTTTTAGTTATGTGTGAAAACTTATACATCAGGGTGAGAATGTCCTACATAAAATTGTAAATGAGAATGAAATATCTGATGATATTTAGCACACAGGTTAGTTACTACTAGGTCAGACACTGTTTGAGATCAGACAGTGAATGTGTTATCTGGCTTCATATACCCCTGAAAGTTATATTTCAAGTAAATTAAAATTTTGCTATATTTATCAATTTATTTTGTTGTTATATGTTTAAATTTTCAAAAACATTAGTATGCCTTATAATATAAGAAATACTGAACAAAATAAGATAGCAGGCCATTTTCTTTGCTCGCATAAAATGAATACTGGTACACCTAGTTATCTATTTGACTAATATCCAGTGTAATTTATTATTATTAGCTTACCAATTTTTTCAGACGAGATTCGAGTTGGCTCCTACAGGCATTTGTTTGGTGCTGATACATTAGTCAGTGGAAAAGAGGATGCTGCTTCTAATTTTGCAAGGGGCTATTACTCGGTTGGAAATGAAGCCAGTGAACTATGCCTTGATCGATTGAGAAGACAGGCAGAGAAATGTAATGAAATTCAAGCATTTATAATTTTCCGATCTTTTGGTGGGGGTACAGGCTCTGGTTTCACAGCAAATGTTATGAACAAGATTCGCAGAGACTTTGGCAAAACCAGTATTCTTGAATTTTCAGTATATCCTTCACCCCGAGTAAGTTGATTATTAAATTTCATTTAAAGTTGACTAGTTTTGTAAAATACAGTTGAAAAATTTCACTTAATACAGTATTATAAAGCAGCTTCTTAAAAGGATACATTGACTTGAATGACAAAGAACAATTATTACCCATTTAATCCAGGTGTAGGAATGCAAAATATAATATTTACTAAAATGTTGACTTTTAAAAAATATGGAACATTCATTATAAGTTCAATTCATGGCTGAAAATGCCATGAAAGAATATTTAAAGTAATTGACAGTTGGCCATAAATCAGTTGTATAACTTTGGGTGTGTTGAAAGTAAAGGACAATGAATACATATAGATAGAATAACACCTTGTCACAATACAGTCCTGTTGATAGTTATCCTTATGTTGATATAGACTGGAATCACTAAACGTCTGTCACACAGGGGCTGTGTTAACCAGATTTCTCACGTGCCTCACGTATTTGCATTTATCTCAAAATTTAAAAGTTCAATGACTACAATATTTGGAATTTAGGCTTCAAATAAAGTGCTTCATGATGAGGTGTAGAGTCTAGCTTATTGTTAATATGACATAAGTAGGAGTAGGGGGTTTACTGAAGGCTGAAAACTAAAAAGTGCAAATATCCTTCAAACCCCCACTTCCACTGCTTCGATTTTAGTCATTAATGAACTTGATCTTCATTTTTACATAAAATATCGAGTTTGGTAAAGATCAAACAAAAATTGCGACTGTTAGAGACATATATATATATATATATATATATATATATATATATATATATATATATATATAGTTTTGAACGGACCTCATTTTCATCATCTCCTGGGTAGGATTGTTGGGCATTTGAAAAAATATTTCGAAAATCACGTCGAGAGTATGACCTCAATAGCTGATTTCCTTTAGGAGAAATCAACTAAAAATGTTTTCAATACATAGGAACAACAAATACTAGTAAGGTTATTTTAGAATGATGTCTATTAAACCTTATAAAAAAACACACAAATGAGCAGAAATATGTCTTACTATATGCATATTTTTTAATATCAATCTGGTGTTTATACTAGTAATAGAATTTTGTGTAGCTTGAAATTGATTCTGGCTCTCTTTTTCTATACAACTATTATTTCAATAAAATAGAATGATGTGAATGTATTGGACAGAGATATAATTCAGATTAATTTTTTAATAAGTAGCAACTATACACACTGTAAAGTAACAAAGCTTTTGTTGTTCTTACACAGCATGTAAGGATGGGAAAGAGCATACCAAACCTTTTGGTCTTAACAAACATCCCACTCGAACCATTCCAACTTACATATTGGTAAGACTTCCTATTGTAGAAATAGTACTTTCCTTGTAGGTACCTTTAAAAAAAACTCTAATTATGTAGTTCTAACTTTTTAAAGTTTCATGCTTGAGCAAAATCCTACTCATACTCATCCAATTTTCATAATAACTTAATATTTCATGAAATTTGTTCTACGAACCCTAAAACATTGTTTACAAAGAATAGCACATGGGGAATCTGTAATTTACTAAACAACAGACTGAGTAGTTTACTGATAATTCAAAACAAAATAAGATAAATATGTCTTTTTTTTTTTAATACTAATATTCTAAGCTGTCTGCTACTTGAGAGCAATTGCAATGTAGGTTTGGATTTTTTTTGAGTATTAAATAATCTTAAAAATTGAGAAAATTTGTGCGAGGGGAGGTCTCAGATCTCCTAAATGACATGCAATGCAAAAGCTATGTAAATTACTTGAAAGAAAGTTTACTTCATTCAATAATTCTTGATATTGTCAGTAAGGCTTAATAATAGATGGGTGGGGGAACAGGTTACAGCACAGTACAGCCTTACCAGAGGGACCAGATTCAAACTGTGGACTGCATACTAAATTTGATTTAGCTGTTCAGTTCCCTGGCTTGAAGATGGACCTCAATCTTGGAGCACACTAAGCATTTTGAGGCAATTGCATAGCTAATTGAAAAAAGAAGTAGTGACCATTGGTCTGTATTGCCATCA